>JAOUZG010050968.1:11883490-11895581 GCA_026289955.1 Argiope argentata | reverse complement strand
GTGTGTGTGTGTGTGTGTGTGTGTGTGTGTGTGTGTGTGTGTGTGTGATGATATTTTAAAATTTAATTTTATCCTACTTAATTTTTAGCTGAATTCATCCCATATCCAAGTCATTCTAAAATATTGTCTTATTTCCTGATCCCATTCCACTTTTTCTATATAATTACATCAAATAAAGGTTTGTAAAAATACTGCGCCATCGGTTCTACGTGCCCAGTGAAGGAATAGAGAATCGCTGATGTAAAAATATTCTTCGAAAAGATCTCTGCGTATCCTTTGTGAAGGTCAAAGCGAGTGAGAATTCCTGTCAGAATCGGCACGTGTCAAATTTATCAGAATGTCTAGGTATATAAGACCAGGGATAAATGATTTCGTTTTGTTTTTTTACCGCCTTTTGTTTTTGTGTTCATTCTGTTTGTAGATAATGCGTGCCTTTCCAGATGCAATAAAATGAACTAAGAATTTCAACCTGTCTTCTCCTTGATTTCGGTCACGTCTGCACCCTCTGCTTAAAATAAAAATTATTATGTGTTGCATATATATTCTGCAATATTTTTAGAAGTTCTAAAGAAACAACAAAATTTCTCTTAATTTTCCATACATTTAAATTTTATTTTAAAAATATTAAAAAACAGCATTTGATTCAATTTGCACGTTCTCGTCCTTCAGAGTACCAAATTTGGTAATTCTTGACCAGACAGTCTAGATTGTAGGGAGCCCCCCCCCCCCTCTACATACATTTATCCCTATTAGCTCGAAATATCATGAGTTATATATTAAAAACTAAAATATAGAATTTTAAAAAATCAATTTCTCGGAATACAAATTAAAGTAATTTCTAAAACGATTTTTTTTTTAATTTTTAAACACATAAAAGTTATTAGAATTTCCAACAATTTCTTTATTTTTTTTTTCAAAGTAACTTTAAACGAGATTTTGAAAACAGATTGAATATAATTATTTGAATACGAAAGCGAAAAGCTAAATATGATACATAGATTAAAAATCATAATTAATTAATTTTTTTATGTTCCAAGTCATATGAGCTCATTGTCTGGCCTTTTTTTTAATTTACTGTATTTTTCCAGCTTATGAGGATATTGCGAATGTAATTTCTGGGAAATAATCATAATTTGATGAAGAAAAATTTTGAAATAAAGAAAATGCTTACACTTTCACTTATTCAAATTAAAATGTAATGTAAAAATATTAATTCAAATTTCTCAACTCCTTTTGTTGAGATGATTTCTTTTTCCAATTAATGGATATTATTTTTTTTCTTGATGAATATCAATGCAAATGGTTTCTAATATACTTCCTCCCCCCCGCCATTTTTATAATGGAAGTTAATAAAATGCGAATGTTTTAATAATTTGAAAGGAAGTGTCTACTTTCACAAAATTTAATTTGAAAATTGATAAAATACTGAGAAATTATAATTAACTTTTATACCAAAAACTAGATTTTCAAATTTATTTTTAAAATTATTTCTCTTCAGACAGTGGTTTTGAAAAAATTAAGTGGATTAGAAATTCACTGAATAAATTAAAATTGCTAAACATTTTGGAAAATATTAGAAAAAACTATTGAATTTGAATCAAAAATCATTTTAATATATGTTCGAAATGTTATTTTAATTTAAAGAATATAATTCTTTTGTAATTTATTAATCTTTAAAATAATGCAATTAACTTTTAAAAAGTACATTTTAAACCAAACATTATTTATTTCATCTCGCCTCTAACTTAAATCCGAATGACCGGAAAGCCACGAAAGCTTTAA
Organism: Argiope argentata; assembly: GCA_026289955.1. Taxonomy (NCBI): domain Eukaryota; kingdom Metazoa; phylum Arthropoda; class Arachnida; order Araneae; family Araneidae; genus Argiope; species Argiope argentata. Next base: position 11,893,799 of record JAOUZG010050968.1, on the reverse strand, counting down.
CTAAAACTAAGTCTCTTGCTTTAAGGCCATCACCGACCATGGAACAACCTCTCCAGTAGGAGACACGCTCCGTCATCGGTTTTGAATAACTAAACACACACCATTTCTGTACCCACCTGGGAGGCTAGAACCAACCACCATACCAAAAGTTTCTCATCCTCATATGGAAGGTGGAATAAATGCACTTTAACATAGGAAAAATAGCCTATTGAAATTACCATGTTGAAAATTGGTTTCAAATTAAAGAAATTAATTTTCCAAATCTGTCCACTAGATTTTTTAAGCGCAATTAAGATAAAAGTATTCTTGGTTCAATTAAATAAAATTAAAATCAAAACAATATGTATGAACCAAAGTATGCTAATTTAGGCAATATATTGTGTCTTCTTCATTGATTTCCTTATGAATCATGCAAGACCATACAGCCTGTTTTTTAGCGAATATTTGATATCCATAACGCTCCTTTATCGGATATTTTTTAGCCTTTGACTCTTTCAAAATCCTTATATACGAAAAATCTAGTTATTATAACTGCTTTATGGAAGGTTTTTTTTAGTGCAACTCCTCCTAATTTAATTATCCCAATCTAGGCAGCTGCCTGTCAGTTTGGGTAATTTTTAGTTAAAATTAGTCACAGCAAAAAATTCATCTCACCTTATTTTAATAAAATTTTAACAAAATAATTACAGTAATTATACTCAAACAAGTTTCTACTCTGAAGATAAAATAAAGTATTTGCTGCTCAATTTAAAATAGCGTGAGGATTGTTTTTGTTAAAATATCTAATGGATAATATCTAAATGTAAGCTTCTGTTTTGTAACTGTAACCATGTTTTATAAATCCTATTTACTTAAGGACAACATGAATTTCCTATTTCACGGCTCAAATCTTTAAAAGAATTAGATGAACGGTCCACTTCTAGTCACTCTCATCTATTGTTTCAAAAATAACGTATATGGTTTTTAGGACATTTCACACTTCCTATATCTACTATGAAAGTGAAATAAACTGCTATTATGAAAAAATAATAACTAATTAGTCAAACTAGTATAATTGGATATTTTATTGAAATATATAAAGGAAACTTGCTGGCCGGGAAAATGTCCATAGATTTAAAATAAAATTTAAGATCGACAACTCCCAGAAATGCAACTAAAATTCAATCCTGCACCTTGAATTACGTTTATTTGAATTACATATAATAATTCAAGAAGGGAGAAAACTTTTAAAAGAGCAAATATCATGAAAATATAATTTCCTTATTTAATTCATTTTAATAAAATTTGAATTCAAAATGAATTTAATTATTAAGCCGACTTCTCTTCATGACAGTCATATCAGTTTCAGCGGTTGCGATTAGAGCAAGAAAACTCAAACAAAGTACAGCTAACGCTAATTATCAAAAATATCGAAATCTGCTTAGATGAATGTTTTCTTTCAGATATGCCTCCTAAACTCATATTTTTGCAGACTAATTTTAAAAATGCATAGCGTGAAATACAAAAGAAGGCCGCTATGTAAATTAATTAAAGGAAGTATTGCAATAAAACGCTTCACTTCTCCTCAGATGTCTTATATTATATATATGTATATAATGATAACAATACTAATTCAAGAATTTATATTTTATATATTTTGTGTGAAGTGAGAAAACGTTTAAACCAGGAAATTTCACAAAAATATAATTTCATTATTTTATTAATTTTAAGCAAATTTAGGTTTGAATTAAATTTAATTATTTATTCACCCTCATCAGTCATATTAGTTTGAGCTGTTGCGGTTAGAGCATCAAAACTTAAACAAAGTAGAGATAACATTGATGATCAAAAATATCAAAATCTGCTTAGATGAATGTTTTCTTTCAGATATGGCTCGTGGTGGCCTGGTGGCAAGGTCTCGGCTCATGAGCAGTAGGGTTTCAAGTCCGAGACCCAATTCCACCGAAGAACCACCGTGTGAGGGGGTAAGTTGCACGTTAAATCTATCATGGTCGAACGTTTTTCCGTTGATGTGGTGTGAAGTGGAGAAGGGGGTGCCATTTCAGGTGCCGTCCACGTCATCTGACCACGATTCGAAATTATGAGGTCCGTCTCAAAATAGTCCTAGTGTTGCTTTACCACAGGATGTTAATATAACTAAACAAAACTTCTTTCAAATATAAATTCATGTTTTTGCGTTTTTGCGCGCTAAATTAAAAATCTCATAAAATGTAAAAAAACAAAAACAAAAAAGACAGCTATACAAATTAAATTAAAGGAAGAACCACAAAGAAACGCTTCACTTTAGTTCAGAGTCAGATGTTAAAAACCTTTCATTCTAATTAACGTTTCCCGCTTTGAATTTCAAAACTTTAAAATATGATATATCTAATTACTCTTTCCGGAATCTACGATCGATCGCCCGACCAGCTCTTGTTGTCCCGTTGCCATGGCCCGTTGTTAGGGGGTCGGTGACGTAACGCCTTTCCCCTTTCTTTCTGAAACAGTAGTTGGGAGCCAAAAGAGCACAAACGAAGATGAGGCATAAAAAGTATATGTAGTCTTGTTTACGACGCTTCTTTTAGAAGGCAAGAAAAAGATTAAGCTACCTTTTTAAGGATTACATTTGGTAATGGTTCTTAAAAAAATGTCATAAACTTTTGTTTAAAATACTTTCGAAATTTTTAAATGAGGATGGCAGTTGTAATTAGAACTTTGAGTAGTTGCATTTTTAAGAAAATTAACCAGAAAAAAACCAAATCATCAAATATTAAACTTAGCGTAAGTTATTTTTTTCAGTCCGTCAAAGTTTACATAAAATAACTCTGCATAAACATTCTAATATTTTTTCAATATTTTCTACACAAAACTATAGTATAAATAGTTTATCTTTTAAGAAAATTTTAATAATAGATTAAAAATGATCCAAACTTTTATTCATAATGCGTCTGAAATATTTTTAAAATTTCATTAGTTGCATTTTTTTAGAAATTAAATTAAAAAATCACAGAAACATCAAACCTTGCGTAACTTATTTGTTTCAGTTCGTAAAAATTTACATGAAATAGCTCTATAATACGATCTAATATTTTTTTTACTATTTTCTATTTAAAAAAACTGCAGTATTTTGTTTGCCTTTTCAGAAACATTCAATAGCAGATTGTTTTGATTTTTTAAGAATTAATTTGTTACAAAACAAAATGAATCAATGGTTCTCAGAAAAACTATGTAACGTTTTTAGAGTACATTCGAAAAATTTAAATGAGAATAATAAGTTAAATTATAAATTGGTGACTCATAAACTAGACCTTTTATTATCCGTATTTATAAGCAGTGTGAAAACTGTAGATTTCAGATCAAATAATTGCTTTTAGAAATTTATTTCTTCCTGAAGAATTCTGCTTAAATTAGATCTGAATATGTATTCTGTTAATATTTTTTATTCATTTTCATAACACCAACACTCTAAATCAAAAACATACTAATAGGAAATGTGAAATTACTATTTTTTTAAATATATTAATTCACTACAAATTATAAGAATGAACCACACTAATAATTTCTTTCAGTTTGAATAATTCCTTTTTCGTCATAAAAGTACTTCTTAAAGTTTTGATTCTTTCCTTTTTACCTGTGAGTCTTTTACATGTCAAAATACCACCCAAAGAAAACTCTTTATCGTACAACATAAATATATCAAAATAAATTTTCTAAAAATCAAGAAATCCATTCTTTTCTTTTCGTTAATAAGCCATATCCACTATTTTCGATTAGTTTTGAGAACTTGTCGATTAAGGTCACAGAATTTGATTTGCATGAAAACCTGAATATGATATTCATTTTCAACAAAAATAATAATATTTCACCCAATAATTGCCAACCTTTCTAAATATTTTTGTTACTCGAAACTATCTCAAAGAATTTAATTATGTAGGTGAAAGAATAGATTAGAAATCAAAGAATATATCGCATAAAATTTGAATAAATTGTCGTTTATGACAAAAGGGCAAAAAGATATTTGAAACAGAAATGAACTTAATGCCCGTAAAATATTTTCTTACTTGTTTGATGTGGTGTTTGATCCGCATCACTGCTTTTGTTTTCTTCATTGTTTTCTGAACTCTCAGCTGAAGGTTCATTTTTCTCCTGCTCTCCTTCATTTTTATCCACAGATTCTTCTTGTTGTTCTTCCTCTTTTGGTACCTCCCCATTCACCTCCCCTTCTTCGTGACTAGTATCTTCATTTTTATTATCATTGTCATTTTCCTCCACTTTTTCATCTGCTTCTTTTTCTTCATTGGCTGGATCGCTTGGCTCATCGGCCTTTTCCACACTCTCATTTTCAGCCGTTTCATCAGGGTTTTCATTTTCTTTATTTTCTTCATCGTCTGCGGGGGGTTCTCCCCCTTCTGTGGGCGCACTTTGTTCTTCTGATTCATTATCTGGTTTATTTTCCTCCTTAGTGTCTTCCGAAGTATTGGCTTCCCCTTCTTCCTGTTCATTACCTTCTTTCTTGTTCTCTCCCCCATCAATTTCGGCGCTGTCTTCCTCTTGCGCGTTTTCTGTGGGTTGCTCCTCATTTAATTCCACACTGTCAGCATTTTCTGCATTGCCGCTTCCAACTTCTGCCACAGTTTTTCCTTCTGCATTTTGCATCTTACCAAGCTCTTCATTTGTGTCTTCAGCAAGATTCTCATTGGTTTCATTCGCAGTGCTATCTTCCTCATCGGATTTTGTATTATCAATTGAATCTTCAGCATCTTCTTCAGTTTTGTGATTGTCCGTTGCTTCAATCACAGTCGCACTTGATACTTCAGATTGAGAGGGATCTGCTTCTTCTGCTGAATCTTCATTTTTCTCCTCATTAGCCTCAGTGTTTTTATCGTCAGTTGCATTTTCTTCAGCCAGCTCCTCCTCAGCGCCTTCTTTTGTTTCAGTCGCAATTTCTTCTACATTTTTATCTTCTGCTTCTTCATTTGGTGGGTCAATTTGAATTTCATCTTCTTGATTCCCGTTTTCATTGTTAGTATTTGCTTCTTGTTCTTCACTTTCAGTTTCTTCCTTGTTCTCTTCTTTTTTACTGTCATCATTATCCTCAGCATCAGCAACTGCTGGCTCTGTAGTTTCAGCAGTATCTTCATTTTCTTCATTTACATTTTCCGCTTCCGCAGTATCTGGCGCAGTTTCGTCTTCTTTATCTGAACCTGGGCTATCATCAAGTTCCTCTGAAGGTGCGTCTGTGGTTTCCTCTTGAGTGTGATTCTCGGTTTCATCGGCTGTTGCAGTTGGCTCAGCCGTTTCTTCATCTTCTGTTTTCTGTTCTTCATTTTCTTCTTTATTTTCCTCTGGAAGTTTTTCTTCCTCTCCATCTTCAGCAATGCTTTCTCGGGATGTCACATTTTTGTCCTCTTCCGCATTCACTTCTGACTCAATTTCAGTTGTTTCTTTATCCTGATTATCAGTTTCTTCTTTTTCATCTTCATGATCAGAAGAATTTGCATCATTATTTTCCGATTCTTGCAATGATTCTTCTGTATTTTCTCTTATGACGTTTTCAGCTTCCGAAGCTTTTCTCGAATTCGTGATTATGGAAGGTTTTCGTCTGCTGACACCATTCTCAAGTTTGGACAACTCCTCTTTACTGGAATTGGAATACATGCTGTCGGAACTAGTATTCGGTGATATTTTAGAGAAACTGTTATTCCTTTTTATAGATGAGTGATCTGATTTTGAACTTTGAAGGTAAAAGTCCGCCGTTCTCCCTTTCTGAAAGAAAAATGTAATAAAAGATTTCAGAAAAGTTTTATAAAGTGGAAGATTTTCTAAAACTAAATGATTCATCGTAAATATACCACCATTTTTAAATCAAATAAACTCAAAAATTCGGAAGAAAGACAGACTATTCTTGAGAAACATTACAATGCAAATAAAAGAATAATTATAGTACAGAATAGGTTATAAGTCTCAATAAAATTAAAGATAATGTGTGAAGAATAACAATACAAAGTTGCTCATAAGTCTCTACAAAATTGGTCATGATTTTGATTGATTTCTCTTTCATTTTCAGAAAAGCGAACTAATGTAAAAGAGATGCCTCTAATGAAGGAAGAATGTATTGAAATTGTTCTCCATGCTGGGAGGCTCAGGAAAGACCTTTATCGATTACTCTTCTGTGGGCACCGCTCCTAAGGGACAATGTCTAGGTGGGTCAGACATGGCTTGGCAACATTATAAAAGGTTCGAAATAATTAAAAATTTAAGAAAGTCATATTTTTTCCTTAGCTCAGTATCACCAAAATTCTTTTACGAAATAATTTCTATTAAATCTGCAAACTGACGTGTACATTTTTTGTGTATGTTTATGTAATCTGAGTTTGTATCCTCGTTAGATTTGTCTTTTAGATATTTCTTTCGGTTGAATTTTATTTCCACGTTATTAACAGAAAAATGAAAATTTCTTTTCAAAATGCTTAAAAAATAAAAGAATCTGAAAAAAAATTGCATTATTTTTAAAAACTATAAAAATAAAGCCACCATAGTATTTTGTCAATCCGCATTTTTTTTTTCAAGAATGCGATGGGTGTTTTTTTTAATTCATTCAAATTTAAAAGACATTAAAAGAAGGGTTTAGAGTACCCTTGTAAAATATTTCTGACGGTATCAGTAACGGTTAACTGACATTGTTTTGAAATAGGTCCCATATATTTTAAGATCCGCACTAGGAGTTTTAACACCCCTATACAGTGAATGAATACAGTTCAATGAAATGCATAAAAGGTATATAATCCCGAGCAATTTATCACCTTCAAACAAAATATTAGGCGTGAAATTTACCACTTTTGATTTTACTATTAGCTTTGTAGAATATAATTATAAAAAACTTAAAGCGGTTTAACTAATTTATTCTACATCTCCCATTATGGCAAAATTTATATAAAAGAACAAAAAGGCGAAGGGACCGGTCCATTAGCTTTTTATGAATAAAGTTATGTGAGGATGGTATGAGTTATTTGCGTTTTGCGCATTGCAAGATATATTCCATATGGCGAGATTGGCTGTTTCTAGCCAATAAAATAATCTCAATCCATTCTTCCTTTCTTAGTGGCATATCCCTTTTCAACTGATACATGAAAAATAAATTAGTCACTGTCTTCATCATTTGAAGGTAGACTTAAAATCCACTCTGAATGTTTATTTCAGTATGGAAAATATAATTTTAATTGTGAAAAATATGGAACCTATGTAATAAAATGTTATAAAATATAAGAAATTTGCTTATTTTTGGACATCTAAATCACGTTATTCTTCCATCAAAGTATCTAATTTTTATAGTAGTAAAATAAAAGAAATTATCTGAAAAGTTTTTTTATTGGCATATTCAAAAATAGAGAATAGTTTTTTTAAAAAAAAAGAAATATCGGTGTCAAATTGAAATTTTAAGACCGTGTGGGGATTGAGAGAAAGGCTCGAAGCTAATTCAATTTCTATAATACATTTTAAATTTTATTGAATACTTTTAAATTTTCCTTCTTATGATATTCATCGTGGCTTAATTTCTTTCTAGTATAGTTTTTACGATTTTGTTTTAAAGGATATATTTTTGATTAAAACATCGTTTCTTTCTTTTTAGTGTAATAATCAAAGAATATTTAAAAAACCTTTTTATCCTTTTTAAAAACGAAAGGTTATAATTTTTCACTTTATCATTGATTACTGTTGTATGCATGATAATAAGAATTATGTATATGCTATAATTTGAACATGGAATTTAAAAATAAGGTTAATAAGAATTCTTACAGAAATTCCTTCAGGAAATTTATTACTCTCGTAAACTCTTTAATTATTTGATTACTCGATTAATTCTACTACTTTTCTAAAACAAAAACCAATATATATATATATATATATATATATATATATATATAATATAAAATGCAGTTCATTAAATAATTGGCAGTTCCATGCTATTTATATTTGGATTCAAAATGGTTCACTGAGTAACTAAATATGATTTAAACTTATAACATAAAAAAATATAAGTTCATTTTTAGTTAATCATAGTTATGCATTTGTGTTTTTAAAACATTTTAAAAATAGGCTTAAGAATTTCAGTTTGTAATTAAGACCATTAAATTTTAGCCAATAATCATTTCATAGCACACATGTTAAAATTAATTCATTATAGAGATTTTCATTACATTTTTCTTTTATTAATATATTTAAAAGCAATTAATTATTTAAGAGTAAAGTAATTATATATATATCACTCATTTTCTGCTTTTTAATAACGTCTTAACAAATCTGAACCTTTTAAGATACATTCTTGCATTTATATCAACCTTTTAAGATACATTGTTACATTTGCATCAACCTTTTCAAGATACGTTCTTGCATTTACATCAACCTTTTAAGATTCGTTTTTAGTAAGATAAGTTTTAATCCCTTTTATATACTAATAAATGGAATAAATATTTGATATATATATCTATATAAAATTCAATGTATTTGTTCAGTATCTGCCTCAATATAACTATGACAACTGGAATGATATTCATAAAATTCAATACACTTGTTTCTCATTGGCTTTTAAAAATTGATAATAGGATTAATCAACCCTCTCCTTTCTGGCTATGGTGGAGTTGAATCATATATATACTTGTTATATATTGGGCCAGCTGTTAAGGAGTTTGTTTCACATATTTCCGCATATCAAATTAAAAGCTGACTTAGAATTATGCTTCTTTAAACAAATCCAAGATAGTAACTAATCCCAAAGCGAAAAGAGATGTGTACACAGAAAAGTCGGATGAAAACTCACATGCAGGTTTTCATCAGCTTTCAAAAATTCTTTAGGATTAAACCAACCTTAACCATCCTTCTGAGTAAGTTCGGTTGAGATGGCAAATAAATAAAACAATCAAAAAGCTGATTTTATGAAATTTTACTGGATTGTTTCATTCAATCGTTTAAAAAAGTGGTGTCGTTAAATATTCTTTAAGCAATCTTTCCATGCCCCAATTACTAAAGGCATATAGGGAAGGGCACTAATATCGGCAGAAACAATCTTCATGAAATTTATCTTATGTGTTTCTCGTTCTTCAAATACTAAAACTAAAATGTTAAATTAATATGATCTTAACCCCTTTAGGTTGGATAAGAGGTGAAATTTAAAACACAAATAATGGATCGATTATCACAATATTTATTGGCATACTTTTATCTAGATCAATTTAAAAGGAATTTAGCAAAAGCGTCTCTGTCGACTAGATATATTGTTGAGCTAAAAAGTATAGATTACTTGTAAAATGTTTTATTAAACATTGAACTATGCCCCTCATATTACAAGTAATTGGTTGTATTTAAAAAAAGGTTGAGGCAATTTGTAAAGTAAATTCATTAAAATGTCAGTGATATCCTTCATTATTAAAATAGGAATAATTAAATACTATGTTATTTATACAACATTGTTTCATACATGGTTTTAATAAAATAATATATGAGCACAATACTAGTAAGTTGAATAAATAAAGTCATTAATTGTTTTTTTATATATTTACTGTCTATATTATTCATTCCAATGTGCTTTACATTCGATGGTTTTCATTGAAAAAAAGTTCCAATGTTTAATTCTATTTTTGCCTTTCTTTTAAGATCTATTACATTGCAGTCAAACAATAGTTTGCCAAATTTAATAATATTGACCAATGAAATTCATGCTGATAAACTAGCATTGAAATATTTTAAAGAACATGCTGCAATGTTGTATTGCATCAAAATAAATGAATGCTCTTTTTTCCCTTATTAGCATTCCTTGACGAAAAATCAACAGATAAACTAGCAAAAAATATGGTAGAGATTATACTGCAATACTATATCACATCAAAGTCAATGAAATAAGATGATAATATGGTCTCTAATTAGTCCAAGTTTTTTCTTATTAGTATTCTTTGACAAAAATTCATGCAGATAAACTAGCAGAAACATATGGTATGGAGTATTCGGCAATACAGTATTACATCAAAGTCAATGAAAAAAGACGAGAATATGATCTTAAATTAGTTCTATATTTCTCTTATTTGTATTCCTTGACAAAAATTCAGGTTTATAAATTACCAGAAAAATTTGGTAGGCAGCAATATTGTATTGCAATTTAATGAAATAAAACAAGAATATGGTCTTAAATCAGTACTATTTTTTTCTTATTTGTATTCTTTAACAAAACTTCAAGCAGATAAACTAGCAGAATAATATTCTAGAGATTATTTTGCAATTTTGGCTTGCATCAAAGTCATTGATATAAGATAAGAATATGAACTTAAATTAGTTCTAT
>JAOUZG010050968.1:11865690-11883480 GCA_026289955.1 Argiope argentata | reverse complement strand
CAGAGATTATTCTGCAATTTTGGATTGCAACAAAGTCATTGATATAATATGACAATATGAGCTTAAATTGGTTCTATTTTTTTCTTATTTGTATTCCTTGACAAAACTTCACGCAGATAACCTAGCAGAAACATAGAGATTATTCTGCAACATTGTATTGTATCCAAGTCAATGGAATAAGATGGGAATATGGTCTTAAATTAGTTCTATTTTTTCCTTCTTATTTGTATTCCTTGGCAAAAAATCACGTTTATAAATCAGCAGAAAAATGTGATATGCAGCAATATTGTATTGCAAGTAAATTAAATAAAACGAGAATATGGTCTTTAATGAGTACTATTTCTTTCTTATATGTATTCCTTAACAAAACTTCATGGAGATACGCTAGTAGAAAGATATGGTAGATATTATTCTGCAATACTGGATTACATCAAAATCATTGATATAAGATGAGAATATGAACTTAAATTAGTTCTATTTTTCTCTTATTTGTATTCTTTGACAAGATTTCATGCTGATAAACTAATAGAAACATATGGTAGAGATTATTCTGCAATACTATATAACATCAAATTCAAAGCAATAAGATGAGAATAGGGTTTAAAATTAGTTCTATTTTTTTCTTATTTGTATTTTTGACAAAACTTCATGCAGATAAACTAGTAGAAATATATGGTAGAGATCATTCTGCAATACTGTATTGCATCAAAGTCATCGATATAAGATAAGAATATGAATTTAAATTAGTTCTATTTTTCTCCTATTTGTATTCTTTGACAAAATTTCATGCTGTTAAACATATGGTAGAGATTATTCTGCAATACTATATAACATCAAAGTCAAAACAATAAGATGAGAACATGGTTTAAAATTAGCTTTATTTTTTATTTGTATTCCTTGACAAAAATTCATTTTGATAAACTAGCAGAAAAAATTGATAGATATGCTTCAATATTGTATTGCATCAAAGGGAATGAAATAAGAATATGGTCTTAAATGCCTTCAATTTTTTTCTTCTTATTTGTATTCCGAGACAATATTACATTTTCGTGATCAATGTCTTGCAGCAGTATTAAGGAGGCCAAATGTGGCGCCCGAGGTTTCTTTCCTTAGTATCTTAGATGCGATTTTATGCTCTTGCTCTACGAAGAAGCAAGTGATACCTCTGGGGAATACAGAATAATTGCTCCTAGTTCCCCCATAATACAGTTGCCAAGTAGTGCAAATCCCTTAACCCGGCAGGACGGGCGCCGCGAAAAGTAACACGAGAACGCGCATGGGGTGTCAGCACACCCCACACATATTAAATGATATAAACACGAAATTTTTTCTAAATTTTAATTGCTAAGGAAATTTATGATAATTACACTTTTTTGCGAGAAAAATGATAACTAATATGTTAAATTATCGTAATTTTCAAAATTATTAATGAATAAATTAAAAGCTCACACCGTTTTTGTCTCAGTTCGAAAAACGAAAATTTTCCACCGGGATGATTTTTTTTACAATTTTTATTATAGTAAAAATTATACATTATTGTAAATTAAAATGCTGAAACTAATCAGTTTTCTTAATTATTTAGGTGTGCATGGATCTGAAACTTTAGATTTTTGTAATTATTACATACAGCTTCAATTTCCGAGTGTTCTCGACATATATATTTGTCGCACCTCACACACATGGTTTTTGATTTAATATCTTTGTTTCTTGGACATAAATAGCATCTTCTGTGACTCAGCTTTGTTTATATCTTTTCCGATAAAAAAGCTGGTTTGGTCGCAAAATTCCTCTGAATAATCGCATTCTTCTAATTCAAACTGGTGATCACTGAATATGTCATCATTATCTAAATCGTTTAATTCTTTAATTATATTCTTTTCATCAGACGAAATCTCCTCTGACATCTCTTGAAGTCTGTTTATTTCTTGCATATACGTCAAACAAAGAAAAGACTGATCAGAACGACTGGAACAAGCCATGGTTTCGCACTAAAAATACTAACACGAGCGGGCGCACGGGGTGTCCGCACACACCAAGATCGTTCTATAAGGCTAAAATGGAGTCTGAATTCGCCGTTTTCAGACTCTATGCATGGAAACTGACCTTCGAGGCAGGTACTGAGGGGCCAGACCACTTCGGATAATAGAGACAGACAGCAGATGAATATATTTGGGCGTGGGGTGTCGAAACACCCCGCGCCCGTCCTGCCGGGTTAAGAGAGAAACATTCGGCTGCTTTTGCAGAGTAATACAAATTTTTTGGGTCTTATGTTCCCCTGAATTTTTCAGAACCATTAGAATTTTTTATTTAAAGAAGTGATTTTTTTTCAGCACAAAAAAGAATGAAGTTTTATTTTATATCTTTGAAATTCGTAATTTATAGTTTTTCAAGAAAATTTCAAACTTTTTGCTCTAATTATATATCTTTCGTCATATTTTGTGACTGTTCAGAAAATGTCTTATGATTAAGTTACATTAGTCATAAAAACTCTAAAGTAGTGAAAAATTTAAAAATTTTAGGAACTAAGTATTATTAAAAGTGGATTTTGTTTCTTGGGAAACATTCAGCAATCTTATAACTTTACTTAGAAACATTTATATAACTTTTATTTAGTTTTAAAATAGCTTTGAAATTGAGAGCCTGTGTTTTTTGAAATTAAAAAAATAATTGAATATTGACCAATTTTTTGTCTTTTACTAAAATGTTTGCAAGCTTCTAATCCAACATTTTCGCACGTATGGCAAGAACTATTTGATTTGTTAATATCACATAAGCCGAAATGCAAGTGTTCTTTTAAATTTGCTGTAGGTGGACTATGAGTAAGAGATCTTATTCTGAATTCAAGAGGAATGTTTTTATAAAAATATATTTTTTAACCTTTCTAACTTATATGCTATCACCTTATGGCTCAATTTTTAATTACATACAGCCACAATTATTTTTAGTTTTTGTTTTGCATCTGGAATTTTTAAAAAATGCCTTTATCTATCTTTGATACGTTGATTATCATTATGAAAACAATTTTTCTCCATACGATTTATTTTTGAGATGTAGTAACCATTAGATGCAGATTATTAATATTCAAATGAGATGTAGTAGATTATTAAAATTTAAATGAGATGTAGTAGATTATTAATATTTAAATTATTATTATTTAATTTGTTCCTCTTATTTCTAATTTTAATTAATTTGCTGTACATTCAAAAAGAAATTTGCTAAGTTTTTTAATCAGTTAAACCATTTGAAGTTATTTATTAAGGAAGAACATTTTAATATTGTACCTATTCTCTCTATATATGAGCTAATTTCTAATTTATGAGATAATTTTAAAGAACAGTATCACCTTATCCTTCAAGCAGTACTAATGGGTATAAATTATAGTCATATTTATTTTCAGCATAGGGATAACACGTAGAATCATTTAAAAAATGAGCGGCCGAAAATTTGTATTAATTTGTGTAGTAAAAGAACCAGCAATTGCACTCATATTATACTTATCTGTTCCTGGAGGGCAACAAGACCTGGATACAGTTGGTTAATAAATAATGGCATCCTACTAGATGTACCCATTTATGTTGGTTGTTATCATGTTAATAATATCTCAGATAAATTTGTTCCGGATTTACTAAAGAAAAATCAACTACAAATTCTCACTAACACAGAGTACAATATTATTTATGATGCGCAGTATTAAAATTAGTTATTTATAATACACATTATGACAAATAATAAAAATATATTATTTCTAATAAACTTTAGTTGTAAATATATAGAAAAATTCAAAAAAGTTGGATCCTTACTGTGCAATCTTTTCTATTCATAATGCACATGAGCACTCATATCAAAACCAGTCAGAAAAATAAGTGTATCATAGTTTGTTTCAAACTAACAGAAAAAATGTAGTGGCAAATACAAAATAATAAAAATGTTGGAAGAAAATACTAGCAATGACGACTAACTAAAATGGGAATATTATGAATAAAAATAAATATAAAATAGTAAAAACTTCAGAACTCAGCTCATTAACCTTTGCTATAATCCAGCATAGAAGTTTTAAAAAATTATTCTTACTATCCCATAACTAATTTTTATTCGGGCTTAGCTTCCTTCGCACACTTATAAATTAACTAATTTAAACGTAAAATAATGCTAAATGTCAAAACAGAAATCGCAATTTTGCATTTGATAATGATACTAAACAAAAAAGGGAAAGTTCTAACTTTTCCTTGCATTACAGACGATGGACAACTACATATACTGATTCATTAATGAAACTAATTTATGAATTAATCAAAATGAGGGGGGGACTTTTTAAACAGGAAATATTTCTAAATATCAATATTTAATTTGTTTTACTGACAAACAATTGTTTGGGTTCGAGTGGGTGTAATGAATTCATGTATAATTCATAAAAATAAAATAACAGCACTAATATGAAATGAAGATTTCACAAAAGAAGTATGCGAAAAGCTTAAGAGATTTGAAATTCATATTGGAATAATAAATGAACGTTATATATATATAAAACAACGTAAAAAAAGAGATTTCTTAATCCGTAAGCTGGAAATTAGCAAACCAAACAGGATAATTACCTATGATCTTCACTGAATTATTGAAAAGCCCGGATTTCTAACTAAAGGAAGAAGAATGCTAATACTCTGAACAACAATTTTAAAGAATAATTTCTAATGTTTAAGATATTATTTCTGCTTGGAAAGGGAACAGTTTGTTGGAATTTTTGAACCTTCTTTTAAAAACACTCTATTAAAAAATAGATGTATACTTCTGCATAAATTCGGATCAAAAAATAAATGCAGAATTTATAATTTACATAAATAATGAATTCAAATAAATAATCATAAACATGTACAAAATGTGTTTCTCTTATTCAATTCTTACTATTAGTTCACACTCTCCCTTATATATATTTTGTTTAAATTTTCAATCGGTAATAAAATACTTTTTATTAATCCACTCAAGTTCAAATACATTTTTAAAAACTTTTAGTGAAGGACACTCGATGTTTATACAGTTTTTCAAACACTAATTAATTAATCGAATTTAATTAATTTTTAATACTTTAAATAGAGTTTTAGCAGCTTGGAATGAAAATTGAAATCAACAGGCAGTAGTTCAATGGGTAAAATGAAAGGATTTAAGTATTTTTCACTTTAAGGTGAAGAATTTAAGTTCGATTCTTGCGAAAAATAAATAATTTTTTGGTAACTTATTTATATTAATTGTTATTAGTAAATAAAAAGTTAGTAAAATAAAACTTTTCTTTGTTGAACTAAGTAGGAATAAAAAGTATTTTATTTATTTTATATTATTTATATTTTATTTATTATTATTATTTTATATTACCTGGTTTCTTAGAAGTACTATTCTAAAACAATGTATTTTGCTGCAATATATTCTGTCCAAAGTTGACTTGTAATTTTACGATAGATCGTGTACAAATCGTTTCCATAAGATAGTTTGAAATCAGAAAAAATAATTTCAGCTTACCTGATCTAAAATTTTAGGATCGGCTCCTGCTTGCTTCAACCTTTTACATAATTCATGATCGCCTCTCTGACTGGCAATATGTAACACTGTTTTCCCTTTCTAAAATAATAATAAAAGAACTCTGAATAAATATATTAAACATTATAAAGCTATAGAATTATATACGTAAAGGAAATCAAGATTTAATTATCCATCAGCCTCTTAAATACCAGGCTCAGTTGGTTGAAAAGATCATTTATTTATTTATATTTAATTGAGGTTACTAAAATAATCAATTCTTCTTCAGACACTCAGCATAGTAATTAAATAATTAGAGGAATTTAAAAATGTATTCATAGTGAAAATATAATTAAACTATCTATCAACTTCTCAAATTACATGTGCAATCTATCAAATGATCGGGGTTTTTTTTTTTTGCCTGTGTTTAATTGCGGCTACTGAAATAAGTAATAACCGATCTACTACAGAAATCCAGAATGTGAATTAAGTATTAGATGAATTCAAAATGTGAATTTTTAGTCGAAATACAGTTTGGCTACCTGTGAATCTCTCAGTTGATGTGTTCAGTCGATCAAAATGATATATAACTAGAGGAATTCAAAATATGTCAATAAATAAATAGAGGAATTCAAATTATAGTCAAAATATAATTTAATTATCTATCAGATTCTTATGTTACATGTGTAATCTGTCGAAAGATCGCTTTTCGCCAGTATTTAATTCTACTGAAATATGTAGGAAGCAATCTACTACAGGAATCTTGTATGTGAATTAACTAATTAAAGGAATTCAAAATATGAATGTGTAGTCAAAATATAATTTGACTACATATGAACCTCTCAGAAACTATGTTCAATAAATCAAAAAGTTATTTTTTACTAGTATTTAAATAAGATTATTGTATTCTTGCTATGACAAGAATTCAGACTTTTTATTAAATAGAAGAATTCATTATATTAATTTAACATAAAATTATCCTTTTTTCATTATTTTCAGCTTAAATTAATTTCGATTTAATTACACTAAAATTCTTAGATAAATATGAAAATGTGCCTTTCAGCCCTTTTTCCTTTGTATTATATTTTCCTTTGTCCTGTATATTATAATTCTTAATTTATAGTACTGAATATTTAGAATATAGATGAAAAAATAAAACTAATGTTTAGTTACTTTTACTGGAACACTGTGTTGAAACATTATCCCAATTACTGTATTAAAACTACGAGAAATATAAATATTCTATAATTTTCAAATCTTGAAACATATTAAAAGAAAAGAAATAAAAATTCCGAGTATTTTTTACAAGAAATAAATAGTAATGATTTTAGTATTTCTGTCACGCATTAGAAAGTAATTAATGAATATCTTTTATAAAGGTATGCATTTGCAAAAGAAGACTCATTTATTACTGCGTGAGATTAGTTATCCAAGTCAAAGAAAGCCCATTTTCTTAGAACTATATTTTAAAAAAAACTACGACAGCTACATGAAAGATATTGGAAATATTAGCAATTTTTTAATTTTCGAATTTGGAAGAATATTAAAGTAAACAAATAGAAAAGACCTGAAAAATTTCTCAAAATACAAATACTATCTTTCTTATTGTTATCAGTTACAACAATATGTGATGAGTCTTATTCACAAAGAATTTGTAAAACAAAATAGTTGAATTTTAATTCATGAGAATAATTATTAATGTTGTTTCTTTGATATTTCAGAAAATATATGGTCCTGTCTAAATGTACTGAAGAATCTTTGTCCTTTGAAGGTTTAGATTAACATTTAAATGTTTGGGAAAAGAAAACAAGTGATTATAAGAACGTCAGATCAACGTCATATTTTAGGATTTGGGAAAACAACATAAAAAAGGTATTTATATGAATAATGGAGAAGGTAGGTGAACACTCCTTTGTACCGTAAATCATTTCGTACTGTCATAGTACATGTAAAACTAAATAATCGGACCGTCGCAGAAAACAAAACGGTTATAGTGATCTACACCAGGAGCACTTCCAGAAAGGCCTCTTGAAAGAGAAACATGTTCCCATCGATCGAGGAACCAACCGTTCGACAATCGACCCCAATAACAATATATCGTCCTGCCTCCGAAGAGAAGCGATAACCTTCATATTTATACGACAACTTTTCATCCTCGATCTTCGGGTCCTCAACACTCATTCTCTGATGCATCAACATTGTACAGCATACTCTCGTATAAACATAGTTAAATTATCCGCTTGTAATTACTCATAAGGTAATTGTTGTCATAATGTATATTAAATATGATAAGTGAGTGGTATAGGAGTGTAATTGAATCTAGCGATTGGCAGCCAAAGTCAATTTAATTAATACTAGGCTTGAATTGGGTTAACAGTTTTAAGAAAACTATTTGAATAGTTATTTATTTATTTTATCCAATTTTTGAATTTTTGTTTTCAAAACCAAACAAACATATAGATGGACAAAGAAATTCCTCATTGACTATTTTTTAATTTCAAAATCGAAAGGTCTGTTACTACAGTTTTGAAATATTTGCAGCTTACTAATTTCATCAATACAGTTCTTTGAGGTTTACAGATTCGTGCTTTTTTACCGAAAAGAATAATTTCCAAAATTGTTTCCCAGTTTAAAACGCGGTGATTCATCAAACTCTTTCGGTTGATTTTTTTTACAGTTTCAAATAGTTTCTTTTTCTATATTTCGCATAAGATAATAATAAAAAAACCCTCATTTTTACAATATACTTTTTTTTATTATATCCCATATCTGAACATACAATGATTTGGTAATCTTAAGACCAATGATGATTTCTAATTATCACCAATGCTATATCATTTAGAACAATGAAGAGGAATATTTTAATTCAAATTACCTAAAATTGAATACATAATTTACATTCTATTTACCACGTGTGCATATGTGTTGATAAAATATCTCTTGAAATCAGGAATGTATTATTAAACTTGATGGGAAATTTTTATAATTGCTAATGTACAGAAAAATAATCAATTTGTACTGAATGATATTTTCATCAAACCAGAAAGAATTTTTTTGTTACAATCATTTTGCATCAATCGTAATCTTCAGCATTTAAGTTAATGAAATAAATTAAATGATAGTATCAATTCTATAAAGCAAATTAATAATGTACTCACAGAATCTTTGCAGTTCAAGACGTTTGAATGGTTTCTCAGAAAATAATCTAAAACTTCTGACTGATTTGATGCCACTGCTATATGTAAGGGTAAAAACCCTGTGTCATCCCTAGCTTTCATAAGTTTCTCATTGGCCGAGACATGTTCCCGAACTCGCTCAACATCTCCTTTTCGTATGGCATCATGGAAAGACTGTATGTTATTCTAAAAATGATAAATATAACATCATTAACTTGGAATAAACTCAATTATGAAATATATATATTACTTCATTACTGTTCTACAAACAAACATGTTTAGTTTAAATGCATCAACAACTATATATTAATAAATTAATTAATTTTAGGGAAATAATTAGTATAAAAATATTATGAACTAGAAACTAAAGTGTCTTGAAAAAGCTCAGAATATCAATTGCGTAAAGAATTTAAGAAAAATATCAATTGCATAAAGAATTTTAGAAGCATCATGTTTTAAGAATTGAAAAACTCATTGATTACAAATTAAAACGCTTATATTTCAGAGTTTTAAAATATGAAGTACACCATGAATGTTTTATAGAGCTTAATTTTTTTTAAAGTTGTATATTTGATGTTTAAATATTCTAAAAGTTTAAGTTTTCGGGCAATTTTATTAGTTTTCTAAATAAAATTAGTGTAAAAGAAAACATTTTACCATATACTATAGTGTAATAAATGAATTCAATATATCACAAAAACAATAAATTTAAGAAATGGGTTTTTAAAGGAAATAAAATGAATATGATAATTACAACAGAATATAATTTAAGATAAATGCTACTATGTTCTCAGAGAAAAGAAATAAATTGAAAGGTTTATAGGAGACAATATATATTTTTATTCGCTATTTAAGTATATCAATGATTTGAAATAATGATTAATTTTATTAGTTTTAAGTAACAAATTAAGCCAAGTGAATTTCTAATGCTGAAAACTAAAATGCATTAAAAAATTTAGCATATCATGCAGACTATAAATTTAAAAAGCATCATTTTAGAATGCGTTAATCCAAATTATCTGTTATGGTTTATCTTTGATAAATTATCGAAAAAAGTTAAAAGTAAAGTAGTGATGGTTGTTTTTTTAATTTTAGATTCATCGAAAAAGTTGCATTTCTTATATGTATTCAAAAATATAATTAAATAATACAGTAAACTTCACAGTCTCAAAATATTGTTAAAAACCTTCAATTTCAAATATATATTTTAACACATAAATATAAATATTTATTAACACATAAAAAAACAAATGGCCGTTGTTTTCTTCAAAAGTAAACGAAGAAACTTTTTGGCACAGAAAACTATTTTTATTATGTCATAAAGGTATAAGTAGACACATTATTGTAAATAAAATTTGGTTAAAAACATTTCAGTGTTGAATATGCCTGCTTCCGTTATATTTACACATT
Organism: Argiope argentata; assembly: GCA_026289955.1. Lineage (NCBI taxonomy): Eukaryota > Metazoa > Arthropoda > Arachnida > Araneae > Araneidae > Argiope > Argiope argentata. The sequence goes on along the minus strand of JAOUZG010050968.1, from coordinate 11,873,389 downwards.
TTTCGCGGATGTGATACCACCTAGTTTCGTGGATAATTGAGAGTTCACATCATTTTTTTGTCCAATTTGGTTAAAACTTCATCATTTCGTAATATTAAAACCATAATTTGAAACTATGTATATAATATAGGGGTGATGAAATCAAAACTGATGTCATTTTTGTTGAAAATTTTTATTTATATGAATTTGCTGGTATAAACAATACTGCATGGTTTAAGTTTTTGATTAATAATAAAAATTTCTATCGGAACTGAAATAATATAATATCGTATATAATATAATATATAATAATATTGGAACTGAAAAATTTCTATCGGAACTGAAAAATATATCACTGTTATTATTGTTTTCAAAACTTTTTGAAATTTTCATATTTGTATAAAAATATATATTGACTTTTTTAAAATTTTAAATAATATATTGAATAGTCTATGCATACTAGCTTTATATCACAAGTCTTTATTTTCATATTAAATCGTTAATTTATATGAATAAAGATTCTGTAATGCAATATGTATATGCAATTCTTAGAAATTAATAATTGTGTCCTTTGAATTTATTTTGAACTTTTGTACTGTTGTTACTTGTACATTATGCAATATATTGATTTATAATTTTATTTAGGAATTCAAATTTACCATTGTCTCAATCAATCTTTTACATAATCGTGCTGTGACAGCATGTCAAAATAAATAAACCATTTGAACCAGAGTTAATTCTTAAAGATTTATATAAAGCTCGTGATTATGAGATATCCTATCAAGAATACTAGAAGTTTCTAGAAGTTAGTTTTGAACCATACGCAAGATTTCGCATTAAACTGTAGAGTAATGAATGCTAAGTCCCAAATATTGACATTGGGAACAATTGGGAGAAACTTGAAACGAGCTACTTGTAGTCAACATCATAATAAGATCTGAAACTTTGTCAAAATCGACCAACAAGCGGCAATCCAGCAATTTACCGTTGAAATTCACCAAGCAGCTAAAATCTACTAGAAGTTTTGTTTGCAATCACAGCATTCACTGTTTGCACAGTCTAAAGGTCGAAGTCCTTTGAGCTAGCTACAATTCTACCTTTTCATTCTATGAATTCGAAATTTCAATCATTTGCGGAATACCATTGTGTACATATGTATATGAAGTTGCTGTAACAAGAGAAGTATTTTCAGAAGAATTTGTGAATCGGGAGGTTCTTGAGGTTAACGCAGAATTCACTTCCTCAAAGTTAAATGATAAGCTCCTACTTTATGAAACTCTATTGAAAATATTTATTTAATGTTTAATATTTTTTTGTTATATTATGATTTTTATTAAATTGAATACTTTAAGCATGGTTTTAATAGTAAATGAGTTAGACTTTTCTTTATAAAGTTATAACTAGACTTCTTGTTTTCTCCTAAAAAAGATTTTATAAATATATAGTAAAAAACTTATACGTATGTAAAAAACTATTTAAACTATATTCGATTAAAAATAACAAAATGGAGAATGAAGTTTCATAAAAATTACTCCTTCTTCGATTTTTACTAATCTTAATGAGTAAAGTAAACATCTTTGTTTAAAATTGGTGTTTTAAAATTGGTACTATCATTTTATTTATTATTGAAGGCTTAAAAATTATCAGTCATGAAAAAATATATCATAGAAATCTAATTTTTTTAATATTTGAAATCTTAATAAATCTTATATGAAGTTTTGTTTAAATTTTGAATAAGGCTAATCATCTAAATTATATCTCGTATTTTTATTTTCTTTTGAAATTTTTCGTAGAAGTAAGAAATCAATAAAAATGTTCATGAAATTAACTATTCAAAAAAATAATGTTTGAAAATTTACTGTAACAAAATAAAACTATAACACAAATTACAAATATGATATAAATTGTACAATTCTCTTAAGTGGTTCAGAATAATTTATACTGATTAACAATTTTAAAATATTGTGCCAAGTGGTATACGTACTAAGTATGTAGGAAGCTCTTTAAGGAAGTTTTTCACATCATCATGCCATGAGGTTTTTCCCAGCAAATGTTTTCCGTGACCTTCTAACACCAAATCATGCAGAAGGTCAATGTCTCCTCGCTGTAAGGCTGCTGTCATTCTTTCTAATACTGCAAAAGAAGATTTAAGTTTAATCATTTTAAACTGATGAAAAAGTTTCAAAAATTATAAGAAATGCTAATTAAAAACATCTTTACTACTAGATTATCACTATATAGTTTGATCATTGCTATAATATTAAAATAAACTTTGCAATATGTAAAAAAACATTCATTTTATAACTCAAAGAGATTAATAGTAATTAAATGTAATTAATGAGTTAATGACAGATTAATAGAAAATTATTTCAATTGAGGAAGTTAAAGAAAATATTTTTAAATCACATAATATATCTTAATTGGTTTTATAACTTGGAATAATTTAAGAGTTTAGGACATATAAAAATAGGCTTAATTTACACTCTAACAGTTATCTCTTTAAAATTTATAAAAAATAAATTTTATAATTGAATTTGAATCCAATTCTTGAGGTATAAGAGTACTAAAATAGTATAAAATTGCGTATCCCCAAATTTTTTATACATACAATTATTTTTCTTTTATATGTATCAACTAGTCTATTTATTTCAATTAAATGTTGGTATATTTTAAGAGGTTCCCTCTTGTAACAAATTCGGAAAAAAATTGCAAGATTCTAAAATGTTTCTAGTTATAAATTATTAAATATATTATCCATTACAAGTTAGAAAATAACAAATATAGAACCAGCTTGATCAGGGTACTAAAAAAAATTGAAAAGAATTTTCGAAATTAACATTGTGTAGTTTATTCATAGATATAATATTAAAATAGACGATACCTTATATAAAAATATTCACTTTATAGCTCGAAGATATTGATTGTAATTAAATAACATTGATGAGCTGACGATAAAATTAATAAATAAATTATTTTTATTTAATCATAAAACCATAAAACATTGAAAATAATAATGCAATAATGATGATGTATCATAAAAATTAGAAAGAAAATTCATAAATATTCATTAAATTAATTAAATATTAAATTTATATTTTAAACTTAATCAACACTGCAATTTAATTGAAGTATTTCTTTCAGTGCCTCGCACTTTTGCCATTTTGTTTTTGCATCTATATTTCTGATAAAAAATATATTGTTCTAACTTTAAAAATATAATAAATCTGTTTTTTGAAAGCAATTTTATCATTATTATTTACATTCGTTTGAAACAAAAATTCAAACATCATTATAATGCTCTGATTCCAGTGACTTCATCCTTAGACTGCGGAATTGTTTGAAGAATTAAGTCGGTAAGAAAAGTTTAACATCGAAGGTATATATTTTCAATAGTTAATTAATAATGCATCATTTAGAAATCACTTTATTTACAAAACCTTTTCAAATATTTCATTCGTAATAGCATTCCTTTTATACATTTCCTGCCGAATAATTTATCACTAAAACTATGTCAACTGAAGGCAATTGCAAAAACGAACATATAGAAATTTTACATTGTTTCCAGATTCAAAATATTATGTTTTGCAAATAAAAAAATATTTTTGTCATTAATTAAATATCAGTAAATATTTTATAAATAAATTTTTGAAAATTTACTCCAAAGTAATAAACTTTTTGGAAACATTTGAAAATTAATAGAATTACTGTTAAATTATAAATATCCTTTTAAGAGATCAAAAAATTATTTCCAATTGGCTGTCTACGTTTTTGACTTCCAATAAAGGCAAAATTTGCTTTGATAAATTAAGTTTTTATTTTGAAAAATTATTATTTCCTTTTATAAACTCATGATTTTGTTTTGAGAAGACTAGGTTTTATTTCAAGGAGTTGTGATGTATCATAATTAAAAGATAAGAAATTGGATTATTACTTTGAATAAATAATTAAAGATTGAGAAAACGATCTTTAAAGGAAAAGTTTTTTTCTTAAGATTATTGCAGGAAAAAATATAATTGAATGTAAATTCAAATTTTTAACATTTTTTATTAATCGAGCTATTTTTAAAAGTTAAATGTGTTTTAAAATTATGAAAGTGAATTATGAAGTTAAAAATATAAATATGTCTGGATATGAAAATGAGAGAAATAATTTTTCTACATTTCTACTAAACCTAACCACTAGAATCACGGTTGAAATATATTCATATATTTTTAATCATAAAAATATTTCCGGTAAAAGTTTATAGTCTGCTGAGTTTACTATTTACTAAAAATTACAGAAACTTCAATTTCTCACAATTAGCACAAATTTTAGTAAAACTGAAAGCAAAATGGAAGCTTCTTGAATAAATATTTAAATAAGAAGTATTTAACTATTCACAAACGTCGCTATTTTTAATGTCGAAAAAGTTATCAAATACTTAAAATAAGAAAAGAAATTTAAAAAAGAAAGAATTATTTACAAAATAAAACTCCCTTTTGAAAAAATTGTTTTCTGTTTTCATAATTTGTTTTATTTTTCATTTTCAGCTGAATTGGTAACGTTTGAAGATTTTATATAATCTTCTGGGTTTTTCTTTTTTTTAGATGCACTTCGAAAGCTAACATTTAAAATTTATTTAAAAGGCAGTTAAGAAAAATTCTAATTAAAACAGTTAAGTGGGCAACAGTATATTTTAACTTCGGTCTTTGCACACATTTTTTTCAAGGGGGAAGAAAGTTATTTATTCAATTAACGTAGTTTATACGAAGGAAGGATGTTTTTTCAACATTTTGTAATTATGATGAGCTCATAAAAAATATAAACATGAACTAAAATATTTTAATATAAATGTGCTCTATTAGTGAATAAAATTAAGAATAAAGAAAACCAAAAATAAGTGCATCTGCCTAATCCTTTAAAATTTATTTTGACGGTGCTACAGCAGCTCTAGCTTTTAAACATTTTTTTCTTTTTCCCTTATTAATATAAAATATGTCTTCAAAATATCATGATTTTTCTCCAAAGTAATTGAAAAATATAAAAAAGCGAGCAAAGGCGGCTAAAAAAATGCGCAGTTTTTTCAACACTGCATATTTATGTAGAAACAAAAAAAATTGTTAATCGTTACTTTTTTCACTTACCACCTTGTTTACTGTAACGATTTAATGTTTCTGTTCCTCGGCCTCCTGCATGCCTTGTCTTCATCATTGTTTTGCTTGGAAGCGTTATGAGGTGGGTTTTGTAATAATCAGGTGTCCGTCCATGCTAAAAGGGGAAATATATACTTCAGTTTTAATAATTAAAATTAATTACTTTACTTTTATTAATCTCATATATCTAGTTACAAAGAAAAACAGTGAATTAAAAGCTACTAGTTGTTGTTGTTGTTACTAATGGCACTTGCCATAGACAAGCTCGCTGACACAGTAATTGATTTTTAAGTCGGGGGTGCGTCTCTTATTTCAAGTAGCCCCAAATAGGGCCAAGAGTACGTCTTAGCTATACACTCATCACATTCGCTTGCACAGACCCTTTTTACGGGGGGGGCACATTCATACATCTCACAGATAATACACAGAAGAACAACCATGCCCTAACCGGGACTCGAATCCAGGATTCCCAGATCACGAGTAAGATGCACTACCTCTGTGCCAGAATGCCGTCAAAAGATATTAGTGAAACAGCTAAAGGACACATCAAAATTACATTGAATCATCAATCAAATTCCTAAATAAAAAATAAATTTTAATTTTCCCTTGGCATAAGTTATTTTATTTTAGTTGTATTAACATCCCGTTGTAAATCAACACTATGGCTATTTTGGGGCAGACCACGTAATTTTGAACTGTGGTCAGATGACGAGGATGACTCTGGAGCTGGCACCCCCCTTCTCCACACTACACCACATAAATGGGAGAAAGTTTGGCCTGATGGATTTAACATGCAACAAACCTTCTTACACGACGGTTCTTTGTTGTTCAGGTCTCAAACCTGAAATCCTACGGTTACGAAGCGAGACTTTACCACCAGCCCCCCCTGGTGTAAGATTATGTAGCTGTAACATGAAATATTGTATCTGAAAAAATGTATACAGGAGAATATACGAAATCTAAAACAACAGTTAAAATGAGATTCTTAACGCACAAAAATCTCACATCACACACAGCAGTCGTTGCAAACCTATGCGAATGGTTGGCAACATTAAAACATTTTACAAATTTAGCTTGATATAACAGTATTGATATAAGGTGAAATCAATATTCAAAGACTCATAATAAATGAGAACTATTATCTACTACTGTCAAATGGAAAGTAGAGCACATAGATAATGCTTAAAGTAGAAATTGGATTGAGATTTTAAATACTAGGACATTTTTACGGATGACTTTCAGGAGAAATTAGCCCACATTTGTGTTGTCTTGTTAAAAAAAGCAAGAAAATGTCGAAAAGCCAATTTAACTGCTGCGAGCAATTTCTTACCAAAGTGTATATAGGTTTATCGGTTTATAGGTTTATTACATAGGTTTTTAAAATAATACTAGTTAGAGTTCAGACATTGAATAATAGTCCTCTTAAATTTGTTCTGAGATTTAAGTTCCTCAACTATGTGATATGTACTAGTTGATCAAGTCGATTTTACTTCCTCTGTTGTATATTAATTTGATTTATTGGTTAATTGATTGTACTTTTCACATTTCAAAGATCATCTTAAATATCGTCATGTACTCAGTATAGGCATTGGCTCAAATCTATGTGAAAGTAACCGACATTTTTCCTAGTGAAAAGAACTCAAATGTAATTAAATTTCCCTTTGTTAATATATAAACAATGTCAGCACCTGATTTTCCTAATTTGGTATTTTCATTTCATCTTTGGAATCTTTTTCTCTCTTAATGAAATTCATAAAATTAAAGCATTTGAATCAATTAGCGGTCATATGAAAAACCACTGACACATTAACATTCCGCTTTAATTTCATTTTTAAGTCTATTGCCTATCTTCAATAGAAAAACACAATACACAAAATGTGGATGACTTGCGGTCTTACTTTATGCCATGTGACTGCAGCGTCACATAAATTGACTCTATTCCTTGAAAAATGGTGAAACCTTAAATAAGGCCCTTGAACACTTAATTCCTATAATTATCCATCATCGATTACAGCTTATTTAGTCGATCACACACCGTGATCTCTTAAACCAAAATTCACCAAATTCCTTCACGGGTGTTTGATAATGCAGCCGAAATCGGTTTACCCATCGAAGAATTAAATTGAAGAGTTTGGTGCAGCCCACAAGGGAAAAAGAGAAGCGGAACTCTTTGGCGGGGGTAAGAAATTGGAAAGGAGACAGCTTTTAATGGACTTTTATGGACTAACACGTAACTTACGGACGTAACTTACACTTACACGTACGGACGTAACTTACGGACTAACCGTAGATATTGTTCGCAAAGGCGAACAATATTGATGAAGTTTCGAAATGCATAAACACAGATGAGGGATCAGAAACCTAATGTAAATATAATATAAAATGCTGTTAATAAACAGAAAGTTTAAACTTTTAAGAAAAAAGCATTGATGATGATGATGTGTTCGCTTTACAACGGAAAGATGGGTACAGTAGATTCTGACAGTCTGGACCCCTCAGCACCCGAGGGCAGAAGTCTGACTTTTAGCTGATATGAGGAAAACACACACACACACACACACACACACACACACACACACACACACACA
>JAOUZG010050968.1:11830917-11865680 GCA_026289955.1 Argiope argentata | reverse complement strand
CACACACACACACACACACACACACACACACACACACACACACACACTCCTTTTACAGGAAGGCACATTCACATACCTCACAGATAGTACACAGAAGAACAACCCTTCCTTAACCGGGACTCGAACCAGGGATGCCCAGATCACAAGGAAGACGCGCTACCTCTGTGAAAGAACGCCTGCAGAAAACAGCATTGCTTGTGTTTAATATAGACGTAATTGTTGTGTCCCTTTTTCGAAACATAATACACCCTAACTTGGAATCTCTTCTTCGTCTGTACTGTCTGTGATTTTTATATGTAATGTGTAGTATACTGTGATGTGTGTACAATGTGTTGGAATAGTGGTGCACGGGGTTTTTTCTAAATATTAAATTTAAAAAAATCTAGATCTTTGTTCTATTTCTTCCCTACTTTCAAAATATAGTTCTGAGGATTAAAGTAAAGTGATAATTTTGATTAATACGATTTTAATGGAAACATAAATCCGTTGAATTTTATAAATATTACTAAAAAGATGCAGTGTATAATTATTCCTATAAATTATTCTCTTGTTGATCATTTAAAGTTTTAAATAAACCATTACATGCGGACTTGGCAAACATTGTTTTATGCTTGATATTTTAACAAAAGGGGTTATTTTTTATTGAATAAAACAAAGTACATTTGTTATGCAATTTACAAAAAGTTTTCTTTTAGATCTTGGGTACAGAGATTGACCTCTAAGTAAATCCGACAATTTGAATAAATACTTTAAAAAAAACAAATGTAAATTTAGTTACTGGAAAATTTTATTTGATAATAAGATTTACTGATTGTCCTTTTCGAAAAAATTTGAAAAAGACTGTATAAAGAAAATAAACGCTTAAAAACCGTAGAGGCAACCAGAATCCAAAAGAAAAAAAAATCAGTTGATAGAAAACTCCACTTGTGGAAGTTACAATTGGAAATAAAGGCGACCAGGCGAGTTTCGAGAATATATAAAGAAAACAAATTATCTCAACAAAGAGAGAGAAATTTTCTTTGGAAATAGTTGACTTGTCGATCTGTATAGGCTGAATGAAATTTTTCTTGAAGGTATAGAATTACAAAGTCCTTTTACAGAGAAGGGAAAAATTACTTGATAAGCTGCTGACAGTTGTAAAAGAGTCTACCCTGAGGCGAAAGCTGGACCAGACAACTTTCTTTCTTTCTCGGAACTACAGAGTCAATGAAGACAGTGGCGAAACTCGAACTAAAGTCAGAATTTGTAAAGAGTCACCGCTTTATTGTAATTGAAGAAAGGAGATATTTCTACCGAAAAAAATATTATTTGAACAGCAGTGCAGAAGTGAATAGAAGAAACTTGTTAGCAATCCTGAATGCTCATGGTCCGGTCGACAAAAATACCGATCAAAAAGGGTTATTGATGAAAATCTAAAATATTAATTCAATTTATTTTGTGAGACATCAGTGAATCTTGCTTCGAATAATTATATTTTACACTTTTTTGAATATTTTTAATGAAAATAGTTATAGCATAGCATTTAACATCCAATAAATTCTAAAGAAATCAGGAAACTAACTAGAAACGTACAGAATAAAACTGTTGTTCTGGTAATTTCTGATTGGTGAATTATCTGGGAAATTGGAGAATTTTTATTTTAGCATCTTTCAGTTGACAGGTACAATTTTAAATATCTTCTAGTCACCGTCCTAAGAATTTAAAGATCACATGTTCATGACTTGCTTCATATAACTTGAAGCAATAACGACCAATTCAACATGGATATCCGTAATGGGTTTCTCGATGAAGACATGGCCTTTAATACTGTCTACTTCGAACAGACCGAAGGCAGACGAAAAATTCTAAGTGACCGGTTGCCGCGACAGCATAGATGGGAATTAAGGTTGAGTCCTAAGGGCCATCGCCAACTAGGATACAACCCTTCCTTTGGGAAGTACGTCCCGTCACCGAGGGGAGAAGCCTACCTTCACCTTTAATACTGTCTACTCCGAATAGATTCAAGGCAGACGGAAAATTCTGAGTGACCGGTTGCCGCGACAGCATAGATGGGAATTAAGGTTGAGTCCTAAGGGCCATCGCCAAACAGTATACAACCCTTCCTTTGGGAAGTACGTCCAGTCACTGATGGGAGGAGCCTACCTTCACCTTTAATTCTGTCTACTCCGAACAGATCGAAGGCAGACGGAAAATTCTGAGTGACCGGTTGCCACGACAGCATAGATGGACACCATAGGTTGAGCCTTAAGGGCCATCACCAACCAGGATACAACCCTTCCTTTGGGAAGTACCTCCCGTCATCGAGGGGAGGAGCCTACCTCCACCTTTTTCTGTACCCACTAAGATGGCCAGGAATAACTATCATGTAAGAAGCTTCTTATCCTCACTTACAAAGTCCCTAACCCCTCTTGGGAGCGATGAAGACATGGGTAGAAAACTTCATTGTCCTGATATTTCTGAAGCTAGGGATGGGTGTTAAAGTCTCTTCAAATAGGATGGATTTCGGTTTTATGTTCACAATCATGAGATTTATATGGCCATTAGTAAATACTTTTAGGTACGAATAAATCACCCACTATCAATTGGATCGTGTCATATTCGAAATGAGGTTGTTGCAAATTTGCAAATAATGTCAAATAAGATCCGTAATAAATTTATTCTACTTAAATTTGAGAATGAATCTTTCCAGAGATGTTTATATAAAACATAAAAGTTGAGATCAGGATACTATGGAATATCATGAATACAGTACTGAGATACCCATGAGGAAGTACTCTGAGGATAAAAATGTAGACATTGTTGATAATGAAAATGGAATGATGTTACAGTTTATCAGCTTGAAATATCATAATGACTCATTATTATTACAAATCCTTATCAATATTATAACATTATTATCACAAGCTCTTTGTCTGTAATAATGCCCCTTACTTCTAAAACTCTTAGTTTCAAAATTGGAAGAAAACTTCATTAATTTTCTCCCATATTCTAATAAACGTAGCAACGAATATATCCACCTTTACAAGGATTAGAGATGTCTGATGTGAGTTTCTCATATTAAGGATAAGGCAAAATATACTCATAACAATTCCTCATTGATAAAGGATAAGCTATTATTTTCTAAAGGAATTCTCTTGAATTATTTTATAGCATCTTACTTAGCAAGAACTCTATAAATATATTTATTATAAAACTAGTTTCCTTTAAATTAAGATCTATCCAAAATCCCATCGAAAAATTCAGATGGTAGTAATATATAGTAAATTAAGATCTCAAATATTAAAAAAATCTTGAATAATGAATTAAAACAGATTGAGAGTTGTAAATTAATGTTATGGAAAATGAATTTCACTCATTTTAATTTAAAAATGTTGTTTTTCGAGCAAACTTATAAAGTAATTTTAGCTATTTAATATTTTGTATTAAGTGAAATTAATCAGTTATATTTTAAAAAAAGAATATTAATTAAAATGAAGAAAGAACATGATTGAGTTAAATGAATTAATTTAAAATCAAAATCGCTTATTAAAAATTCAAAATTCATAGAGTGTAGATAAGAGATTGGACTCTTTGTATAAATATAACTTGCAGAAGTTGTATATAACTAAGAAATTATGCTAGACAAAAGGCATTGTCTTTATTTGTTACGTTTTTTTCTCTGTTTGAGCTAAGTATAGTAGAAAATCTCCATAACGAACATTGGATAGAAAAACTTTAAATGGATATTTCATGGTTAAAAAAACTGAAACTGAAATTACGAATTATCATGAAATTAGTGAAAAAAAGCATGATAATATTAATTTCACAAGAATTAAGATAAGATAATATTAATTTCACAAGAATAAGGGCTTTTGAGTTGAATATTCTCTGTAAATTGTGTGATGCAAAAAACCATTCAAAATATGCTATTGCTAGATCTAGAAGTACACGAAATTACTTTTTGTATAATAAGCCCTCATTAATGAAATGGCTTTTCAAAATTTTAATCTACTAAATATCAAATAAAATTTTTACATCTCAGAATATATTATGGCACAATAACTATTTTTACAATGCTTTAAAATTCAGCAAACAAGTTTTTCATAAACACAATTTTTTTTCGTTATTTAAGCTTCGGAAAATTAATTTCACTCAAGATTTACAACAATAATTTCGTTATTTTAGTTCAATTTATACCGGTTTTATTATTTCTTCAAACTTTTTCTAACGTATTATTATGATAAATGAAAAGTTTTTTTTTGGGGGGGGGAGGGGCTAATTCGAAACCAAAATGTTCACTTTTGCCATTAGGAATAAGATAATGATTTTACTGACATATTTATTTTCCATTAATTGTGTAAAATAAAGATCTTTACGGACTTAATGTAATTGCAGATGAAATTAAGCTAGAAGAAAAAAAGAAAAATATAAGAAATTAAAACAATATCAGGATACGATGATTCAGAAATAGGTTCTAATATTTTTTTTTTATAAATTCGAAATTGTCTTCTTTTTTTTCACTTCCTACTATTAATTCACACTCTCCCTATATATATTAATATATCTTGTTCAAATTTTCAATCGTTAATAAAATACTTTTTATTCATCCACTCAAGTCCAAATACATTTTTCTAAAATTTGTAATGGATGACACTTGATTTTAATGTAGTTTTTCACACAGTAATTCATTATTTAAATTTAATTTATTTAAATTTATTTAATTTATTCATTATTTAAATTAATTAATACTTTAAATAGAGTTTTAGCAGTTCGTAATGAAAATTGAAATTAACAGGCAGTAGCTCAATCGGTAAAATGCAAAGATTTCAGTATTTTTCACTTAAAGGTGATAGTGCGTTCAATTTTTGCAAAAATCAATAATTTTTAATGAATATTTATATTTATTGTAATTATTTAATAAAAAGTAACTAAAATAATTTTTTTTCTTTGTTGACCTAAATAGGAATTGAATTAAATTTTTTATATTACTTGTCTTAAGTCTTTTTAGGTGGGGTAGGGTGTTAATTGTAATGTTTTTTTTAGATTTGTTTTGTATTTGTTTTTTTATAAAACTTATTGTAAGAAATAATTACATTGCTATTTCTACTTACGCTATCTCTAACTTTTGGATCCGCCCCCGCCTGAAGAAGCATCTTGTACAATTGCTGACCATCTTTCCTGGACATCGCAGCGGCATAATGAAGGGCAGTGAGACCATTCTATTTTAATAAAAAGGTATTATATATTTAAATTATTCTATTTTATATAAAAGGCATTATATATTAAAGATATTATATATTGATTAATTAGTTATTTCTAAGAAATGCTAATTCATATAATACACATATAAAACACAACACTTTCCAATATAAGCAATTTAATTAACAAAATAATATGTATCACTCACTTATAATTTTAAATTATAAATATTATTTAACTTTCCCTCAACAAATAATATTCATTGTCCCAACCTTCATATAAGTATACAAATATAAAAAAAAAACTTTTAAAAATAAGCAATTTAATTAGCAAATTAAATTTATATTTTTTTCAAAATTCATACAAGGAAAACTTAAATTGCATTCAACAAATATTATTCGTGATTTCAATCCTTACACAAAATCTCAATTTTTTATTAATCCTTACCCAAGATTCAATTTTTTAATAAATTTTCAAGAGCCCAATTTTTTATATCATATAATTTAATGATATGTTGTTATTTCTTATGGCAGTTGCGAAGGGCAAGCGATTAGATAGTCCGCGATTTAAGCCTAATTAGTGTTTCTTGTTTGTAGTAGCACCAACATGGGTCAAGAGTACGACTTTTGCTACTCACTCATCACATTCGCTTGCACAGCCCCTTTTTAAAAGGGAATACATTCATTCACCTGACAGATAGAACACAGAGGAACAACCATGCCCGAAACGGGACTCGAACCTGGGACACCCAGATCGCAGGGTGAAGGCTCTACCCCTATTCTAGGACGCCGCAAGAATAATGATATAATTTTCGTAATCGGACGATAATTCAATATTGACAGCCCTCCTTTTATTATAGTGTTTAAATATACGTCTATAACAACATTTTTAATAGACCTAAAAATATCTATTTATATACCTAACTTTATTATAGCTATTGTAATAATATTTTTGTGCATAATTACAGATAATAAGATATAATTATTATTGAAATGGCAAAATATTATGGTTATTGAAATGAAATTAGAATTTTTCTAGTTTAAACATTTGAAAAACTTAATATCCGTTATCTTCTTCCAAGTTATCATTTTTCTAATTTAACATTCCAACAAATCTGATAAAAAATATGTTTTTGCTATTATTTCATTGGTGACCACATTTTTATAATGACAAAAAATTATCTTAATTTTTTTTAGTAAAAGGATCGAAAATACTTTTGTTGATAAACAAAGTAGGATCAAATATATCCATTAATTCAATGTTCTACTAACAAAAGAATGTATTTGTTGCTGATGAAGAAATTCTAATTGATACATTAGAAATACGAATAATATAGCATAATTTCATAACTTTAGCATAATTTTTATTGTTAGGAATAGGAAAAAGTTTGCATAATTTCATAACGTTAGCATAATTTTCATTTATAAGAATACAAATAAGTTAGCATAATTCCATAATGTTAGTATGATTTTCATAGCATAAAAATATAATTCAATAATAACTTCCAAAAATGTAAAAAAAAAATCCTACACAATGAAAGCCCAAAAATATATTCTTTGAAAAATGCTGAAAATAACATAATAAATATTCAAAATAATTTGAAAAGACTATAAAAACTCCATAAGCAATAGAGATTCATATACTAACGTCAGAAAAAAGATAAAAATCAATATAATTTTTTTGAAAAATTAAATATGAATCTTTTTTAGTTTACCAGATGGATTTGCACATTTTTTATTGTTAAATATTTTTTAAAAAAACACCGGTGAATATTGCCGTAATAATATCAAGTGCTTTCTTTGATTCGAATTTATTGCGAAAAAAAAAACTCAGTGATATTTCTTTATAAAAAGATCCTGATTGGTAAAGTGTAACTTCCAAATTATACTGTAACTTCTGATGACAAATTCTGATTAATTAAGATTTAATTCTTGAAATATCTTCAGAAAAATTAATACATACGTTTATTCATTGATTATTCAAAACACTTCTTTACTCGAATAATTGATGAAAAAAATTATTTACAAATCTTTAAAAACAATTCAAAATGATGTATGAGGAATACTTCCATTGAACAAAGATATAAAAGAAAAGAGATCAAACGTTTTGAAGCCTCTCAAATACCTTATTTTTTGCATTAATTGTTTCTGGAAATTTCTCAATGAGGAAGGACACAATTTTATTTTTTCTCAACAGCACAGCTTTATGCAATGGTGTCATGCCCATATGGTCCTTGGCTAGCGCATAATCTTTCTCATCGAGGTGGTTCTGAAGCTCATTCAAATCGTCACTGGAAACCGCTGTGTGAATTGCATTGACTCTCTCAACCATTTCTGAGATCTTGTTGGCTATCTCTGATTTATCTTCTTCCTCGGCTGTGTGAGCTCGAACGACTTTTTCTCCATAGCCTTCTATGACAGCTTTTGTTAGCTTCTCTACGTCTTTAGCGCTAACCCATTTCCGGATGTTTGCACTATTTATGTCTATCCCTGAAAATAAAGAGAAATGTTATTGATATAAAAAAGGCAGCCATTTATGATAAATAAAGAATAATAATTTCCAATGAAAGGCCTTGACTCTGGTGTGGTTACTCCTAGTTTGCAAAGAGATTAACTATCAATACGGAAAAGCTGCGAAACACTATTCAATATCAATAAAATATTGAAGCTCGGTCAGGTAGATAGGATGTCACTGATTCATGCTTTCCTTCATTGTGGTTTATTGAATACCTGTGGTGTGTGCTTTGTTCGTTAGAGTTGCTCTCTCGGATGAATTTGGTGGGCAGACAGATTTTCTAAGAATACTCAGAGGAGTGGAATGTAGAGTTGTAATTACACTTTCTTATTCCTGAAGCCAAATGTTGTGAACAACAACAACAACAACAAAATACTTTGAATTTATAGCTATGTGGTAGCAAAAGTGTTATTCCTTTTCTTCGTTATTTTTTTTCCTTATCCAGTTTTTTTATGCCATCCATATACTTTTGTGATGAAATAAATCGATTATTTTTGAAAAGGGGTAATTACCACCTTTACAAATTTTACAGGACAATCAAGAGACTATTTCTTTCCACAATCAATTCAGCAAACTTAAATCAGTAAATTTTTATAATTGAAGACATTAAGTTTGATAGAAAATGTGTACATAATTATTTATGGCTTACGGGATGACCAGGAAAAATATTTTTCCAACGCGGATATAAAAAAAAATTTAAAATCGAACCTGCATTTTTTCAAGATTAATTATATCATAATTTACAAAAAGGCAACTGTTATGAAATCCATGATTAAAACAATCACTGTAAAATATTACTGAATTTGCATATAATAGTCCAGATTATTAAAAGAAAAGGCTACGTATGTCAAAGCGCTATGTCTATCTTAGATGTGAACTATTCATATATTATTTCATTATAAAAGTCTGTTAACTAGTATGTATTTGTAGAGCTTCTTGACGCTCTATATTAAAACTTATTACTGATAAGAAGTAGCCGTTGTTGTTTTCTGGCTTCCTAATGAATAGCGGAAAATGGCGATCTTGTTCTTATTTCTTCAATAATAGAAATAGTTCTTCTGAGATACTGTCAATTTAGAGTTTGGTTATCCTATGTATTGATTATTCACTGAGGAAATAAAATTGATTATAGTCGTTCTCTTAAAAATAAAATTTCTGCTTTTTCTTATGTATAGATGATCAACCTGCCACCACTAAACGAAGCAGTATCGAAAGTATTTGCATAACATTTCTACTATTCGTAAACATTCTTCTGGATCCTCGAAAAGAAAAAAAACCCTCCTTTTTAAAGAACGCCGACCAGAAAATCTTCAACTCAATTTAATCTTGAATTGTAACTCTATTTACCTCAAATTTTCCAGTGCATGTTGAGGATTCTAGCAAACTTAAGTAGATGAGATGGAAGAAATAACTGCGGTTCTCTAAGAGATGAGCGTTTTTAAAATGAACGTTGTAAAAAGATAAATCTAAGAAGGGCTTTAATGGATGAAATATGTTCCCTTTTTACGTGACATACATGAGTCAAAGCCAAAAGAAATATTCAAAATTATAATTTGTGAAAAAAAATTGGAATGTAATTTCTCAAAATGGCAGCGTTCTCATAGAAGAGGATTTTCAAAATGAACACTGTAATGATATTTATCTAGAGAGTCTTTTAATGGATGAAATATAGCCCATTTTTATATGGCATACACGAGTAAAAAATTAAAGAAATCTCCACTATGTGGGTTTGTGAAAAATCGAAAATGACTCTTTCTCAAAATGCCTGTGCTCTTAGAAATAATTGTTTTAAAATTAATACTGAATTGAGATCTATCTAGAAAGGCACAATTAGTTGAAAATGTTCCAATTTCGCATAGCATATATGAGTAAATTTTAAACGCAATCTTCATAATGTGAATCTGTGAAAAAATTGGAAATGACTCTCTCAAAATGCCTGCACTTTTAGAGATAATCGTTTTCAAAATGAATGCTTGGTTGAGATCTATGTAAAAGGACATTAAAGGTTAAACATGTCCAATTAAGATGACACATTTGGATGGCACAATTCTAAAGAAAATCTCCATAATATGAATATGTGAAAAAATTGGAAATGACTCTTTCTCAAAATTCCTGTACTCTTAGACATAATCGTTTTCAAAATAAATACTGGATTGAGATCTATGTGGAAGGGTATTAAAGGTTGAAATATTGCATGGCACAATAGTTGAAATATTGCATTGCTGATTTTGCATGGCACATAAGAGTCAATTTTAAAGTAAACATCCATAATGTGAATTTGTGAAAAAATTGGAAATGACTTTTTCTCAAAATGCCTGTGATCTTAAAGATAATTGTTTTCAAAATTAATGCTATTCTAAAGGACATCTCCTTAATGTGAATTTGTGAAAAAATTTAAAACTAACTTTTCTCAAAATGATGGCACTCTTAAAGATGGCCGTTTGAAAAATAAACGCTAAAGTGAAATTAATTTAGAACTTCTTTAATGGTTGAAATATGCTCCATTTTTACATGTTATAAAGGAGACAATGCCAAAAGAAATCACCATAATGTAAATTTGTTAAAAAATTAGGAGTGACGATTTAATTATTTTATAATGCACTAAAAATTTTCATAGGTCGAAAAATTTCAAGAATATTTGTAATCGAATTCAAAATTCGGTTTGCAAAAAGTATCAGAAATTAATGATCCTTAATATAAAAGATATTCTCAAAATTTCATTTATTCATTTATGTAGTGAAATTTAAAGTAATGATGTTTTGCAATTGTGACTACAGTTGGTACATGAAACAATAGACAGTCTCATGTTTGTTTTTTAATTAAATTTGTGAAAATATTCAATGTGTTGTTTTTATCTCATGATAACATATAAAAACAATTTAAATTTAAATAAATAACTTCAATTTTATACTTACGTCTTGATAGCTTGTCTTTCTGCAACATCGAGATAAGTTCAATTTCGTTTCCGCTGTCATTGCTTTGACTGTTTTCCTGAAATAAATGATCAATATGTTAACCTTTTTTATTATAATCAAATAAGCATAATTTAGTTATTAAAAAACAATAAACTGAAAATGTTAATGAAATTAATGAATTTGAGTCTATTAGCCCCTTTTCTCTCAATTCCTGATATTTTTTTATGATGAATAATTTTGTCGTAAGCTCTACAGCTTGACATTACATTTTATTACCTTAATTTAGCTATTCAATCTGTAACTGAAATATGAAAATATAATCGATTTCATTTCTGGAGCTATTTGGGAAGATTCTTTGAATACAGATAGTGGCTCAAACTTCAGAGGAATTATAAAAGCCAATAAGTCACAAATGAATGAAGATATAAAGGTACCGATTACACATAAAAAAGTAAATAATGAAACTATTTTTTTAGAAAAAAAAGGAGAACACTTATGTTGGAAGAGCAAATTACAGCTGAAGTCAAGAGATGATTTTGCATTTGTCAGAGCAATGCGTTGCTAGCATGGCCAGAATAACTACTTAAAAACTGTTTCTTATTAAAAAGCAAAACAAAAAACAAAATAAGAAACGACTCGATTTATCTTAAACAATAGCGAATATTTCCGATTTTCTCTCCCGCTAATGATACAATAAATCTACATTTCCTAACAAATCTATAAAAAGCAAATATAATTTATTGTTTGCAGTCAAGTCTGTTTTATTAATCTATCGAGATTGAGATGGCTACAACAGTATTATACACATAATTTTTTTTAACTTTTCATTGAAATGAAAATAAAGTTGTCCACAATTACAACCTACTGCACATGCGTGAATTTTCAATAAAAATCGGGGCAAAGTAAATGCGTGAATTTTCAACACCAGTTGGGGGAACGTAAATGCTTGAGTTTTCTACGCCAGTTCGGGTAACGCAATACAGGTAGGAAATTTTTAATTTCCTTTATTCTGTTTTATTTTAATTCAAAAGTACTTCGAAAGGATTTCGAAAAATCGCTTAATTCACAACGTTTAATTTTAAATGCATCAAATACCAAGAAAATAAACAGAATCGTTTGAAATAATCAGCCGAAAACTTGTTAAGTCTAACTTCATTAGCGTGGAAAAAAAACTAAAATATTACTCATTTAGCAGTCAGGAAATAAAGAGTTTTTGTTAGTTTTCTATAAATAAATAATTAAACACTCAATAAACCGGAATTAATACTAGTCTATGTTCTTTTCTAGACTATATTCTATCTCTGAGCTAAATGTCATCCAATTTCGTTCAGCCGTTTTGGCATGTTTGATTAACATCCTCCATCCATCTATTCAAACTTTCACATTTCTAACAGTAGTATAGGTACAAACTCAGCCGTTTAAGAAGCAGTTGGTGGATATATTTAAGAGACACGATTACGCATGCAAAATACAACTTACATTACTTAGCTATACATATTTAATTACATATATTTATTACAACTATACATATTTAATACTCTGTTTTACTAGTGTCTGCTGGTTCAAGAGAGTGCCATACATTCAAGAATCTTAGAGCCAGACAGACTTGATCGATGCGTTAGTGAAACTTTTATTATCAGAACCAAAGGGATACAATTATTTTATTTTTCTTTATATGATTGGAATCCTTTAAAAGAGAGAATGAAGTGAACTAATGCACCTGCTTTAAGGAAAGTTGTGTCCGCTTTTATCGATCCTTTCGAGGAAATTTCTTTCAGTTCTGGGAAGAAACTTTCTTTTAATTTCTTTTTATGCTAAGACAATATTTAATAGTTTTTTTCTGCTTCAGTTCAGTTAAGAAATAGTTATAACAAAAAGATGTATGTAATTTTTTCCATAAATAAAATCAAGGAGTTTCCTATCTGCTTCTTTTCTCTTTACTATATACTTTTATTAAATTTGATTTTTTTACAGATCTATAGGCATGAGATTTTGTTGATTTGTTCATGGGATTTTCTAATGAACATTTTTTGCACATAAGAAAACGAATTTTAATTCGCTTTCTCATGTGAAAGAGTTCTGAAATTCAGAAAAATTGCGTGTTCACGATGACAACACAATATAATAATACTTTAAGAATTTCATCTTTATTTTTAAGAGTAATTTTATGTAGTTTTGATTCAAAACATGCACCTACTGTTAAATGAAAACATGAAAACAAACAAAGTGATAATGTATTTAAGAAAAAAATTATTACGAAACTTGACTAAAATTATAATATTGAATTATAAAACCCATCAAACACTAATAAGTAGTAAATAGTATAATGAAAACTTCTGTTAATGTTCTAAAATATCTTATTTCAAATTCTGAGGTAAAAAAAAATCGAAAATGCTTAGAAATTGAAACGATTTGATGTAGAAATTAATCAGCAAGGGAAAAGTTCATTAATTAGCAAAATATATTGAGATTATGAGGAAAATTCTAATTCGCTTACCTTGACAACTTATAGTACAACATAGCCTTTTCCTACAGATTTTTCATAGAGAAAAATTAATTTTTAACAGTTCAATATATGAATAAAAGCATACTTTTCAAAACACGTATGAGTTCCATATTTAATATGTATTTGTTTCCTAGAGGTAAAGCCGTGGTGTTATAAGGAGCGAATTCGCAGATTCAAGGACAGTAGGTTATGTTGTGTTGTTGTTACTAATGGTACTTGCCATAGATAAGAGCGCTGACGGCCGTCACATTCACTTTCAATCTTCCTTTTTACAGAGGGGCATATTCACACACCTCACAGATTGTACACAGGAGAACATCCATGCCCTAACCGGGATTCGAAACCTGCAAGCCCTGATCACGAGGAAGATGAGCTACCTCTGTACCAGTGGGTTATAGATTCGAGAAATACTATCACTGAGCATTTTTAAAGTACATGGACCTGGTGCACATGAAATGCGATAAAGGTAATTGTTGTTGAGATTTTGAAGATAGGAAGAGTCTCCGGTTCCATCTGGTTTACCTGTCCAAGGCTAAGGATTATGAATTCCATGATAATATTGCCCTCGTATAGTTTCGAAACAGGACAATAATCTAGATTATCTCAAATCAAACTAAGCTTCCTCATGGCCAAATTTTTCCATGTATCTGTTGTCGAAAATTTCAACATTTACTATTATGAGTATTAATACTTTATTTAAATTATACATTTTGTAACAAGATCATCAATTTACGACAATAAAGCATGTAAAGTATATAAGATGGCTAAGAATTATTTTCATTATACATTTTCATTAGTTAAAAAACTGAATCATGGCAAAATTGGCTTTTAACTTTTTATCCTTCAGTGGCCAAATCACAATTTTCCATTTACCACATTCGTGTCAAAAGCAGAATATCCATACTTAGATCATTCAAAAGCAGAATATCCATACTTAGATCATTCAAAAGCAGAATATCCATACTTAGATAATTCAAAAGCAGAATATACATAATTAGATAATTCAAAATCAAGTAAAATGAGCATTTTTAAGGTCAATGGAATCCATTAGACAGACAGCATTATCCATAAGACTTAGATTTAATGAAAAAACCTTTTTTTGGGTATTTTTAAACGTATTTTTTGAAGTTTAAAACTTTTAGATCAAAACACTCTGACTGTTGGTGCATTAAACCAAACCAAACCATATTTATATAGTATGTAAAGATGAATAAACTTGATGGTATTGTCTCTTTTTGAGAAAGGAATGCCGCGGGTTTGAAACCTGATTTCTCTGAAGAACTTTTCGGTATGTTGGGATAGTTCACTTATGTAATCGAGGGTCAAACATTCACTAATGGTGTGGTGAAGAAATCTAGAGAGTTTGCCCCGTCTCAACTGTCTTCCCTTGTCATCTGATCATGATTCAATTCGACCGATGTGTTGCCTCAAATCCGATCATTAATAAAATTAAAATTAATTTTTATCATGTACAAAATTTAAATTATGGATATGCTAAATTAATTCTGAAATAATCACTTATGCATTTTCTGTATAATTTAAATAACATAATTGAGAAAAAAATTAATTGAATTTTATGGGATTCCACAAACAATGAACCATACTTCTTATCTAAGAACAAAAACAGGAAGTCAAGCAGCCTCAAAAATAAAAGGTCAAATGATATATCGAAAAGGATTTTGCGAAAACTATCTTCTAGATAGACAAGAAAAAAAATGATACTATTCTTTATATCCTTTTGTGGTAAAAAGAATCCTGCCAGGCATTTATTTCATTTTTCCAAGAAATAACTATTTGATACAAAAAAACAAACAAACTAGGTAGCTAAAGAAGGATTATTATGAAGACTCTATGAGAAAGGATTCATTTATTTGTTTAATATGCCTTTTTTAGATTAAATTGGCAAACAATTTATTATCACTAGTGTTAAGTGTGTGTTATTTCTTAAAGAAAGAACACATTTGACAAATACAAATATAAATATGTTGCCTCATAGGAAATTAAGAATGATAAGAAAGATTCTAATAAATAAGAATAATTCATTTTCAAGATCAGTGGAAATAATTAAAGATATATTTTTCATTTTTTATACATTATAATTACTATTATTTTTCAGTTTTGGAATCATAAACTGCAAATGATTTTATATATTTTAATATTATATAATATCAATGAAACTGTAAACAAGAATCAACATAAATATTTTTAGAAGTGTTTTAGCACACCACTTGGGGTTTTCAATAACTCTGAGAAGAAATATCATTTGAGTTCTTATGATAAATTCAATATTTTTTTTCAAATACTAATACATTTATAAGGTAGAAATGCGTATCCTAAAACAGTCCAATTATATATTTAATTTATAGAGGCACGTATATAAATTAGCTTAATTTTGGAAAAGACAAGGCTTCTAGTTGATGAGAAGTAGCACGTTTAATGAATTAAATTTTTTGAATAATTCCGAATTCATTTATTATCATATTTTTCAGTATTTTTAAATTCCTACTATTAGCTTACACTCTCTTTATATATCTTTATTTTTGTATATCTAGTTCACTTTTTCAATCGTTAAGAAAATACTTTTTGTTTACTCACTCAAGCTGAAGTCAATTTTTTTATACTTGCAATGGATGGCATTTGATGTTAAAACAGTTTTTCCAAATATTAATTCATTCATTTTTATTAATTAATAAAAAACTAATCTTCTCGCCAAAAGTCATCATTTCCCCATCGCCAAATAAGTAACGAATTCAGTTTGTTTTTCCCCACGTTAATGATTAGACTAATTATGTTTTAGACCGATTATTTCAGACGATTCTGTTTATTTTCTTAATGTTTGATGCGTTTAAAATGAAACATCGTTAATTAATCGAGTTTTTTGAAGTACTTTCGAATTACAATAATAAAGAATAAAGAAAATTAATATTTTCTAATCTATATTACTTTATTTTCAACAAGAGTAGAAAATTCCTGTATTTGTGTGGTCGCAATTGGCGTTGAAACTTCCTTGCCAATTTAGTGTGTTCTGATTTATTTTCAACGTATACAAACTTGATTTTGCTTTTACCCGGTATAATTTTCTGATCAAATATATTTATTAATTGTTATTATGTAATGAAAAATTACTAAAATGAATTTTTTCTTTGATGACTTAAGTAGGAATTGACTTAAAATAATATATTATATATCATATATTTTTTTATTACGTTTTCATGAAATGCGGATTCTAAAAAAATACTTATTTAGATCACAATATTTTAAACATATTTTATAAAAGTATTATTTAGAAAAAACATAGCAGTGTTATTTGAAAAAACATAACATTTATTTTACCTTTTAAAGAAATATTATTTCTTTTAAATATGAAAAGGAAATAACATTAAATCAATGATTTTAAACAAATCAACTGAAATTTACTCCGAAGAAATTTTTGCAACATTAAGTAATGATAATCACGTCAGTCGTTCAAAAAATCGAACTGAAAAAACTAATTGAAAAAACGTCCTAATGAATTTAAAGACATAATTAAGTCTCGTTAGTATTCCTGTTGTACAATCAACTTGATTAGGTAAATGATGAAATTACTTCTTTCTGATGATTGGGTATCCTTCTTTTATCCTTATTTAAAACTTCCAAATCCAGGAGATATTACCTAATCTCTTTACCTTTTTCTTCGTCTTAACAATAATTCTTAATGAATAGCAATGATGTGTTTATGCAGATTGATAGAATGTATCAAGCAAAGATTTATTTTAACATAAAAGTTTATCTCGCATGTAAATCGATTACTCTAAATTTTAAAAATACATCTCATGTTACATCAATCTAATTTTGGTAAATATATAGTTGGGTTTCATTAAAAATAAAATTACACTGCATGAGATGTTAAATGAAAAACGAAATATTCCATTGAATATGAATATATATAAAAAAATAAACTACGAAATTATGGAAATATATTTGCTATGTTTAGAGAAAAAAATTATATAAGGAGCAATAAATATGTGCTACTTGAAGGTCACAGTAATTCTTACCAAGTAAAATCCAAAAGATCAGGGACAAAAATTGTGTTATATGTAAAATACAAAAAGAAGCAATTTGCATAGGAAATGAAAATGAAGAATTAACTTTAAGCGATTTGTTTGATATCATATATATATAAACTCCTACACTTATCAACAAACATAAAAAAATATTTGTTTAATAAAAAATATTATTCCTATCATTAGTAATATAAACAGCGTTATTCTAAAATCATGATGTAAACTTTAAATATAGGGCACAGACATATAAAATATTTATACCCCAAACACATAATGGAGATCACTAGAGGGGCCTGGTTGTCCGTGGATAAAAGCAAAGTTCCAATAGAGAAGGAAGTCAGCTCAAACTAATCAGGTTCAATAAACTAATACACTGAGGAGAGTCATACCATATTCTCCTACCCACCCGACGGCACACGAATTTAAAACATAAAACTGAATGACCAGACCACCGCAACAGAAACGAGAACCGTGGTTGAGTCCTAAGGGCCATCACCGACCACAGTACAACCCTTCCTTCAGGAAGTCATTGTAATCGATGGGGGAAGTGACTCTCCTCCACCTATTAGTGCACCCTCCAGGGTGACAAAATCCAACCACCATGCCGGAAGCCTCTAATCCTCAATTCGATTTGCCCCCAGGGGAAAATGCACGGAATAGATAAAAGTCATTGGATACCTCTGAATAATGTGTAGACCCTCTTTTACCCCTGTGAAGTCAATAAGCTGGACTTGGCATAGACTCAACAAGTCATTAGAAGTCTCCTTCAGAAATATTGAATCAAACTGCCTCTTTAGACTTGAATAATGGCAGAAGTGATACTTGTGTAGGATTTTGTGTAAGAACTGACTTCTCGATTATGTCCCATAAATTCTTTAGGGGGTTCATGTCGGAGGATTTAAGTCAATCCCAGAAATTATTCACCTGGTGACAAGACACAATGTCACCCATAAAAATGCCAAAGTTGTTTAGGTGCAGAATATCCATGAATGGTTGCAAGTTGTCTCCAAGTAGCAGAATATGACAATTTCCAATCAATAATCAATTTATTTGGAATAGAGGACCCAGTTCATGTAAAAAACAACCATCATTATGGATACACCACCAGCTTCCACAATGCCTTGTTTAAAGAATGGATCCAGGGTATCTTGGGATCTACACTCGAGCCCTACCATCAGCTTTTAACAATTGAAATCGTGACTCATTTAACCACGATTTTCTAGTCGTCTAGGATCCATAAAGGTCGGAGGATTCATTTATGCAACAAAATTATTTTCTCGGATTGACCAGACTGAATGCTCTTCATTCCAATCCCAAACAGTTGAGGGCCTGGTGACATGACTCATTGTTACCCATAAAAATGCCATCGTTTTTTAAGCCCATAAAGTCAATGAATGGCTGGAAATTGTCTCCAAATAGCAGACCCTGTTTAAAGCATGGATCCATGGTTTTGTGGGGTTTGCGCAATACTCGAGCCCTACCATCAGCTCTTAACAATTGAAATTATGACTCATCTGACCAAACCATGGTTTTCCAGCCATCTTGGATCCAACTGATCTCAGGAGAGGTGCTTTATGCGAAATCTTGCAGTTAGTAAAGGCACTCAAATCGATCTGTAGCCATAGTCTATTAAAGTTGCATTTCACTGCACTATCCTAATAAGTCCGCATTACATCTTACATCGCTCTCAAAGGTTATTTCACAAAATTTGCTGTTAACATTGACAATTCCAGGTACACTATATTGTTATCGGTCATTAAGTGCAAGCGGTCTTCCTCTGCGTTATTAATGATTGGAAACTACAACTGAAATTAAGTATTCTCGGTACACTCTTCATATTATGGATCTCAGAATTTCCGAACTATTTCCGAAAAGGAATA
This sequence comes from Argiope argentata, assembly GCA_026289955.1. NCBI lineage: Eukaryota > Metazoa > Arthropoda > Arachnida > Araneae > Araneidae > Argiope > Argiope argentata. The sequence goes on along the minus strand of JAOUZG010050968.1, from coordinate 11,846,644 downwards.
TCCCATGCGTCTACCATTTTGAGTTGAAAGTCTATTGATTCCCAGCTATACTCACATTAGAAACCTTTTCACACGAAGCGCTTGAATATTAAAAAAAATCTAATAATATACTGCCACTCAAGATGTCACCAGATGACACCAATAACATTTCACATTGACGAGTGTGTAAGAAAGTGAAGATGAAGAATACAGTCTAAGAAGTAAACTTGTTCACAAGCGCTTTATAAGACTCTCAGTACAATAAACGCATAGTTATGAAGCCAAAGAACGCATTTGGATGACTTTTTACGTGGTAGAACTATCGGCTATCTAGAATGTGGGTGTACCCAACTCGAAGTACCTGAGGAACTTGGAATCGCCCAGAGTGTCATCTAAAGGCTCAGGCAACGATTCCAGGATTATGGTAATGTGAGTATATGTTACAGTTCAGTTCACCCCGGATTCACAACGCCGAATGAGGACCGATATTAGGCAGTAAAAGAAAAGACGGAGCACAGAATCACACCTATCTCTTCAGCTTTCTTCGGCCAGCGGTACGACAATTTCAACGTAGACCGTGTACAGACGCTGAGGGAAGATTTGCCTATATAATCGTTGGTCTGTCAGATGTGTTCCCCTCACTGCAACTGACTGACGCCTGGGTTGAAGCATGCATTGTAGCCGCCGCAACAATGGGCTTGTGTGATGTTTTCCGACGAGTCTAGATTTAGCTTGTAGTCCTATAAAGTGTGAAAGGTACCCGATACCACGAAGAGAACATCATTGAACGACACCGTTACGGTGGTACAGAAATGCTCGTTTGGAGATTATTCTGGGTTCCAGAACTTACCTGCATGTTCAAATTGGAACCATTATAGACCAAATCTATCGAGATGGCATTCTAAAACAACATGTACGTTTGTTTTGGGGTGCCATGAGTGTAGAATTCGTGTTTATGTATGACAACGCCTGTCCTCGCCTTGCAAAAATTGTAAAGAATGATTTCGATCGGAGAATATCATCCGCAAGGACTGGCCAGCCTTGTAACCAGTCTTGAATCCAGTAGAGCATGTGTGGGAGATGCTAGGTCCTTGAGTTGCAGCCTGTCAACCACATTCTACATGTCTACCTGAACTTAGGAGAACACTGCTTGATGAGTGGTGTAATATTCCCCACGATCAGATCAATAACTGAATAACTCAGCGTACCTAGGGGTTATACGGACTGTAACATCGTCTCGGTGAAGTACTATGTATTAACTCTCATACCAAATATGTAACATTAATTTTTGTGAATAGGCGGGGTTTTTTTTCAATTTCTTCAGGGAGCAAAAAAAATGCAATATTTATTAAGGATATCAAACATTTAGCATCTTTTTCTGTTCTTTACCTTTTGTTTAATAAATAGGCTTTGCAAATAAGTCCCATTTATTTTGCTTTTGACTCTTTCTTTTCTTCACTAGGAATGATCCTTAATTTATGTACATGAATGTATTTCATTTGAGATTCTTTGATATTTTTTATTAGGAGCATCTCGATGTCAAAAGGGTCACTGTAGATGTCCTTGGCATTTTCATGCCCACATTCTATTATAAAACTGATTGTTTTTGTATACCTAATCTACCCTTAATGGTTTCCTATGGTTTAGGAAGCATCATCACCACCTTATTCAGTAATTAGTGTAACGTAAATTTTACTGCGTTATTAAAACTATAATTTTATAAAGCAAAAAAAAAACTATCTACATCATTAAAAATAGGCTATAATTTCTTTGACAAAACATAATTTGAAAAACCTATTCTTCTAGAAAATTAACTCAATTTGCTCAAATTAATTTTTTTATTTGATTTCGTAAATCAGTAGATAATGTTAATCTTTAGATAAATTAATTTCTCCACTGTAAATAAAAACAAAGGACACTAAAATTTTCCCAATATTTTATTTTTCCACTTTTGAAATTAAAGCTGCAAATTTTCAATAATAACGGAAAACTTAAAAGAAGTTTATAAGAATCATTTAACTTCCCTTGTTTAAAATTAGAAGTTAGTTTGTTAAAGTTATTTACGGCAGATAAATATTTTCTCATCATTGTTTCGTACGTAGAAACGATTCATGTAACCCAAGATCCATGTTATTGAAAAGATTTTAGTTAAGTTTCCAGTGAATTTTGATAATACAAAAAATTAAAATAACGCTTAGAGAGATTTAGAAAGTGTCTTGATTCTGAAAATTGGAGGAAGTCCCAGGAATTTGGGGAAAAAAACTTACTTTTGTGGAATCATTAGTGTCTTCGGACTGAGGGTTACTTAAATTCCCGTTACTTGGCGGGGGAGTTTCTAGAACAGGAAAACAGCATGTTATTTTGAAAATACCTCGAGAAAATTAAATATTATGTTTCAATAAAGTGAGAGAATAGTTTGGAAAATATTTATTAATTACTCTACATACTTCTTTTTTAAAATGTTAAATTAAGAATGTATTTTTCTTTAAACCTGAGACATAAAATCCAAGAAATTGTTTACAGATAATTAAACTAAATAATTTGTGAACAAAATGTCAATGTTTATTGAATCTCAAGAAAAGCAGTACAAATTAAATATTATTAACCGTAATTGTTATAATTTCTTTTTACATTCTGCATTATTTCAGTGGCAATTTCTAACATGTTACTGAGTATTACAGCAGAAACATAAACAATAAATGTCAGATAAACAGATGCATTACCCGAAAAAATACAATTTCAATTAAATTTTATTTAATTTGCATCGTATTTTATTTAAAATATTTTAAATTTTGAGGGCAACCTCAAATATAGGAAATAAAAGTCGTCATATAAGCAAATTTGTTTGCCAATAAAGTACACTAATGATCGTGTGGGCTTTAAAAACAGACTTATCATCGTTGACCGGGCGTTTATTTGTAAGAAGAGTCGTTATATATGCCAGCCACTAGAATCCTATATTACTTCAACCAGAAAATTTGAATTAATAATGCTAGTTATTCAGATTCCCAGGACACTACAGCAAAGTGAGGGTAGTTTTTGTAGTTATTTGTCTGTATGTCATGTATGATACCGTTAACTGTTATTAATATCAAATAATTCATTAAACAAATTTGACAAGAATTAATTTAATTAAAATTTAATGAATCTATGCTTTAATAACTATGTTTTCTTTTGATTTTGTTTTCCTTTGATTCTGTTGGTTTATTGTTAAACTTTATAAAATAAAGTTTACCAGAGCGAAGATAATTATCTTAGGGTTTATACAAATATTTTACATGATAATTTACTTCTCAATTATATTCATATCTCTATAATTTTAAAATATAAAGCTCTAGATACTCACGTCTTACAGGGGATTTTCCTTTGATGCGACTAGCGGTGTTGGCTAAATAATTAGCATTTACTTTGTGACACCTTTTTATTACTTCTTCTAGGTTCAAGTGTTCCGGGTATTGTGAATAATAATCAGCAGTTTTTCCTTTCTACAATGGGAAAGATATATTTTTTATTGAAATAAATAAAAATTTAAGCATAGAATATGAGATTTCAATTAAGTATTTAACATGAAAATGGAAAAAGACAAATTATGAAGATGTGAATGCTACAAACTTTTATAAAATTTCAAAATGGCAAAAAAATTTGAATATATTACCGAAGTTCAAACGACTAAGGAATCATGTAAAAAAATTTTGTAATACGAATTAAGCAAATATCTATGATGCACAGGTAATTGACATTTAATAACTTTCTTAGATGCAAATTGTTTTTTTGAGGAAAAATCATGAAATTGAAGGAATATAAATAATATTTTGTGTTTGTTGCCTTTTGGAATACGTAAATCGATGTAGGCAGAATTAAAAAGGTAATTCCAGTGGCTTAAAAATGACAAGTGATGTAGAGAATAGAACGTATTTTCTCTCAGTTTCAGTCTCAAATGTTCCTTTTGGTTTTAAAAACGGAAAATAGGAACAAAAATATTGCATCTGGAGTTTTTCACAAAATTAGCGGAGAAGATATAATGCAACGGAACTGTAATATTTTTTGTCTGTACAATGAATATAATAGTAAGATAGATAGTCATACAGATATCTACAGGGAAATTTGGCTCAATTTCTCCTTGTTTCGGTGATTATCTGGCCAAAAAAAATAAGGTTCTCGAATACAGGAATTTCGATGATTTCTCTATTAATATTCAATTTTCATAGTTTATCTAGAATATTCAATACCCTGTCATGAAGATTATAAAAACATTGAACAGCTACATGCAGTGAAGCGTAGGAATTCTCTGTTTGGAATGTGCTTGGGATGAAACATCTCTAACAGCAAACTAAGGCAGGGGTTCTCAAAAAGTGGGTCGTGGGATGTGTCCAGGGGGGGGTCGCGAGATATAGAAGAAAAGATTAAAGAAAACTAATTTATTGTTGTAGTTTTCTTTAAAAAAAGAGTACGCATAAAGCTTATAATACACATACAAGTTGGTTTTTGTGTTCCATTAGTTAATGGGATACATGAGCTTATTTGGAATTAACCAATTTTTTAATGCCTGGAATGAGCTTTGTAACATACAAAACAATGTCATTTTCCAGTGTCAAACGATTTTTTCATTTTGTTTTTAAATTTATCATTATGGATAATCCTTGTTCACAGTTGTAATATGTAGAACATGGGATCAAAGTTTTTAATGCTGTTGTGGACAGTTTTGGGTATTCCTTTTTAATACGTATCCTAAATTTGTCGATATAAGCTTTGTTAAAAGTTACTTTAGCTGACTGTTCACTTGAAATATCTTATCAGTTGATCATGATGACGGACACTTAAGTCAACTTTTGTTACCGCTTGCTCACTGAACGGATTGACTATCCATACAACCCCACTCATATCCTTCACTGGAATGCAATCTGTAAACTGTTCAGTCAAAGTTTCGAGATGAGATTATACTAGTCAAGAGAACGATGAAGTGTCAAGGGATGTGGCGCCAATACCTGACACATACTCTACGAACTTTTGAGTACGTGTAAAATTTTCAAAATCTCTGTCTAAACTTTAGACAGAGTTAAAACTTTGGAGGGTCGCCAAAATACTTAGTTTAAAAAGGGGGTCACAATGTCTAAAAGTTTAAGAACACCTGATCTAAGGGATACTGTACTGTGCTATTATTCTTTGCTGTTTGTGTCCAGGTGGTAAATTTCTGTAAATGCTGTCCTGTGTTCTGTTTGGCTGTATACACCTGTGTCTCATGTTTTTCATGGTATAAAGTATAGGGTTCGTTCATCGATCTTATTGAATTTATCACAATATAACCACCGGATGGAATTTTTGAAACAATATAAGTGCCTCTGGCTCAATGTGTCAGAGAATAAAGTCAAGCTATATGCAATATCCCTTCTATTAATGTAGAGATGATCTTCCCATTAGCATTTCCATTACTCATAGAAGCGAGTGTTTGAATTAAATTTGAGAAATATGAACTGCCATTGATACGAGCCTACTATCGTAAGAAAAACTGTTTTATGATCAGCCCTGTTGTGTGCCACTTTAATGACGTAGAGCTTGGCGATAAACTTCTTGACCCTTTGGTGACTTAACAAGGAATTTGGCGACAAACTTCGGAAACCTTTGGCGACAAACTTCGGAAACCTTTGGCGACGAGTTTGGTGACAAAATAGTTAATGCTAGGAACTTGAAGAATTTTCCTAATCCCTCCAATAGAAACCAAGATGTGCCCTTATTTGCCTAGAAGGTTTTCACCCCACCTCCTAGGAGGTATAAAGGCCGGCAGATTCAAACTGAGTGTGTGTGAATTGAATTGAGCCGGAAGTAGAAGACAAGAGTCTTCGAGAAGATATCGAAGCAACGGTGGTGTTCTAGCTTTGTGTGTAGTTCAAACGAGTACTGAACTGCTGTGTGCCAAGTTATGTTGTCTATTGTGGAAGCAGTGACGTATAGTGTGTGGTAGTGAGTCTGCATCTAAAGCGAAGAGACAGTAATCACTTCAGTCGTTTGGAGAGACCTTAGAGCAAAGCTCTGAGGATACTCTTTCCTGCTGGATTCTGTCTGGCTGTTTTGAGTGTTATGGTCGATTACTATTTAATAGACTTCTATCTGCTGCTGTGTGCTGCCCTGTGTTATTTTCAGATGTACCTCTTTACGTTGGTATTTTCTTGTTAATAAACATGATTTTTGTTTTTTATTGAGCCCTGCTGATTGTGTCTTCATAACAAACACCCACTTATAAAAATGAGCCCGCGGTGAGAATTTTTCGGAAAATTATTCTCATCCTTGGTAAATTACCAACTTTGTCAATTTTTTGATTTTACTGGAATTCTATCAGCATTCATAGTAAAATTTTAAGAGATTCATACTGAACGAGGAGGGGAATTACAAATTGTACAAAGATAATGGAAACAAAAAAATTAATTCATTTTGTGAAAACTCATATATATTGTCAGCTTGGTAAACTGAGGAGTACTATTTAAGTAAAATTCAGCGAAGAAAAATTTCTTTTAGGTACACTAATAAAAAAATTCAAAAACAGCAATAATATATCATTCATTCATATTTCAAAATTTTTATTGTTACACATTTCTGGTATTCTTCTATGTATTTTATATTTATTGTAATTTTTCATTTCTTTTAATAAACTATTTTTTTATCCACCTGAAGTTAATTATTCAGAATTAATAATTTGCACCTGTTTTTAAAGTATGAATATTTTTTTAGCAAAATACAAATTAAATTGTGAGATTAAAAGATCTAAGAAAGAATTTCCCTAAAATGTTTCTAAAAAATTTCGATTCATTTCAATTTATTTATTACTAAGAAAAATAACTGAACTTTTTAGTTTTAAAAGAATGGAAAGTAAGTTTTGCCAAAAAAATTCGACCCTCTCAATGAAATTTGATACGAATTTTAAAGGTTTTGCTTATATGAATAAAAAAAATGCTAATTGAGCTTATAAAGAATCTTTTCAGGGCAAGTATCAGGTTTTAATAAAAAATATTATAGAGTTACATTTAATTAGGAAAATAGTTCATATACCATAAAAACTCAACTTCTGCTCAAAATAATTTAAATTAAACAGGTGCTTTTATAACAAAAAGATAATATTGTTTTTGTTTGAATGAATGAAAATGAAAATATTTTATAGATAGAATGGCATTGGCATATTCAATTATTAATAGTGAAATAAGTAAAAGAAATTTTTTTTCTGAATAAAATTAATTAATTTTAGTAATTTTTTTAGAAATTGGAAAGATTTTTTAGGTATGGAAATACAGTGAAACATTCCTGTATGCATATTCCCATACGTGGTTATACGCAAAAATGCTGTTATACTCAAATTTCATTTCTGAAAAAAAATTAATATTTTTCCTCATAATTAAAACTGCTAATCATGCGAAGAAAAAAGGCTTCTAAAATTTCAAGAAAGTAAAACGCCAAATTATTTTTTTTGTCCTTAAAATAATTTATACATGATAGCGTAAAAATAAATGAGATAAAATAAAAAAATACAAATGACTAACATAAAGAAGTAATATTATTCTACTTATCTCTTGTTAAAATACCATATTTTTAAATTTTATAGAAAATTTTATTGAAAAAAACAATTGAAAGTACGTTTTATAGTATTAATAAGAAATATTTTTTAGCACAATTAATTATGAATATATTTTTCAAACAATCAACATGTCAACAGTTTCAGCGTTATGAAAATATAGTATAATTTCTCTGAGGGTTTGAAGTTCAATTTTTTTCAATACTAAAGGCAGTAAAAAGTTTGAAAATGACACAAAATATTAATATTTTTTCTAAATAACTATGCAAAAATCAATCAATAATCAATATTCTGTAACTCACAGATTATAAAGAAATAGAGTTAACATAGAGTCTAGTATGCATAAAATGTGTTTCATCTAAAAGATGAAAATTAAATTTTAAATGATGAAAAAAATTCATCTTTGATAATGCACTCTTAAGTAAATAAGCAATTCCCTTTGATTCCCGATAAAAAAGGATATTTATAAGTCACCAGTAACTTTCACATTGATTCCAATATATTTTGAAATATGTGTTATTATTATAATAATGTATTGCAATTCAAATTTCTACTCTTTTCTAAACTGGTGTAATCTATGTATTTTGACGTAATCGTAATCTTTTTTTACATAATTCATTACAATTACACCATATAATTTTAAAGTATTGTGACATTTTTGAAATGTATAATAATATATGTATTATTTAAGGATGCCATATATTTTTGTGTTGTTCTTTTAAATTCGTATGGACTCAAAAAGTGGGGTTTGGGGCGAATTCCACGCACTTAAATCATAAATTCTCCTTTCATAGAGTTTATGCATTCATGGCAAAACACCTTGTAAATAAATAAAATGTTAATTTTTATTCCAGCTGAAATAGACCAATAAGAATAATTCTAAGTTGATAATGAAAACTTAATTTTGATGTTTTTGAACAATATAAGAGCTTTTCCTTAATAAATCACCTTATTTCGAAAAGAAAATTTTCTTGAGCTACGTAAAAAATAGGCAAAATGATATTTAAAACATACAAAAGAATATATAAAATAAACAATATAATATATAAAATAGACAGTAGAATATATAAAATAGACAGTGGGGTGTATAAAATAGATAGTAGAATGTATCAAATAGACAGTAGAATGTATAAAATAGACAAAAGAGTACATTTTTTAAAACTTATTAAAATATATAAGCTTTAGAAAATGTGTAATATTTTAAGATTTTATTATTTAATTTTCAGTTGTTTTCCAACTTTATTGCTACATAATATTTAAGGTTATTCTTTCCTCAATAAATCCCTAGTGTCTTCCAGAATAAGAATTGCAAAGAAATCAGCGAAAAAACTTTAAGTAGTCTGTATTTTGTAGTATCGTTCAGTCAAAAATATCTGACATTTTCCCCACATAAATTTCGTTTCAAAAAATCAATTTTTTAAAGCATTCTTCTGAATTTTCTATTTTTTTATTTTTTAAAGATTCCTTTGGGAAACAAAACAAATAATTTAACGAGAACCACCATTTTCTTTTCAAAATGTCATCTTAAAACATTCACTACTTTTTAATAGTAATGCATAATTAATTTCTTTTAGTTTTCCTTTTTAACATTTCCTATGAATTTTTAGTAAGGGAGAAATAAAAAAAATAACACTTTGTTTTGGGGAGAGTTTCTTGACAAAGTACTATTTAAGAAACTGTAAAAAAATGGCACATTTTTCTTTGAAGAAAAAGGAATTCTGAATTTCCTTGAATCTATGAATATATAAAAACCTTGTGTTTTTTTGAAAATCTTACGTACGTTGTCGTAGATTCCTTTATTCGCACCAGCTTCTATTAAAATTCCGTACATGTTCTTATTGTCTTTTAAGGCGGCAGCATAATGGAGCGCTGTACGTCCTTCCTAAAAAGGAGATAGCTTGTTAATAAAGCTGCACGAATATTTATGCACATTCAATTATTCATTGAATAAAACTACATTGTTAGACGCATAGTAGAATAATGTTTCTGCTTCCATTCATTATATTCCCATTTCAAGAAATTTCTTGAGATATGCAAAAGAACAAATACTGATGCAAATACTGATATACTTGAACTCCATTTTCAATTATCTCAAAGACTACTACCATGTAAGAATAATTCATGTTTTTGTATTCTGTTTAGCCTTTTTTTCGCTATATAAGAGCTTGTATTTGAGATATTCCCTTGTATGCCTTGTTAAAAGTATGTAAAAGACTCTTTTATCGACTTTAAAGAAGTCGATAAAGTGTTTTTTAAAGTTTTTTTTCCGCCCCAAAACGAACCTAAAATATTGATTAAAATTTTTATGTAATGTGCAAAAACATTTTAAAGAAAGTTAGCGTGATGAAATATCATGTCAGCAAAACTGGTTTTTTAATGCGTCAGCCTATTAATGGCAAATAATTAGTTTATTTATTCTGTTAATTCCATAAAGTGCACTTACTTCTTAAATAGCAAAACTCATTTATTTCGGATACTTGCATAGTGCTTTTTTTTCTTGAACCTGTATGCCTTATAAAAAGGGATTTAAAAGACTTTTTTATGGACTTTAAAGAAGTCGATAGAGTGAAAATTATTCTTTTTTTAATACTAAAACAAACCCAAAAATATTGACTAAAAATTTTATTATTAGTTTATTTATTCTGTTACTTCCATAAAGGGCACTTACTTCTCCTTAAATCACAAAACGTATTTATTTTGGATACTCGCATAGTATTTTTTTTTCTTCTTTAACCTGTATGCCTTATTAAAAGGGATTTGTCTTATTAAAAGACTATTCTATTGACTTTAAAGAAGTCGATAAATTGTAAATATTCTTTTTTTGGACTAAAAACAAACGCAAAAATATTGACTAAAAACTTAATTTATTGTAGAGTAACATTTAAAAAAAGGTAAGCGTGATAAAATATCAACTGCCATGAAAATTAGTTTATTAATGAGAATTAAATAGTTTTTTTATTTTTTTTATTCCATAAAATGCACTTCCTTCTTCTTAAATAGTAAAACGCATTTATTTCAGATATTCGCATAGTATTTGTTTGTTCTTTAACTTGTATGCCTTATTAAGGATATGTAAAAGATTCTTTTATCGACTTTAAAGAAGTCGATAAGTTGCAAAATATTCCATGGTTTTTTGTACCAAAACAAAACCAAAAATATTGACTGTGTACTAAAATATTGAATTTAGTGTACAGTGACGTTTTAAGGAATGTAGATCTGATGAAATATCAACTGTCAGCAAAAGTAGTATATTAATAATATAGTTTATATGTGAGAATTGGCTTGTTTATTTATTCTGTTTATTCTATAAAGTGCACTTCTTTCTCCTTAAATAGAAAAATGCATTTATAACCAATTAATTATTTATTTTTAGATGCTGCGATGATTTCTAGAGAGTTTCAACTCCTAGAATAGAAAATTGAGAGCTTTATGCCCAAAGCTGATAAAAAGTTGTATCTGTCAGCCCTTGTACTCATAATAATAACGTCACTGCATATAAATAAAGAAAATTGGGTATATTTGCATTATCTTAATCATCATTTAATGCCTTAATTTACAATACATTAATTCAATATCCTTTTCGGATATAAATCAAGTGTTCATCCGTTAGTTCATAATTTTTATATGATTTAAACTAATTTCTTCCTCTCTGATTCCAAAGCACATAATAGGATATCCGAAAGACATAATCAAACATGTATATTATGGACCAAAGTTTAGCATATGAATTATTAAATCGTTAAGATGACTTTCTTACTTTGTTTATATTTAGTCAAATACTGTGTAAAAGAAATAACTAAAAATTTTATTCCTTTCCTGCTTTTTGTTAAATAAAAAATGTCATGAAAAATGTTTATTGAAGTTTTAAATGTTTAACATAATACTCTTCACGGATTCTGGAATAATAAAAAAAATTACGAGTCGAATAAAACTATTTTCTCATATCAATATTCTTAAAGTTTAACTTTTCGGTTTAGATTTCTTAAATTATTTTACATTTCTATTTCTTCTTTTCTATAATACTAAATAAATCTAAGTTATTAATATCCATAGATACATATCTCAGTTCAGTTTATTCAACTATTCCTTCTTTGATACTAGACTGAACAAAAGCTTCTACTACATAATGAAAATAAATATTAATTGCAAGACTATTGCAATTCGAATAAAACTAATTTCTTACGTCAATATTCTCAAAGTTTCATCGTATAGTTAGATTTCTTAAATTATTGTACATTTCTTTTTATTCTTCTCTTATTCACTTCCTTTGCATCCAAGAAATATTTTTTCATAAAATTTTCGAAGCAAATATATTTCTATAATACTAAATTCTTCTTTATTAGTAATATACATAAATATATATTATTAATATCTAAAAATACATATCGCAGTTCTGTTGATTCAATTATTAATTCTTCGATACAAGACTAAGCATACACTTCTCCTACGAAATGAATAAATATTAATTTTGGATATTTAAACATAAATATAATACATCATATATAATATCCAACACTGCATATTTCCCAGAAGTTAAACATTCCTACCAATGCAAGCTAATCATTCCTGAAACATTCAAAATATTCTCTTCTGTCACTGGCTAATACTTTCTCAAAAACTAAAACCTCTCCAAACAGTTGTTCCCAGTGACACGGCCAACAAGGCATTTAGGTTACATCGCCTTGTTGACAATAATATTCACAGGGTAATAACATATCCTTGCTATCATATTTAACCCAACATATGCGAGTGCAGTAAATATGTCCTGGCATATAATCGATGGCTCTGTGCGTGTGTACGTAATTATTTCTCCTCTCGCTGCCTGTGTTAGTTTCCATTTGCCCGAACTGACGCCTAAGGCAGGAAACTATTAGGAGTTATTTCGTTCCTCTGCGAGACATTCTTTACTCTTTATATTAGGAAGATCACTCCACATATGTAATCCTTTCGGACGATGGGAGAAAATTTGTTCCCAGTTAGTGGGAGTAATTCGAGTTAGGGATAAAACCATCTTGCTTCAGGGTGATTTTTTCTAATTGGGAAGAATAATTGGTGTTAGAGATTATCACTGAGGAAGAGAAGTGATAAATAACAGGGAGATTCAACAGGGAGCACTTAAGGAAGAAGAAATACTAAATAAGATTAAACATGCTAATGAAAAAGTACTTTTAACATTAAAAGCAGAAATTTCTTATTGTATTCTCCAGATTTAAATAGTATATTAAATTCCTCTAAACATTTTGAATGAACGTTTAATACAAAAAGGATAAAAACAATATTTTCTGAATAGTAGCTCATATTCTTGTCCTTCCTCCACTTTTACTGAATCGATGCTTGCAATGATGAAGTTTGATTATCGATTATTCAGATATTTCTTATTGAACTAGAGTTTGAAATTTTGTTCACTTATGTATTTGCGACAAAAATATTTTATTTTAATAATTATAGAGTTTATTGGTTATCAGTAAATCGATTCAAGTAATAGAATTTGAATCCGTACGCGTGAGGCATCTAGTAATTAGATTTAAGATAATTAGCTGATTCGAACAGACCATCTGTGCACTGAATTTTTTTATATTACTGAATATTTATATTTATATAATTATTTATATTATATTACTGAAAATATTAAAATATTCAATATATTTTATTATATTATTTTATCATATATATTTTTATTATATTACTTATATGTTTTACAGGGGTATTGTGAAAAATATACACCTTATAAACTGTGAAAATATAGTTTGCTGTATTAGTTATGTCTTTACCTCAATTTATGAATAAATAAGATTTGCCCTTCACTGACTTTGTCTATTTCTGCGTAAATTGATCATTGTCCCGGTAAAGCCTATCTAATTCGTTTTGAAGAGATATACTAAGGATCATTTCATCCTAAATTCTATTCATAAGCTGATATCTCCTTCATATGATGTAAGAAATATTGCAAACTCATTAAATTAATTTTTTCCTCAAAAAAATTGCTATGTATTTGAAAAAAAAATATGGAAGGAGACTATGCATTTAAAGCTATGCCTATCAGATTGTTGCCAAACGCAAAAGAAAAATTAATTCCTTTTTTACCAACACTATTATATCAGTTTAAAATGTATCAATTGATTTCAAGTGTCTATAATGTGCAAAGTCTTGCTCCCAACGGGTCATCTCAAGTTCCCAGTTTTCTAAAAATAAATGATTAAAATAGTGAATTATAAATTTAAATATAGAAAAACTGTTAATAATTACGTTGAAGTACTTTCCAATTTTTATTAATACTTTTATTAATACTTGTACTATAACAGAGTGTATTCAAAAGCTGCTTTTATTAAATCTGATTTTATAAGATATTGATACTTTAATAGACATAACCAGATTTGGCAAAAAAAACACAGGTTGCTGTTCTTACAGTCCTTAAGACTTTACTTTTGATCTACAGAAAGAAACATTTTTTCCATATCAAAGAAGATTACCATGGTAATCCTGTTAATCAAAATATTTTCCATGGTCATACTTTGGTAAGATCTTTTAAGACACAAGATTTCACTCATGGTAAACTAACACAAGAATGATTTCAATGATACTTGTTACTCACCATATCAATGGTATTGAGGGTTTCAGGGAACTGTTGACTTATGAAATGTGCTATTTTGTAATGCCCAAACCACACAGCTTTGTGCAGTGGCGTGGCTCCCAGCTGGTCTCTGGCCATCGCAAGTTTGCGGTTTTCTAAAAGAATCACTACATGCTCTAGTTGATCCCGCATTACCGCTCTGTGCACATCATAAATACGTTCCTGGAAAAAGGAAATATTTAGCTAGGAACATATAAATTTGGAAAGAAAGCATACAAAGTGTACCTCCGACAACACATGCAGTCTTTAATATTCATCGATTCAAATAGGAAGAGTTAAGACGAGTAATTTTATGAATAGCATGAGGGGTCTCCAGAATATAGAGTCATAGTTTAATTACCCACTTATTATAAATGTGTAAATATTAGAAGGTTCGCGATACATTTCGCAACTTTTGTTGAAAAGAAAGAAGGTTCTGGAAAAAACAGTAATCATTGAATTGTGTCTGTGCATGAACATGGTAATTCAAAAAAGTTTTGAACTAGGCTGATGAATGGTGTTTATTCCATAATAGTGGATCTCTCTTATGCAATAAAATCACAGGAAGTTTGTGTACGTTCTGAATACAAGCAAATACAATATTTAAAATTTAATAAATAAAAAATTAGATAATATTTTCGACGATAAGGTATTAAACTTTACCTTGCGCACATTCTTTCATTTTAACAAAAGTTGCTGAACCTATCAGCAAATTCACAAATGGTAACTATTTCTGCCAATAAAGTCAAGGGTCATTTATGCTCGACTAATTAAGAATCTCGTAAATCTTTTTTTTTCTGCCATAAGGCTTTCATATCAGAAAAATTGCATTATAGATTCCTAAAAGTACATACATATAGGTAAATAATTTGTATAATTTTCAAACAAAATCCTATATACGTTATCATAAGATTTTCTTTCTACCATTAAGTATAAAACTTCATCTTGATAACTACTTTTGAAGGCAAAAGATTTTCATGCCAAATTACTCACAGATTAAATTCAAAACATGAATTCCTTCTTTCTAATAATTCACGAATCCAAGTATGCAATTGAAAGGCCGAGCGAACAGAGCATCTTTTAGGACAACAGCTTTATCAAATGAATCGCAATTATACATTTTTAGTATTGTGAAATATTCATGCTTACGCTTTATTATAAAAATTTATTTATTTTTATTATTAGAGATTGATAATCACTGTAACATAAAAGTACCCAAATTATATTCAAGATATTGTACCATCTCTCTTGAGGCCGCGGTAACCCAGTGGTAAGTTCTCGGTTCATGAGCCTTAGGGTTTCAGATTTGAAACCCGATTTCACCGCAGAACGTCATATAAGGGTATCTGTTGCACGTTAAACCCGTCAGGACCAAATGTCTTTCCACTGGTGTGGTGTGGAGAGGGATGTTTAATTTAGATGTCATCCTCGTCATCTGAACGAGGTTCAAAATTATGAAGTCCATCCCAAAATAGTCCTAGTGCTGCTCTGCAAAGGGGCGTTAATGTAACTGAATTGAACCATTTCTCTTTTCAATATATATATATATATATATATATATATATATATATATATATATA
>JAOUZG010050968.1:11811468-11830817 GCA_026289955.1 Argiope argentata | reverse complement strand
ATAATATTCCATTTTTGGCAATGTCCCTTTATTATATTGACAATATTCCAAATAATAAGGCTCTTGTGATTCTTAACTAAATGAAGCTCCATTAAAATTTTATTCCATTGTTCAAAAACTCTTTTAGGTAGCTAGCTTTAATAGTAAATCTTCTACTAATTATTTAAAATCTTCTTATTTGATATAATGCTACAAAGTAAAATTTATACAATAGGATGGGACGATTTTTTCTTCTTTTTAATAGCATGTAAAAGCTGCCTTTTCTTGTAAAAAGTACATAAATAAATTTAATGGTTATCGGAGCATGTCTTAAAGTACCGCTAGGATGATAAAGTTTTAAAACATTTTGCTCCATTTTAACTTCTTTTACTAATTTCTTTTTACATTGTTAAAGCCCGGTTAAATTGCTAGTTTTATTTCGGTCGCTTTATTAACAGAAGAAGGGGGTAGGATAATGTATGCTGAAAACATGAGGTATTAATTATAAGCGTCAAATGTAGAAATAATCACCTATGAAAAAAAGAAAATTTATTGCTTTCTAAATTGGAATTTATTGATCTGTTATATTATTAATTGAACGAAAAGATTTGAAAGCAATGTTTTTTTCAACTTTACAAGTAATGTGTTTCAACGTGCGTGTTTTCAATTTTACATGTAATTTCAGATTTACAAGTAATGTGTTTCTGTAATGTTGTTCATTATTATTATCACTATTTTGAAACAAAGAAAGCCTGTAGAAACCTTAAAATCTTAATATTCGTGCTTATATCTCATGGGCAGCAAATTCCAAAATATTTTTTTCCTTTCATACGGACAATAATTTTCTGTCAATGTTTCATAGAAATCACGATTTTGTCGTGTCCGTATAGTTTTTTTGCAGTGGAGGGGAGGGAGTGCAATTGCTCCCAAGATGGCACCTCAAAAAGTTAATTGAATTATTATTTGTTTTCAGGCCAATAACGCTTTGATTTGAAACGTACAGTTTAGGACGTGCTGCAAATAAATTTCAGATTCAGCGTCATTTGTGCTATGGTTTTCTATTTTTTTCAATAAGGGTGTTTCAAATGATAAAGAGTATTTAATTCTTGAGAAATTGGGAACTGATTCAAAAAGCAGTATTTTTCAGATGTTTTTGATTCTGATGTTTGAGAATAAAACGATAGCGATAGTTTCACTTAGCTTTTATCAAGAGAGCAATGAAAATTATTCTGAAGGCCCAAATATCTATCTTTCAAGTTTTCAGGAAAAGTGTTTACCCTAAGTTAATATTTCAAACAGACTGACTTTAGTTATTTATATTAAGCTTTAAAAAATTATACATAGTGAACTATTGATTCTAGCAAATATTACAGTTTTTAATCATAGTAAATAAAACCATCGTAAATCTGAAATAACAACGCAAAATACACATTTTTTTTCAGAAATATGCAATTTTTCATCTAAAAAGTCAGCTCAATTCTAAAATTTCTGCAATATAAGTTTTATCTTTAACTTGAATGTTTGAAGAAAGTCAAGTATCAAGTAAAAATTACTAGTAAGTAAATAATTTTATTACTTTAAAAATCGTTATATTTAGGTAAATATGTTATTTTTTAAAATTAGTATGTAGAATTTCATGAAAATTTGAAATTATCTACAGAAAATTGATGCTTTTATTACATATTTTGAAACTATTAAAGAGTCAAGATTAGACAAATAATGGTATGTTCTAACTTTAATTATTTAAGTGAAGTAGTCTTGTCAACATATGAAGGTGAAATGAAGGGCTAATTCCTATGACACTACATCTTAAAATGGATATTTAATTGAAAGAGACAATAAACTGAAAGTAAAATATCTGACATTTTAGTACAGGAAAGTGAAAATATTTGGCTAAAAGTTTCTATTCTTGTTGTTTATAATTCCCAAATTTTACAAAGGATAAAATCTTGTTTTGTCAAGTATAGAAATGTATTAAGAAAAAACAAAAGAAAGACATTTTGAGAAACACAATTCAAATATTATTAAGTTTAAAGAAGATAAGCTTTTATTTGATATTTCTGCTTACAAATGTATGGATTTTCAGTAAAGCATTTGTAACAAATAATATAAAAAATATTTTTAAAGTCAATTCCTACTGAGGGCAACAAAGAAAATTTTTATTTTAGTTATTTTTTTAAAAATAATTACATTTAGTATAAATACTAAAAAATTATTGATTTTTGCAAGAATTGAAATCGCATTCTTCACCTTCACATGAAAAATAATGATATCATCGCATTTCACTGATTGAGATACTGCTTGTTGAGTTCATTTTTCATTAAAAATTGATACATCTCTATTTAGAGTATTAAAAGTTAATTAATTTAATTAATGAATTGATATTTGAAAAACTTTATTAACATCAAGTGTTATGAACTACAAGTTTAAAAAATGTTTTTGAACCTGAGTGGAAGAATAAAAACTATTTTATTAACAATTGAAAATTTGAACAAGATAACTATATATATAGGAAGAGTGTGAACTAAAAGTGAAAATTGAAAAAAAAAAGTAAAATTCCTTTCTTTAGTCAGGAGTTTTAAAAAGATCTTAAAAGTAGTTAAGAGTAATGTCGAAAAAGTTATCGTAAATGCTTTTTGTAGAAAGATGTCGGAAAAAGTAAATAAATGCATATGAAATTCAAATTATTTCAAAAAAAATTCGCAAAAGGACACAAAAACGTCACTGACATGATGAACCCTGAGGAACAAGGAAAAAAACAGAAAATATCGATGTTAATGATGAAAAAAGATCGATTTTCAACAAATTCAACAGGCACTTCAGTATTACAAGAAAATACTATAAAACAGCTCGATTTTGCATCAATCTGCCATCTGCTCTCTTCATATGTGATGACACATGAATATCCGACCGAGCAGCTGCATCAATACCGGGTGGCCAGAAATAAAACACCCCTACTCTGACCTCCCTGGATATCGAACTACTCAGTGTAAAGGCTTGAAAATTTGTGGACATACTATTCAAAAAATGGGGAAACGGATTTCACGAAAAAAAAATTTAGTTCCAGAAATCACCGATAGGTGGCGCTGTACCACTGGACGTATGCTGAAAAGACACAAAAACACGTTTTAAACACATTTTATTTGAAAGTACCAAGCATACATGAAACAAGGACGTTATCGATGCAGGGAATGCTGCTCAATATGGTTCCCTTCCTGAAGATGTAAAATGTGAAGTCTGTGGACATCTTGTTCAACTGCGGATCGTAACTGGTCATCTGAGATGCTTCTCACATGCAGACTGATACTCTCTTTCAAATCTGCCAAGGTTATCAGACGTTCTCGATAAACAAGGTTTTTTAAGTGTCCCCAAAGCCAAAAATCACACGGATTAAGATCCGGTGAACGAGATGGCCAAGTTGTCGGAAACGCGCGACTGATTATTCTGTCAGTGGTGAAATGTTGGCGAAGAAACTGTTGCACAGGGAGTCCAATGTGTGGAGGTGCTCCATCTTGCATAAAAGTAATGGTGTCAAGGCATTGGCGCTGCTGCAAATGGGGTACAACAAATGTTTCGAGCATCCTTTTGTACCTGTTGGCCGTCACGGTACATGTCTCAAGGCCATTGGAAGTAACCTCTTCGAAAAAGAACGGTCCAAGGATGAATGTGGCTGTGAATCCACACCAGACTGTAACTTTCGGTGAGTGGAGTGGAATCTCTTGGAAGGTACGGGGGTTTGTCGTGTCCCATATGCGACAGTTATGGGTGTTCACTGTTCCACTGAGGTGGAAATGGGCCTCATCGCTCCACAGAATCTGCCACGGCCACGATGCATCCACTTCAACTCTAGCAAGAAATGTCAATGCAAAGGTCAGTCGCATCTCCCTGTCTGTGGCCAGCAATTGTTGATTAGGGCGGATTTTGTACGGGAAACAATGCACCATTTTTCTGAGTACGTTCCACACTGTGCTATAGGGAACACCCAAGTGTCGTGACACTGCACGTGCACTACTGCAGCCTAAAACATTATCCATTGACTGTTCAACAATACCGGTGGCAACATCTTCAACGACATCTGAACGAACCGGTTTGCGTCCTCGACCAGGCTGAACTCCAAGATGTCCAGTTTCCTCGAATCGAGCGATCATTCTCCTGAGAGCTTGTGGAAGCAATGGTCCCTTACGCAAATCCTTAAGTCGGCGAAACTCTCGAAGTGCTGCTGGAGCATTTCCTTTATTCTCGTAAAACAACTTCACAAGCAAAGCGCGTTCTGGCAGCGTGACAGCCATCACTAATAAGAATGACATTCCCCACCTTTTAACTTCTTTCCCAGAACATGGCTTCTAACCATGCTTTATGCAAATTTTTCTGGTTACAGTATGAAATTGCAGTTACAACGGGAGTTCTAGCTTCTTTACTATTTTTATTTTCCATAAGGGGCAGAAAAATTAAAAGGGAAGCATGGAAGCATTCCATTCCGCATAAACATTTTAATTTTTATTATTATTTGTGTCTTTTGATCATAGTTCCAGTTGTGCAGCGCCACCTATCGGTGATTTCAGGAACTAATTTTTTTTTCGTGAAATCCGTTTCCCCATATTTTGAATAGTATGTGTACAAAATTTTGAGCCTTTACACTGAGTAGTTCGATATCCATGGAGGTCAGAGTAGGGGTGTTTTATTTCTGGCCACCTTGTACATAACACGGTTTTCAAGGATGATTTGATGACAATTTATGCCAAAATTCGAAGAAATAATAGAAAGAAATTTAGATGAAAAAGATCGAAAAATTGAAAAAAAAAATGCATTTAAGATAATCGGGACAGTAAGATAATCTAAAACAGAAGACTGATTTCCAATGGTAGAAAAACAAGACTATTATTCAAAAACGGAGATACTAAGTTTTACAAAATCGTTACAACAAATGAGTACTTTTTACTATTTAAAGAACTTAACGGGTTTTGGTTATTTAAAATCAATACCTGATGAAGGAAACGACATTTCTAAGAGTCTAATTTAGTTTTAAAGATCTAGTGAACAGTTTACGAGCTTTACAATGACTTTACGTAAATTCGTTGTTGAAAAACAAAATACGAAGATCACTGTAATGGTTCGTTTCCTTATTACATAGCAACGAATTGTGTATACGACATCTTTTTTTGGTCTTTGTATGGAAAACTATAGGCCTCATATCATTTAGATAGAGGGTGAAATAAGCAATTAGAAACCGGTTGTGATCTTCTAGTGGTAATTTTCTTGCTAATTACAAAATATCTTCTCTCCTTAGAAAATGTAAGGGATTTAGGTACAGATCATGTGTAATGTTATGCTGCATCAAGGTGAAAATTCTCGTTAATTTTAATTTTGAAAAAGCCTAGAAAATTTTCATAAATCTTTAAGCCTTATATTCGAATATTTTCATATTACATAACAACTGATAATCTTATTAAAAATCCTCAAATTTTGACTAAATATGTTATAAGAGTTATACAATATATTTAGCAATGCATTTCAATATATTGCCAATGCATGCATTATTTGCTATGCATTTTAACGTTTTTATCCATGTTTTGTTAAGAGCGCATTCAAATAAAAGAAAATTTACGGAAAAGTCTGTGCTAACTTCAATAAGAAGTTGTTATTGTTTCTTACGGCACTTGCCATGGACAAGTTCGCTGAAGTAGTCAGCAATTTAAGCCTAATCAGCGTCTATTTTTTTTTTTGTAATAGCGCCAACTAGGACCAAGAGTACGACTTTTGCTACTCACTCGTCACATACCCTTGCAAAGCCCTTTTTTCAGGGGGAGGGCATATTCACACACCATACAGATAGAACACAAAAGAATAAATATGCCCGAACCGAGACTCCAACCCGGGAGGCATAGATCACTAGGAAGACACGTTATTCCTATGCCAGGACAATGGCTCAAAAAGAAGTGATACAAGAAAGTTATAATTCCTCGAATCAGTTACATTTAACATTATATTGATATCATATGATGAAGTGTCATCCAAATTATGGAGCTTCTAATGAAAAAAAACAACCTGTTTTCCTGTTTTCAATTTACTCCTTTAAATAAAGTATAAAAAATAGCTTCAGATTGTTGCGGAATTAAATAAATGACTTTATAAAACTTCTATTTGCATACTAGCTTTAAATGCGGCGATTAAGCTAATAATTGCCTCATATTTGTCTTTGCGTATCGATTTTTCTTTAAATGAAAAAATCAATCTCAAGAAATATGATAAAATTCAATTAAAAATGCGCTCTGTACATCAATCGGTAGATCTTATTTGCCTTGATTATTTCATCTGGGTAAGTGGAGGAGAATACGATAATTTATGGGTGAACAAAACTCCCGTTGACAGTGCTGAGGACCTTGTTACACGCATCATGGCAGCTGCTGGAGAAATACAGGGCATGCATGGCTTAGCTTGGTTATATTAACGTCCCATTCTAAAGCATCACTAGGGCCTCGAATTTTTGAACTGCTGTCAGATGACGAGGACGACACCTGAGCTAGCACCCCACCCCAAACCACTAGGAGAATATTTGACCATGACGGATTTGACGTACGACGTCTTCGGTGAAATCGGGTCTGGAACCTTAAACCTTCGGATCCAAAACCGAGATCTTGCCACCAGGCCACCGCGGCCTCCCAGGGTAGGCTCGATATTTTACCGAAATGCACCAGAAACATAATTTCGAGCACATTCTTCAATGAAAATCGTTGTCTCTTTATTCTTAGATATTTTTTTAATACTAAGAATAATAAACATGCCTTCTTAGTCTGTTTGCACACTTCCTTTTTTTGCGTTTTGTGTCGCTACTACCGTGTCAGGAAAGCGTTTCCGACAATTTATTGCTCTGTGATTTTCCATCGTCTAGGTGTACTCTATCTGTCCTGAAAGTTGGGGCCACTGTAACCTGGTAGTAAGGTATCGGTTCGTTAGCCGAAGTGTTTCAATTTCGAGACCTGATTCCACCGAAGAACCGTCGTGTAAGATTCATGGCCATGGTAAATTTGTTATGGCCAAACGTCCTCCCGCTGGTAAACGTGGTGTGGAGAGGAGGGTGCCAGCTCAAATGCCATCCTCGTCATCTGACAGCTGTTCAAAATTACGAAGTCCGTGACAAAATAGCCCTAGTGCTGCTCTAGAACGGGAAGTTAATATAACTAAACTAAACTAAATACTCCTAAAAGTCTGTAACTAATGCATACTGTATCGGTACTTTTATCTATATAGTGAGCTACTGCGCAATTTTCATATTTATCACATTATAAAGCTAATACACTGAGATTCTAATGTAAATAAAACTGCTTATTTTCTTTTTTGTTACTTACATCATTTATCCAATATAGTTTTCAATTAATAACATCTGAAGGAGAAACTGAATTTAAATAATAAACAGATATTATTATTCAAAACAGATATCTGAAGGTAAGAAAACAATTGTGTTGCGCATTTGAAGAAAATTTATCACAACTGTTCCAAAAATACAACCCATTTATCAAATGTTAACCCTTCATATCACCTACAAAAAGTGCGATAATAGAGATGATTACGATTTTTCTGCAAACAGGATTCCTAATGGGAAGTTTGCATGTAAGTAACAATCAATGGCTATTCTAAGCATCTTTGTGATTGGTCAAAACAGATCTATACTTACAAAAGATTTGCTTGTAGAAAAACATTGGACATGTGCGTGTATGTCCGTGTACATTGTTCAGACGAGTCTCATGCACTTAAAAGTGAAAAGATATTACATGTGTATCTTTAATGTTTACCCAATACGCTTTTGAGTCCGAGGGTTGATATGTAACTTGGAAAAATCGTTATTCTTTTTGTTGTTTTGCTCTATATTTTAGCGCGTATTTGCCCGTAATATTGCTTTTTTATGATCGTTGTGTGGAGAGATACACCTCTAGATATAACAGAAAATTGGCTATCTAAAAATAATGCCTAACGTAATTTACTAAATATTCAAAAAATATTTTCTGTTTATTTGAAAACTAAGAATTAAAGAACTGAACGTGAAAACAAAGTTAACACCAAGTTCTTAACGACCGATATTCTAAATTCTTTATTCTTTTTTTTTTCAAATTATTTTGATCTATATTTTTATCCTATTATAAAGCAAGTTTTTAAAATATTTTTTATAGAACTTTCATGAGTTTTCTTCGTATAAATACGACAGAAGAGATGATATTCTTTTTTCCGTTGGGTCATTATTGACATAGCGAATCAAAAATTCATCAATGAACTGTGAACTGACTAATGGAGGAATTTTTCACTATAATGACGCAAATGTTAAAAAAATTTGCCAGTTTTTTTTCTTTCTTCTTTCGAATTGATCGTAGTTAATAAAGTAGATCCGTGATATTTAAAAATAAATTAATCATATAGGATTAAAATTTTCCATTATTCTATTTTCTGCCCTTTAAATATTTGTTTTGACATACCCTATCACTAGTATCTACATTCTCAAATTTTGCAAGCTTATTTTCTCCTTTACGCATTTATTATATTCCTTTATTTAATTTTCGATATTTCATATATTAGTGAAGGTGGAAATTTGTAATCGACATTTTCTTCACTACTTAATGAGTTGTAATTTTGAGACTTGGTGCTCGATGCTACAAACTTGGTGCACTTTTGGTACTCAATGGTACAAACTTCGTACACTTTTGGTACTCGGTGATACAAACTTGGTACACTTTTGATACTTGTCGGTACAGACTTGGTACATCTTTGATACTTGTCGGTACAAACTTGGTACATCTTTGATACTTGGTGGTACAAACTTGGTACACCTTTGGTACTTGGTTGTACAGATTTGTTACATCTTTGGTACTTGGTGGTATAGACTTGGTACACCTTTGGTACTTGGTGGTATAGACTTGGTACACTTTTGGTACTTGATGGTATAGACTTTGTATACTTTTGCTACTTGATACACTTTGTTTTCTCCATGAAAATTTTAATATTTTCAGATCTTACTCATTAAGTAACTGATAATTACTTCAAATTTTGTTTCCGTACATGCGGTGCCACCTTTTAGTAAATTACAGAAACAAGTTGTCCTGTTTTAATATTAAATAATAGAGAAAAAAATAAAAAGGAAACGTCATTTCATACGATATATTTCAGCAGCATTTTTGACCATTTTATATTCTATTACGTCATATTTATTAAATAATGAAGAATTTAGTTAGTAATAAAAATTTAAATGAGTACGAATTCCTTCACTTTATTTATATGTTAAAATTTCCTATAAACAAAAACAAATCTTTTTAATTGACCGTGCCCTCCACCGTGCATGTCCGTTGTTGTCTAGAAACGATTTGCTGGAAGTCACGTGTGAATTTTATTTCAATCAAAGGACTTACATAAATTTTTACTATACTATATAATTTATAATTATATATAAGTATTATTATATTTATATATAACTATATAATTAAATTTCTTTGTTACATATATATTTATTTAACTTTTTTTTTGCTGATATGAATAATTATTTGCAATTTAGTATATAATAATCATAATAGATTTATTTTTCATATTACGTTATTTGATATCTTCATACTTCCTAAAATTGAGTTAAAATTTAATTTAAATAATAAGAAAATTAACTATTCAAATTATACGTGACAGAAAGTAATACTAATAATTAAAACCGAAGTAAGCAATTTCTAGTTCATGATTTCAAAAATATAAATCTCAAGAATAAGAATTAGAAGAATTTTAATATGAATATTGATAATCATAAACTGATTATTTATCATACTTAATATCATAATTACAAAATAATATAAGTCAGAATACTAATTAGAATAATAATGTGCACTGAAAAATCTTTAAATATTGACATTATATATAAACATGCCATTCTGAAACTGAAAAAAGGATTGTCAGCACAATATTATCATCACCAAGCAATCAATAATTGTACTTTGAAACTTATATAATTCAAGAGTGGAATTAAAAGTACTTACCATATACATTGGCACTATATTTAAGAAAGACTGGACTTTCGGGATGGAAGATGTTTCTCCTAACAATCTGTCTCCTTGTCCTTGTAAAACTAATTCTTCTAAAGCATTTATATTGCCATCGGAAATCAACTCTCGGATCTGTGATTTGCTAATTGTTGATTCTAGAAAAATCACAGATTTACGTTAGTGATTTCATATATTACACCGTTGCAAGTTACGATTAATTCAAACTATTGATTTTTTTAAGTAGTTGCATCTAATATATATAGTTGTTTTAAGAAACAATATCTTATTTGCACCATAAAATAATAAAAAAATTTAAAAAATGATATAAAGGAATAAAAAAACATATTGATTTTTTATGTACTTCTTCCAGCTGAAACTGTAAAATAAATCCAGAATATACGCTCAGATTGTTTAAAGCAGAAACAACTTTATTATCTAACGAAGGCTAAAAAAATCCAGATCTGCGTAGAAACATATTTGTTTACTATTTTTGGCGACTTGAAAGTACAAAGCGTAATATTTTTACACAAATAAAGCATAAAAAATAGTATATACTTCTTACTAATAAACACTTTAACTTTACTAGTAAGCGATAATATATCTAATTATTCAACAAACGATTATTTAGATGCGTTAATTGAGCACTGAATTAACTAGTTCGTTAATTCTTAACTTTACTCGCTTCATTAATTTTGTAGGGTTTTAACTGAATGAAAAATTTACAATACAAATCTCATCGAACATTCATTGATAAATCCACAATACCTTCAACAACTAATTTGAATCCCTTAATGATTTTGAAGAAATTTTGATTAAATAATAGCGTTATATTTATCTAAAAACGCTGCATTTACTCCTACGCTGTTTTTTCTCCAACAAAACATGAAGCAAAAATCGGAATTTTCTGTTTCCTGTTATGTACGAGAACTCAAAGGTGTATTTGAAACATAAATATACAATGGAACATGTTTCAATCGAAACTAACGGTGTTTCAATAAAACTAGAATTTTTATTCCCAAAAATTCAAATAACTGAAGCTTTGAGAACAGAAATAGAAAACGCTAATTTTAAAACTAAAAATTCCAGTACATATTTATTTTTATGTTTAAGATTTATATAATAAGTAACATATAATCAATAAATATATATTAAGTTATTCTAATCATACAAATAAATAAAAAATAACTTTATTACTTTGCAATAAAGTAGTAAAACTATACCAAAAATTGTCATATAAAAGGTGGAATGTGCATCTAAAGTGTTCATAGTTTTATGAAAATAAAGAAATTTTAATGTTTTTTCTATTGAACAGAAAAAGGAAGTTACCTATTATAAATTATTTTTAAAAAGAAATGAAGAAATATTTAAACGCAAATGAATCCTTAAGGCTCTATTTTCGTACGTAATAATCGTTCACCGTGATTATCCCTATTCATAAAGGTGATATCCTAGTGACCTACGCTATATCTCAATGAAATGAAGACATATGACGCAATTTCAGAATATTAACCACATATAATCCTAGCAATACTCTTAACACCATACTACATATCCATTTCTATATCCCGTGTCGCCCCTTTCTGGTTCGATATTGATGTTGGTGGGCTTTATTAAAAAACAGTATTAAACTACAATCAACTGGAAAGAAACTTACAATTGCCAAAACACGAACGCATTTAACAAAACAAAAAATGTTAAAAACTAGAATGAAATATAATTGGACCACAAGTAAACTAGGTACATGAACATGATAATGTACAGTGTATGTGAAAAATAAATCAATTATAAAAAATGAAATACTAGAGGAGCATAAGAATATACTATACACAAAACGTGGAGAATTTTAAAATATTATATTGAAAAGTTGATAAGATTAATATAATTTGAATAATTATCTCTAATTTAATAGGAATTTAATCAGGTTTATGATTCCTCTTATCAATAGCTTCGAATACGTTTCACAGCGTTTTGTGTGAAATGGATAATTACATAAATATTGTTCTTCTGACCAAGGGAAATCATATGTAATCATTAATCAATTGCAATTATTATTTCTGAGAACAAATATTTAAGCAGCTCTTTTCATAGTGTTCAAGTGCTTATTTCTTTTTGTGCTTAACTAGGAAGTTATAATCTTTTATAAACGGTATAATTGTTTTGAATTATCTATGTTGCTAAGTAATAAATGTATGGCTTTAAGTAGTTATTTATCTGCAATAATTTAGAATATAAAGCGTTGATGCATTAAATTATTAAAAGCAATATTTCACATTAACTTTTAACTTCGAATTAACAGACATCCATTCAAATTACTGCCGAAATTTTTACGTTACATTTATGGGAAATGCAAAGTAAATATTGATTTAACGAATTCGCGCTAAAAATGGTAGAATTAACCCAGTTCCTTTGGGCTTCTATATCTCCAAATTTTGAGATATTTACACATTTTTCTATAATAAAAACACGAGAATTATTGAAAGTCGCCACAAACTGCTATTAATGTATTTTCAAGAAGCAAAAGTCCGCTTCATTGAAAATTAATTTCGTCGTAAATAAGCATTTGTAAGATAATACACGAACATTTTAGGTTAATAATAAGAATATATTTATCAGTATTTCCGTAAACAAAGCCTTGTTTAATCTATTGCTGCTGAATATTGAGTTAACCCATTTTCTCTCTCGAGGTAATAGACAGAATAATTTATTCAACATTGATTAATTAAAGGCCTTTTCGAGACAGAAAATAAAAATAAAAGGTTTATCGTATCCTTTACATGAATCCTGGGGAAAGCCGCAACTATATTACTCTAGTACAATCCCAAATTCAGGTCAGGAACATTTCTCGTGATAAATTGATTCTTCGACCAACTGTTCACCAATTCGATGACAATAATTATTTACTGTGTGTAATTGAATTCAATGTGGAAATTCAATGTTCAGTGATGATGGATCTAAAAATGATGAGCAATTCATATGAATCTTTGTTCTCTAGACTCTTAGCTTTGAATCAAAACGAGAATATAGCAAAGACCGCAGTGGCCTACTAATAAGTTGACTGAATATATTCAATATTTAGAGTTCGTGTATCACATAGCTGATACCATGTAAGATTTTAAGTATTTGATTATTCGTAGATGTTAGAAATAGATCCACATAAATCTTTGTTCTGTAAACTTTTAGTTTTGAGTCAAAACGAGAACATAGCAACGAGAAGATCACAGTGACCGAGTGATAAGGCTCCGAGATGGGATACTTCTAGGTTCGAAACCCGATTTCACCTGAAACTTGACCTTGATCTAATATATTCAATATTTAGAGTTCTTGTATCACATAGCTGATACAATGTAAGATTTTAAGCATTTGATTATTCGTAGATGTTAGAAACGGATCCACATAAATCTTTGTTCTGTAAATTCTTAGTCTTGAGTCAAAACGAGAACATAGCAACGGCGGCATAGTAACAAGATTTCGAAATGGAATGCTTCCAGTTTCGAAACCTGATTTCACTTGAAGCTCGCACTTGAAAGATGACCTAATATATTCAGTATTTAGAGTTCTTGAATCACATTTCTGATACCTTGTAACATTTTAAGCATTTGATTATTCGTAGATGTTAGAAATGGATTCATAAAAACAATTTTTATGTTCTTTATTCTTAGTTGTGAATCAAAACGAGAATTTAGTGACCTAGTGGTAAGGTTCCGAGATGGAATGCTTCCAGGTTCGAAGCCCAATTTCACCTGAAACTCGAGCTTGAAAGTTGATCTTATATATTCAGTATTTAGAGTACTTGAATCACATGGCTGATACATGTAACATTTTAAGCATTTGAATATCTGAAGATATTAGAATGGGATCCATATAAATTTGTTATGTAGACTCTTAGTTGTGATTCAAAACGAGAATATATTAAAGATGGCAGTGGTCTAGTGATTAGTTTTCGAGATGGGATGCTTCCAGGTTTAAAACCCGATTTCATTTGAAACTCGAAGTTGAAATTTGATCTAATATATTCAGCATTTAGAGTACTTGAATTGCATAGCAGATACCCTGCAACATTTTAAGCATTTGATTATTCGCAGATGTTAGAAACGGATTCATATAAGTCTTTGTTATGTTCTTTATCCTTAGTTGTGAATCAAAGCGAGAAAATAGTTACCTATTGATAAACTGTTCAAACTGTCGTGTATAAAATTTTCGGTGAAGTATAATGAAAACAAGAAGAATGTTTTACTTGTAAGAGTTGTTATTGCTCCATTTTCGATCAAAAGGCTTATTAATTAAGGAGAAAAAAGGCGAGCACAAAACTTAAAAATCTTTTAGGAAAATTATCAGTGTAAAAATAAAACAATTTCATGAAAAGAGATGAAATGTAAAAGAATTAAACCAATATCCATTTACTTCACATGGATAATAAAGGATGGAGTAAAATTTTGTTTTAAAATTAAAACCGAACTTTTCAATAATGGAACCACTACTACTTTACGGAACCAAGCTTCATACTTTTTCTTCAAAACATCTTGAATATCGAATATACATCGCATTTGTCTTTCCAAAACTGTTGAAAACTTTTTTCATCACATTAAATAATACTTCAAGAGATTTTGAAGATAAAAATGATTTCGAAACTAAAGAAATAATTTAAAAAATAGAAAACTATACTGTCCGTCATTTAAATTCTTCTTTAAAAAATATCTTCACAATTCACGTGAGTTTCTTTTTCTAGAAGCGTTTGAAGAAGAACATGGTTATTTAAAGTCTTCACCATCTCGCAGGACCTCAAAATGGCAAGATCCATTCCTAAATAGCCCCCGTTTTGCTTACAAACGAAATATTAATGTAATAATTCGAATAGTAAGCAATAGTATCAATGCTTCTGTGACGTAAAGTCTTACCAAACTCTCCGATCCACCTCGTCGGCCAGACCGCCATAACAGCAACACTGGTGAAAACTGTGGTTGAGTCTTAAGGATCATCACTGGCCACGGTACAACCCTTCCCTCAGGAAGTACGTCCCGACATTGATGGGAGGGTGTGACTCTCCCGCCCCCTATTAATGTACCTCCCAAGGTGGCGAGATCCAACTACATGCCGAAAGCATCTCGTTCTCATTTCGAGGTGCCCCCCTCCCGGGAAGATTATCTGTAACGTAACGTAATATATGCATAGCATATTTATTTAAAAATATTGCTGAGTTGGTATTTTAATCCCGTTTGATTCTTCTGACGATTGCAAATTCCATGCAACTACTTTCCATTAAGCTCTTTTCCATTACAATCATTAAAGCTCGTCCCCTGTTTGCTTTTATTATGTTACCTAATGTATTCGACGTTTTATGTAAAATGTTGGTTCTAGAGAAATCAGGGGTATTTAATTCCCCCAAACCAATTCTTGCATGATGAAAATTTTAAATCCCATTTAAAAATAGTCCTTTCTACAATAATCCCTTCAAAATAAGGATTTATTTACCCAATAGAAAATTAAGTCTGATCACCTTGACGTATAAGTCCATTAGAACAGAAAAGGTTAAAAGCAGCTTTCCTTTACATAATAGGGGTCGAAATTTTAATCTGTGGAGCTTATTTGCCCATTAAAATCGCAAGGATTAAAATATTGCTTTGAGGTATTAGCTTACTGTTAAGAAAATAGGATATCTTTGATTACATGACCAAAATTTAGATTTCGCTAATAATGAGAACTACATTCGAATGATTCAGAATCGACATTTCCTCGATTCTGCATACGTAGTGCTGCCGATTTCAGAGTAAATTAACTTTCTTTCTTATAACTGAAATATATCAAATAAATTTTATCAAAAATATTTCGCAAAAAGTAAGATTTAGCTTTCTTTTCCTACAGAGAAATCAAAGTTTCTATTTTTGTCATTGATGAACAAAGTAAAATATAATGGCCAATTATTTTTTCAAAATATAATGACTGAATTGACCGAATCAATGATTAAGCATATACCTGTGGAGTAAGTGAGAAGGGGTCTATGTTCCCATCTTATCCCGGCCTATAACCTTTAAGTATATTAATAATTGCCCTCGTATTCGTATATTTTGTCTGCCTAGTTTGTTTCTGTCGTAATTATAGTACAACAATAGTTTAAAGATTGTTGTTGTGTTGTTGTTTATAATGGCACTAGTCAATATAAACATTGTTTATAATGGCACGTAGTTAGCGATTTGAGGTTGACAGAACATCTCTTGTTTTTCAGGAGCGCCATCCTGGACCAAGAGTACATATTAACTATTCACGTGATCCAACCCTTTTTACGGGGTGGACTTCATTCATGCATTTTATTCACTCGTCCACAGATCATAACTTAGATCTGAATTAGATAACGATCACCTCTGAAACAGTATCCCCAGTGATATTACTCTCTACATGGAGGACTTTATGACCACTACAGATTTATACGTGCGCCAGGCACCACCACCACACATGGAGAGTCTTCGGCTGGCGGGTTCGAACTGGCTGCCCAAGGGATGGGAATCCAACGCCCTACTAACCAGGCTAAAAGAGTAAAGTTTCTATTGAACTTTCCATAGTAAATTGATCTTTTACGCTCTTACCAAACTAAAAAAAATAGAGTTTCTATGCAACTTTCCATAGTAAATTGATCTTTTACCCTCTTCACCTTTTTCTGATTTATCTCCAGAATTTGATTTTTAAGACAGCTTGAAAAATAATAACTTTACTGTATTCTTAACTTATGATTATCTCAATTATGATTTTTGTCTATCTAGAAAGCAATTATTTCCTTTCGTTAACTTAGTGACAGTCTAAGGCATAGATTGTTAGTAATGTATCAATATTCATAGATACAATAATTTCATCTAAACAAATCTGATACACCAAAAATAAACAACTAAATCAGTTGTTAAAATGATTTGATAAAATAAACTTCTATTTAATGAAAAGTATTTTATATAAAATAGCAAGTATTTTGCTTATTTTAAATTTCGATATATCATTTGTTTTTTCTCATAAGTTGGTAAATTAACCCTTTGCACTCCGAAAAATAATTAGATGCAAAATTATTCACCTAATATAAAGATTCGTTTACTGCTAGGAGAAATAACATAATTCTTTTAAGTCAAATTTCTTTGAAAAATTAATCTACATCTCTTAGCCCTTATGATGGCGTTTTTAACAATTAAATTTGAAAAATAAATAAATAAAGCGTCAAAATGATGAACAATCTTGAAAGTTGAGTCAGATGCACCATTAGAGTGCAAAGGGTTAAAGATTCCACTTAGCGAAAGCTACGAAATTTTGTTATAATAGCTAAAAATACTAACGGCATTTGTAACATTTTGTGACAAATATACCATTCAGATACCATATACAATTTGAGAGCAGATATATTAAACCCCTTATATAACCTTAACAAGCATTTTGCATCAATAAAATGTCGGGGGATATTTGAGATACAAAAATTTAATATAACAATGATGTTAAATCAGAGGCACCATTTATTTTAAAGAGAAACGTTCAATTCCCTTTACTTATATAATATAACAAACGGAACGCTTGTAGAAACATTCGTCTTATTACAACTAACCCGCTTTTCTCCTGATTTAAAAACTGCTTTGAACGTCGGTTTTCAGTCAGTTAACTTGTCCCTCCAATTAGAATTTAACCGTCAGGGGAAACTCTTCATTAGTGATTACTGTATTCCCGAATAAATCAGGTCAATGAAATTAACGGAAATGTATCTGTTAACAATGACGGTTAAAGAGATTGTCTTCGATTTACAGCTTGAATGAGAATTCTAACGAACAGAGAATGAAATGAAATGTAATTAAGCTAATTACATTGCACATTAACGGGCTTCCTGAACAACTCCGTGGATTCCTGAGGCAACCAGACAGACCCTTCTCCGCTTTATATCTGTAGAAATTAGCTCTAAGTGTTTATGATCATTTTGCTCTTTTATGATATCATTCTGCTCCATGGTCTGAGATAACAATTGCCATGTTGTATGTGAGATAGGAAGTTAGGTTTAGTTATGAAATTACAAAATGAAACGGTAGAAATCGTTAAGAACAATGTACATAACGAAAATATTGACAGTTCGCGGTCGTATGTCTACTTTAAGCCACTATTCAAAAAGGTGCATCATTTTGAAACTTATTTTATACTTTTTTAAAAATTTTAATTGTTAAAAACATCTACAAAATGTTAAAATGATGCAGATTTATTTTTCAGGGAAATTCAACTTAAAGCAATTGGATGTATTTATTTTTTGTGTGCAATAAACAGGTCCATGTATTAGGTGAATAATTATGTATCGAATTATTTTTCCGATCGCAAAGAGTTAAATAAGTGTTTCAGTGAAGCATTGCACTGGCTCCAGGCATAGAGGTAGCTCGCCTTCCTCGTGATCCGGGCGTCCCGGGTTTGAGTCTCGGCTAGGGCAGGGTTGTTCATGAGGTATTTGAGTGTACCCCCCACCTGTGAAAAGGGGCTGTACAAGCGAATGTATATGTGTCATACCCATATGAGCTAGAAATCAGACTTTTGCCCTCAGCTACTCAGGGGTCTATACCCTCAGAAGCTATTACACCATTCTTTCCGTTGTAAACCGGACACGTCATCTTCATCACATCTTCAGAGAAGTATTGCCCATTCTTTGAAGAAATTTACATTGTATTTCTAAATGAGTTATATATAAAAAAAATTTTAACATCAATTCCTACTTAGGTAATTAGGAAAAATTTTATTTTAGCTCCTTTTTTTAAAGTAATTACAATTTTTGCTGTTCTCCTGTTCCACTTTCCAACGGAAAGAGGAGAGCGATAGTTTCTGAGGGTATGATCCCTGAGAACTCGAAAGCAGAAGTCTGACTTCTAGCTCACGTACGTCACAAACACTTTTTACGGGGTGGACTTTATTCATTCCTCCACAAATCGTAATTTAGATCTGAAACAGAAGGATCATCTCTGACCCAGTAACCCCACTGGCATTACTCCCCTCATGAAGAACTTAGAGACCAAGACAGATTCAACTTCCACGATATACGGAGAATTTTTGGCTGGCAGGTTCGAACTCTCAGCCCAACGAATGGGGGTCCAACGCTCTACCAACCAAGTTACCCAGGCCTAAAATTTACACTTTTCGTGAAAATGAAGATTTTTGTCGAGAAAGTCAGTTTCTAACTAATTAATAAAGAAATAATGAATTAATCTTTGAAAAAACTGTATTAACATCAACAAATGTCATCCACTACAATTTTTTAAAAATTTAACTTGAACTTGATTGGATCGATGAAAAGTATTTTTTTAATAATTCAAAATTTGCAAAATTTGTAGTAAATTATATATATATATATATATATATATATATATATATATA
>JAOUZG010050968.1:11789756-11811458 GCA_026289955.1 Argiope argentata | reverse complement strand
ATATATATATATATATATATATATATATATATATATATATATATATAATTTACTACTTCACTTTTAAACAAACAAATAAAACACACAATTGTTTTAACCTAAATGTCAATATAAATATCAGAAAAAGAATTATTCTTTACATTTCTACAACACAGATTAAACTGAACTCTGAATGAATGCAGATCAGCACCCTTCCTCAAGAACTGATCAATTGCCTGGTTGCAGAGCTAGTTCGGACTTCTGTTTCAGACCTAGAATTAATCAATAAAACAGCCCCATGAATGTAGGCCTGATTCCCATTAAATCTAGTCATCAATCAAAAGATTTGACTTTAATACGTTGAAAAAATATTGGTACTGAAGAGCGTCCCCTGTTCGTCCGTTTGATTGACAATGATTCAAAATTACGAAGTCCATCCGGAAACTCTCCCATAAAGCCTGAAAGCGAATAGTTGACCGACCAAATTCATCGACCTAACACCCTACTTCTAATAAGTTGATAAAATTCTGTTGTTTACGGAATCTTTCAGGCTTTGCAGCTGAGTAGCAGAGAATGTTTGCTTGGACTTTGATCGTAAGAAATAATGGAATTATTATAAACGACAGAGCTTGTTAATAGAACATGTGTGGATTGTTGGAGAGTTGTCTTTGTAAGCTTAAATTAAGAGATATCGAATCTAGAATCACAATCCTCAAACACGCTAGATTCTTTTCCTCTAAACATGCATTCTTTAGCTTTATTATTCAATATTCTGTTTGATCTATTACTTTTATTAGGAGTCTGTTTTAAATCTTCACAAGAATTGATAGGTGATAATTCAACTTTAAAAAAAGGATAAGACCTATGCTTGAGTTAGCATTTCTCTCTTTTAATATGGAACCTTATTAAAGGGACGTCAGCCCTACAAATAAATATATTATTTAACATGTACACATCCACGACCCTGGTAGATTTTCTGTAAAACCAACGAGTCCTCTGTTTTTGAAATCGAGGTTCTTTATTAGAACTAAAAGTACCTTTGTAAAGAGCGCAAAATATTATTTGATAGTCTCCATAGTATTAAATTTCATCTTTACTTTCTTTGAACTTTGGTTATTTTAAAATTAAATTTAAATATTATAATAATTAATTAATAAAATATTTTGCTTACAAAATTCTTAATTTAAAGTAAAACGAAAGATTTTAATAAAAAATTGAAGTTCACAATTATGATTTTAAACTTTTTTAACATAACTGCAACTTGTATATTATTTTTTAATTTATTTTCCTTGTATGGCTTATATATTGTTTATATAGGTGCATACCTATATCATTATGCAGGAAGATTGTACAGAATTATAAGAGCTATAGTTTTGAAAGTAATGTCTACATAAAATTAAGTAATCATCCGCAATTATCTGAGAGGGATCGAAATGACCTAGCTATGAGCATTTTAAATTAACGGCTTTATCTCAAGAATTAAGACAAAAGACAAAAAACATCAATCTCAAATTTACGGAATGCTTTATATTTAATATAAAATTATCTTCTACAGGAAGCCAATAACTCAATGAGACGTTTTGAAATTGTTGTCCTTGGAATAGTACTTAGAAATACTTAGTAAAATATAATTAGCATGAAAGAATTCAAGATTTATTTTGTCTTTTCTTATAGTATATAAATGCGAGGAAAATTCTTATTAAAGCTTTCGCTTTATTGATTCATTGTTATCCATGTTAAAATATCACATTTCTCCATACCTGTATCAGATTAGTTATAGCATTATCCGATATTGAGCTATTTATATTTTATTTGAAGATTTCTAATTGGCATATTGATACAGTCGCTACAAGCCCAAACTCAGAAGCCATAGAAAAACAATTTATTCTGTTAAAAATATTTTAGCTAAAACGAATTAAAAAAAACGTGAAAAGTTTTTCTTAACAGTGAATTTATTGAACAGCTAAAAAAACCCAAATAGTGCCAATTTATAAAATATAATTAAAAATTTAGACATTAAAGTAAAATTTGTAAAAAAAAAAAGAGTCCAAAAGCCAAACTTGGGCATCACACAATTGAGCACCTGATAATTGAAATCTTGGGTGAAAATTACTGTCAAATTACTGATTAACATTAGTTGTTCATACGAATTTCTGAACTGTGTTATTTACATTTACTGTCGAATTAAATAATAGTTTAATTAAAATATCAAGACAAAGGAGCCAAACGAGCACTGAGTTAAGATAATTGGTTATTAAGCCTGCTGAAGATGGAAAGTGTGTGCCAGAAATATCAGAGAATGTTCATGGATGTCATTAAATGTTTAATGACATCATAAAATGGTTCAAAACCAATAATTAGGTGGAAAATAAGCTTGAGACTACAGACAATAAGTGTTTTTTTAACAAGCAGATGATCCCTATTTAATCAGAAGGTCAGAAGGGCTAAAGAGCCGGCTTTTTGGCTCAGAGGTAGCGAGTCTTCCTCATGTTCTAGGAGTCCCGGGTTTGAGTCCCGGTTTGGGCATGGTTGTTCATCTGTCCTATCTGTGAGATGTGTGACTGTGCCCTCTGTAAAAAGGGGCTGCGCAAGCAAATGAGTTGAGTGTGTAGCTAAGTCGTACTCTTGGCACTAGTTGGTGTTACTTCAAAAACTAGTGGCGCTCCTTTCGTCTTAAATCTGCTGCTGTATCAGCGGGGGCTTGTCCTTAGGCAAGTGACATAAGCAACAACAACAGGGTAAAATATAATCCATACCTTAGTGCATCAAAGCTATTTATTATTGCTGAAAAGGATTTAGATAAAAAAGTTAGCCCATCAACAATAAGAAATGTGCCCCATAAGGCAGATTTCTATGGAACTAAAGCCAGATAAGTGTTTTACATAAGTAGGCAAAGTCAGACTGCCTTAAATACGCAAAATAAATTCGCAAGGAAAGTACAAACATGGTTTTTTTTCTTTTTTGAAAAATGTTTTATTTACTAATGAGAGCAAATTCTACAGTTTTAGTTCCGATGACATTCGGAGAAAATTGAACGAGTAATTGTGAACAAAAAGTTTGAAAGTAATTATGAAACATGTAAGTGGATCATTAATGGCCAGGAGCTCATTTCCAGTTACCTGCCCAGGAACTGTGAATATAATTGAAGGGAGAATATATCAGAATGCATGTTTAGGCATTTTAAAGAAAAATTAAACCCTTTGCACTCGGAAAAGTCATTCGATGCATAATTATTCAATATACAAGGGTTTATTAATTGCTCCAAATTTGTGTGTATGTGTTTAAAAGTGAATTTCTCCGTCTTTTTACCATTGTGTAGATATTTTCAATAGTCAAAACTGAAAAATATATAAATAAAGTCTGAAAATGATGCGCCGTTTTGAAAGGTGCCCAAGAGGCACCATCGAGTGCAAAGTGTTCAAATAATTTGTGCTGAAACTTTCTCTTGGCAACAACTAACGATTTTATCAAGACAATGAAAAACAAAGTTTAGCGAGTGTGTTCCTGGCTTCTATACAATTGTCCTCACCTCATTGACACTTAACTTCAAATCCTTGATATGAATTTCAATAAAAATTTATCGGAATATCTTAAGAAAAAAGTCCGGAAACTCGCCATTTTCTGTAAAGATGAGTTGCATTGCTGCCGGAAGGCAAAAATACTGAACTTAATTTTTGTGAAAAATGCATGCAATATGTACCTAAACATCTTAAAATGGTTATAAAAAAACAAGGACTTGCATACGAAATAATAATTTATTTAAAATATTAACCAGTTTTTAAAATCTTTTTTTCCATCCGAGTGTAGCTCGTGTATTATTTTTAGTTTTTTTCCGCCTAAATTCTGGTTCAAATGGAAAATGAATTAATTTATAATTTGTTTTTATAAATGAAATAAATGTACTACTAAAAATTCCTTTAACTATGTTTCTTAATATTTTTAGTTTACAGAATTTGACTGTATTAGTATCTTTTCTTTGGTGTCCGAGTTTGTCTCGGACAGACTATATATGCCGAGAGTAATTTTAAACTATAGTAGACAGGATTTTCTTTTTTTATAATTGTTCCCGTATCCATTAGTTTCTTTTCTTTGAGATGAAAACTTTATATTAGGATCGTAGCGATTTGTCTTAGAAGACAGTACTTGGACAGTTTACAGCAGACGCACATTATTTCTATTAATCTAGTTTTCTTTGTTCAAACACAAGTATTATATAATAAAAAGAGTCTCAATTAAAGTCCTGTCTGCCCAATTAATTGTGGTTATAAAAGAACGATTTGGTATAAGTAAATCCTGTATGGTTAATGCAATGAGATTACTGATAAAACCTTGCAATAAAATTCAGTTAAAATCATTCTTATCTCTAAAAATGAGAAATGTTAAGATGAAAGTTGATTACAAACTTTGTAGTATATCATCAATAAAGTATAAAAGTTAGTGTAGGGTCAGATCTGATGAACTGTAATCGGAGTGATGTGTTCTATCTGGACTTCTGCATTAACGCTTTTTTTGTCATGACTCATGACTGCGATTCGAAAATTGAAAACTCATTACCAACATTGTAAATTATCACCGATAAATTATAAATGTTTGGGTAGTGTAAAATATGATGAACTGTAATCGAGGTGAGGTGTTTTATCTGGACATCTGTATAAATACATTCATTCCCATGAATCATGATTGCGATTCGAAAATTGAAAGCTGATTATAAATATTGTATTGCATCATCTAAAAAGTATGAAAGTTGGTGTAGGGTCAAATCTAATGAACTATAATCGGGCTGAGGTCTTCTATCTGGGCATCTACATTAATAAATTACACGTGGCCATGAATCATGACTGCAATTCGAAAATTGAAAGCTGATTACAAAAATTGTTTATCATCACCTATAAAATATGAAAGTTAATAAAGGATGAGATCTCATGATCTTAAGCGGGGTGAAGTGTTCTATCTGGAAATCTGTATTAATACATTCGTTGCCATGAATCATGACTGCGATTAGAAAATTGAAAGCTGATTACAAAAATTATATATCATCACTTATAAAAATTAGTGTAGGACCAGATCTCATTATCTTAAGAGACGTGAGGTGTTCTATCTGGACATCTGTGTTAATACATTCGTTACCATGAATCATGACTGTGATTCGAAAATTTAAAGCTGATTACAAAAATGGTAGAGCATCATCTATAAAATATGGAAGTTTGTGTAAGGTCAAATGAACGGGATGAGATGTTCTATCTGGTCAGCTGTATTAACACGTTCGTTACCATGAATCGTGACTCCGATTCGGACCACTATATAATAGGATGCTTACTTTTTTACCATCTCGTAATTGTAGTAGAGAATGGAGTATTTAATTGATAATAGGTGTGAATCCCAGGCGATTCATTTGGTGAACAAGGAAATATAATAGATAAAACAAGGAAATATAAATTAAATATGCAAGTGTTTTCTACACGCATCAAATTCTACACTAAATTAGAACTTTTGATGTCATCTAAGTATGAGTGATACGACACTCAACGTTTTAACAAGTTAATTGCCACTGACTCTCCTGTGATTCACACTTACCTAATTGTACGGAACTATCGATACCATTAAGTGACTCTTTCTCTACTATAATTAAGAAAACGCAAAGAAGAGATAATCTAATTAGAAAGATGACCAGGATATTCGGTGTGCGTCAAGACAATAAACATGTCAGCATTATCATTAATAAATCTCAATAATTTTTTTTTCTAAATGGCTTCTTTTGTTTAAACTAAATGTTACTTTTTTGCAATCAATTGATTACAAGAAATAAGATTCGAAAAATAAAGTTTAGAACATCCTTTGCAATTGCCTAGCTTGAAACTCGTTTAGAAAACCAACAACAACATTCCAGGCGAAAATCGATAATTCTTTTCTCTATCTGAATTTTTTTCTACCATCCTTAAGATTTTCAATACTGTTTTTAATTTTTTATTTCAAATTTAGAGTCACTTTAATAATGATCTTAAAGAACGAATGGTGATTCGATCGATTGTTCACCACTGTTTCCATAGCTAGGCTAAGCAAAAAAGAAAAATGAAGAAGAATTTTTCTTCCTGAAGAATGGGCGGGAGAAAGAGGGATTTTAGGATTCTCCTTTTTCTCAAAGCTGTCAGCCTGTGGTATTTCCCTTCAGGAGAGGGAAAACTTGATTGGCGGGTATCAAGTCCTCTGAAACTGAGTGTGTGCGTTTCCCATTTGTCGTTAGATGTTTCCCTTTCCGTTCCTTTTCTTGATTGTTTATTCAGTTCTTTTTGCAACGATGTATTGAAGATTTCTTTTAATGCAACGTTTTATGCATATTAATTCTGGAAGCAATAAAAATGGAAAGCTGTAAAGGCATAAAAAATGAATTCGGGAAAAAAACTGCAGAAAATGTTTTATTTTCTCTCCCTTAGGGATTTTTAGATTTTTTTTCTGCTATCAAAAATAGAAGAAATGGTTCTCGATGAATAATTGGTAACTGTTAATTATTCATATAATTAGAAGAAATCTAATTAATAAAAAGAGAAGCTACTGCATTTTCATGATGCATTAATTAGCAATTGTGTTTGCTAAAACATAATAGCAAAATAAATTGAAACAAATTCAAAAAGTGTTATACATCTGTTGACATAAAACTAGACATTTTATTTCATAATTAATCTCCCCTAAAAAAAACTAAGATTCTAGTTTCTTATAAGATGTATCATATATCACGTTTCTAAAAAACTAAGTGGCCAAGATAGAGCAATTAAATTGAACGAAATCTTGCAAACATGTTTTATTGGAACATTTAAGGAAAAAAAATAGTAGCAATAAAAGAGCTTTAGAAGCAAAACGAATATTTTATTCGAAACAAATGTTTCAGAAATGCTCTCAAACAGATTAATGAAAAAAAAATAATTGTTAGTTCAAAATAAAATGTGGTATGAAATATTACTTACTGTTGTTGTTTGTAAGAGATTGGCCAGTGGCCACTTGACCATAATACCTAGGTTTTATTTTTCTTATTCCATTCAGTGTTGACCCGTCTCGAAGTTGTCGCAACGTACTTTCATTTTGTCCATCTAGATAGTAGCTGGGTTGTCGGCCATACTGTAAAATCAACGTTATATGTTTGAAACAATTTTATATATGATCAAACATAAATATTTTTTTATCAAACTTATCTTTGGGAATGCATGCCAGTAGTTTAAATGTTGATATTCTTAAAGATCAATTTTTAAAAAAGGCTTTTTATACATCACTTTTAAGCCTTACAATTTTACGTTTGTTTTTATATGAAAGGTTAAGTAGATGACTGCTTTAAAAATCACTTTTTTGCAAAATTTTGATTTTTTTATTTAATATTATTAATGTTTGAACAGGTTTCTTTATAAAAACCTTAGAATTTAGTTTCTTTATCTAGTTTTGGGTGAAGTTACACTAATTTTTAACCTTGCATTCGCATATATTTTTTAAAATCTATTTTACATTTTTAAAAGATATTTTTTTAAATTCTAATCTTTGATGGAAATCTTTGGAAGGAAAACCTTATGAATTAAAATATAACGCACAATTTTTGTTTCAATTTTGTATCATTATTTCTAAATATTTATTGCAGTTTCTGAA
The DNA here is from genome assembly GCA_026289955.1 of Argiope argentata. Lineage (NCBI taxonomy): Eukaryota > Metazoa > Arthropoda > Arachnida > Araneae > Araneidae > Argiope > Argiope argentata. Next base: position 11,803,853 of record JAOUZG010050968.1, on the reverse strand, counting down.
CTAGAGAATAAGTAATCTGGTCATTTATAAATATTTTATAGTTATTTTAAAGCTTCAAAATGTCACAAAAAATTAAGATTTGTATGCCATTTATAGCAGCTGAATATTTATGGAAGGGATAAAATAAAAAATAACTTATTTTTTCAGTTCACGAATTAGATAATATATTTCTTAAGCTTAGTATATTTCATAAGCAAAATTTTTAGCGAATCGTTTAATTTCTTACTCTTAGTATATTTCATAAGCGAAAATCTTCTAATTTAATCTAAATTAGATTATTTTCTCTTTTTATTTCTTTTTAGCCCAAAAATACACTTATTTCTGATTTTTAAATATATTTACAAGCTAACTTATATATTTTGACTTCATAGATGTTGCCCCAATACCTTTTATAAAAATATTTAAAAGCATAACTATTTCCTAAAGACTTTTAAAAAACGATCCCGATGGCAATAATATAAATTAACCAAAAAATATTAAGTATATGATTTAGTAAATTCAAAGACTGATTCATAATGAAACATTTTTATAAGATTTCAACGACATTGTTTAACTTTTTAAAAAATTGTTAAAAAGCTGATGAATATTACAAATGAATCTAATTCAAATCTTGTATTTTAGAATTAGCATGGTCATCTATTTCGGATACATATTATTTTCAATCTAATTTGTGGCTACAAATATTGAAAACAACTCTTCAAAATTAGAAGAGAAGAATAGTAATCATGAATATTTTGATTTTTATCAAAAGCAAAACATAACGGAGGTTTATAATCTCGATTTCATTTTAAAAATTATATTTTATAATTTAAGTCCTAAAGGGTTATTTCACACAACAGATTTGAATTTAAATAATGAAATTAACGATAAATACCTGGAAGGATAGGAATTCATAAAACACAATAAAATTAAATGAAAGAACATTAATAATTAAGTAATGTTTATAACAGAAGCAAGAAAAATGGTGAATAGTTCTGAGTATATCATACAGTGCTTCATTTTTCGGAGTTTAGGAAATTGCTTTATTTCTAAAAAAAGTTAAAGTTATTATCATTTATATTTTAAACGCGCTATGCAAATAAGATGAAACAATTACTGAAAAATATTTATATTTCATCAGTAATTGCTTTTAAGTTATTCTTTAAATATTTTAAAGTTATATTATTAATCTGTGCATACAGAAGCTAATATACACCAAAGTGCCAAAAAAATCGATACATTTTTCTAATATGCAGAGCCCTGACGAGTACACAGAAATACCTCAGCACGGCATGGCATGGATTGAATTAATTTGTGAAGAATTTCTGTAAACAGTTCACAAAGCCAAGGGAGTGAGAGATGGTGGAGATCTTCTAAGGACAACACGATGAAAAACATTCCAGAAATTGTAGGTAATGCTCATGCCAGGAGAATTAGGTGGCCAAAAGAGAGAATGTAATTCAGAAGAAATTTCCCCAAGCTACGCTGTAGCTACTGTAAACCTATGGGATGGCGCATTATTTTGTTGAAATCGTCTACGTCCGTTAGAATGCACACAGGACATGAATGTATGCAGAGGGTCAGAAAGGATGTTAAAGCCCCACTAATGTATCATGGTTGAGTCTACACGCATAAAGGGTCCCTTTTTATTCCCCTTGCATAAGCCCCTTCCCTTCACAAAGCATGCAACAGTTTGAACAGTTCTTTGTAAATATGAAAAATCTATAGACTCATGGAGTTTTCTCCACACCTGTATATAATCATCAGCCAGACATACATGGAAACATGAGCTATAGACAAAACAACCTTTTTTCAATCATTAAGAATCAATTGGCAGCTTTGGCGAGCCCAGGTAAAGTGCAGAGTTTTGTGCCGCTGAGTCATCAATGGTACACGGGATGGTTTGAGTCTGCGAAAGCCCAATCAATTAGGTTACGTTGCATAGGGCGTAGACTGGCACTTGTTGATGGGCCTGAATTGAAATCCGCAGCGATTCGCGGAAATGTCAAACGTCTAACTCGTGTAACGATTCTTCTCAAGCGTCTATGTTCCCGTTCTATCAAAACTTTTTTCTATCCGTACCGCTGTTGGAGATTTGAAGTTTTACCGGGAATTTGGTACATCCTAGAAATAATCGGACGCAAACATCCAAATTTTATGTCTACTTCGGAAATTCTGTGCTCCCTCTCTCTTGCGCCGTCGATTAGTCACAATTAAAAATCACTTAAATCTTGATAACCTGCCATTATAACAGCAAGAATCGATGTAATAGCATCCTCAGACACCTATTTTCTTATATAAATACTGTCGACAGTATCGCGTAACGCTGATTGGTTGAACACCTTCATTATTTGCATACGACCTGCTATACCAGTTTTTCTGGCTCTTCAGTGTATTTATTAAATAAATATTTATTAGAACTTATATGATCAAAATTTAGCATATTTAGAAATTAGACTATTATTATATTATTAAAGAGCAAATAAAGTACTTTATATTATATAAAAATTTTAAATATCATGATTAATATTATTAAATATTGTAAAACATGGGAATAATATAATTCCATTATACTTAATCATAATCAAATACATATAAATATTGAGTTACGAATGAAAAGACATTTAAACTTTAGGCATGAAAGAAGCCTAATTTCTAAATATGCTAAGTTTTCAACATATATATTCTAAATAAAGATTTGTTTAATAAATATATTAGGTACTGTTCTCACAGTTCGTCTGAGTTTATTTGCTGTATGAACATCTAACAAAATATAAATTACATATAATCTTGCGTCGTAAAATTTTCGAAATTTTATATTCAATCTCTTAAGATCTTTCAACCGGAAGTTAAATAATAATAAATATTAAATATTTCAGATAAATATTACGCTTGGCTTAACTTTCTGTATATTGTAATTTACAATATCTGTTTGGCAATAGGAGAAGTATGAACTTTCAGTATTTATATTGGCATCTTTCAAATGTAAATTTTAACACAGAGAGCCTTACAATTTTAAGAGAAAACAACTCAATTAAGAAAGCTCCTTGGTCTCGGATTTCATTACCTTCATTTAATTCTTGAATAATAGGATATGTGGAAACTGCTAACAGATATCATATCTTCTATTTCATTATGTTGCGTCATTGATCACATGATGCGTTCCCGCTATAATTAGCAGACGAGAGTTTGACGGTGAGACGTTAAGAAGTACCGCTCGCTCTGGTGTATCTTTTTATGTGTTCTATGTTAGTTTAGTAATGCTTTGTTCTTTTAATCTTAATAAATATATTTCACACATTAATTCTGGCCGTTGCCTTCTCCACAGATATGTAAATGTTATTAAACCGAATGGTACTAAAATAAAATTCTAGTATTTACTAAATTCAAATACCTTAAAGCAAATATTTTTCACGAAGGGAAATATAACAGAATGTCAAAGAGCAAGAAAATAACTACATTTTTTAAAAATATTTTTGTTCTGTTTATTTTTTTACTAGTGTAAATATTCTTTGGTCTCGGGCAACCAACATTCACATTCATATTTTTTAGGAGTCATGGCATTCATACTTTTTTAGGAGCATGACATTCAATTTTTAAAAAATGTTTAATCAAAAACGTAATTTAGTATTTTGAGCATTGACATTTATTACTGAAATGTCCCAGTATTCATCAAAGAATAAACATCAGGATGAAAACACTTCACAGGATTTAGATTTATTACAACTAAGTTTACTTAAGGCAATTCTTTTAGAATACCATATGATTTGTAAAGAAAATGTACAATTTATTCTGTTAAAGGTTTAGATTGTTTTATTTAGTTATATTAAATTCCCGTTATAAATCAACACTAGATCTATTTTGGGACGGATCTTGCAATTTTGAATCGCGCTCAGATGACGAGGACGACACCTGAGCTGGCAACCCCTCCCCACACTATACCAGCTGGACGACATTTATCCCCACCGGATTTAACGTTCAACAGGATTTAACGTTACACGATGGTTCTTCGGTGGAATCGGATCTCGAACCTGAAACCCTACAGCTTATGGTGGCCTTACCACCAGGCCACCACGACTAGGACAGCTGGTATATTCGTCTTCTAAAATTAAATAGCGATAAAATTATGATTTACTCACAAATGCTATTTATGATAGAACGACATAACAGTGAAATGTTTTGTTAAAATACTTATCTTTACCTTAAGCAATAACAAAGCATATGTGAGAAAAAAGAAATAATAATATTATTTTGTAAAAACATATTCAAGGACTTCTAAACGTTTTCAGATTTGTTATATAGGGAGTCAATTGAATCCCAAAGATATCCATTTGAGTTAAGAATTGCCTTTTTGCTAGTGCATTTGTTACAAGTATCAGTTTTCTCTAGTTTTTGGCGTCCTCTAGTTTTTCAAGCAATTTCTTCTGTACATAAATTATTAACTTGAAAGAACCCAAATTTTCCTACATTTATAAAATTTAGAATGTGATACAGACTCTTAGAAAGTTAAGATACAGTGTAGTTCTAAACAATTTAATAATCTATACAGAGAATATCTTCATTTGCATATACATTTTAATATATTTTTTTTAAAAAAAAAGTCTCAAATATATAAAGCTTGATAAAGAAATATTTAAAGCTTGATAAAGAAATATTTAAAGCTTGATAAAAAATATTTAAAGTTGGATAAAGAAATATTTAAAGCTTGATAAACAAATATTACGTACAGATTTATTATCCCTTGGAACTAAAAAAAATAACTCTAGGCGTAGTTATTATCTTTAATACTTATCTTGTTTTGTGATTCTAAAAATAAAAATACTTGTTTGTTTTAAGTTAAAATTACCCTAAAAAGTAATCTACATATTTTTACAACTCTGTAGGCATTTATAACAATAAAAAATAAAAATAATAATAAAACTTCAAAAATGATGCACGGACTTGAAAGATGAGTGTGAGTTTTCATCCAAGTGCAAAAGGTTAAAATTAATGTTAAAGAAATTTAATTGAGGAAAAAGATTTAAAACTATAAAATAAAGGTTTTCTGTATTAGTAATACTCATGGGTTTGATAAATATGCTTAATGGTTGTATAATCATAAAAATAGCATAACATCAACTTAGTTTTCTATACCAGAAATCGTTTTACATTAATGACAAATTTGTTAGCGTTATCTCTTGTAAGAATCGAGTTGTTTAGCCTTTCTTTCTTCTGGGAGTGGATATAAATCTAGAAGTAATTTTGGACTTTCGAGGTAAATTGGCCTTTCGGGAGACTTTATGGCTTGCCATGAAGAAAGATAGTTACCAATCTGAATAATTTTCGAAGAAAGTGCACCATATTTAGGTTCCTCTTGAGGTAAAATAATAGCGAATAAATTATTTTGCATTTTTGCTGTTTTTTTAATATAAACATAATGCATAAAATCAATAAATATTTTAAATGATGGATATTGTGAACAATATCCAGCACTGAATCAGACAGATTTAATTTGTTTGCTTATCAGATGATTCAAGAGTTGAGTTAATTATCCGATAAGTCGATATTTTATTTAGATATATCATTTCTAGCTATTTCAAGCCAATAATCATGTAGACATGCTTAGATATCTTAGATACCTTTTACATTTTTATATGCTTTAAATAATAGTAAATGTGTCTAATAGTATGAATCATTTAATTAGATGATTAAATAAATTCTATTCATAACATCATTTCAAGCAGTTTTTACATTCCAAAGACCAAAAGATAAAATAAATATTAATCGATCGCATTATAATTTTTACTATATCTCATATTATGATATATCTGATGAGATATTTAAATCTCTAACCAAGGCGAAAGAGAAATAAATTCAAAAGATAATAATCATGTCGACATGTTTAGATATCTTACATTTTTATATACATAAAATAATAGTAAATGACCCTAATAGTGTGCATAATTTAATTAGGTGATTAAAAAAATTCATTTCATAATATCTTAGATACCTTAGATATCTTAGATACCTTTTACATTTTTATATGCTTTAAATAATAGTAAATGTCCCTAATAGTATGCATCAATTAATTAGATGATTAAATGATTGGATTTCATAACATCATTTCAAGCAGTTTTTAATTTTCAAAGATCAAAAGATCAGATAAATATTAATTGATCGCATTATAAATTTTTACTATATCGTATATCATAGTATATCTGATGATTATATCTCATATCATAATATATCTGAATATTTAAATTTCTAACAAATGCAAAGATAATAACCATGTCGACATGCTTAGATATCTTTTATATTCTTAAATACATTAAAAAATAGTAAATGATACTAATAGTGTGCATCATTTAATTAGATGATTAAATAAATTCATTTCATAATATCATTTCAAGCAATTTCTGATTTTAAAGACAAAATATAAGCTAAATATTAATTGATCGTATTATAAATTTTTACTATATTTCATATCATAATATATCTGATGATTATATCTCATATCATAATATATCTGAATATTAAAATTGCTAATAAATGCAAAGATAATAATCATGTCGACATGCCTAGATATCTTTTATATTCTTATATACATTAAATAATAGTCAATGATCCTAATACAGTGCATCATTTAATTAGATGATTAAATAAATTCATTTCATAATATCATTTCAAGCAATTTCTAATTTTAAAGACAAAAGATAAGCTAAATATTAATTGATCGCATTCTAAATGTTAACTATATCTCATATCATGCTATATCTGATAAGATATTTAAATCTATAATGCGAAGTTCATATCAATTCTAAAGACAATATTCATGTAAACATGCTTAGATATCTTAGATACCTTTTACATTTTTATATGCTTTAAATAATAGTAAATGTGTCTCATATTATGCATCACTTAATTAGATGATTAAATGAAATCACTTCATAACATCATTTTAAGCAATTTTTACATTCTAAAGACAAAAAGATAAGATAAATATTAATCCATCGCATTATTAATTGTTACTATATCACATACCATGATATATCGGATGATATATTTAAATCTCTAATTGATGCGAAGTAGTAATCAATTCAAAAGACAAAAATCATGTCGACATGCTTAGATAACTTTTACAATTTTTTATACATTAAATAGTAGTAGATGTCCCCAATAGTATGCATCATTTAATTAGATGATTAAATACATTTATGCCGACGTCCAGACTTGTATCCTGAGTTCGAGTCCCGTTTCGTGTAAAGCTATTCTCCTTCTGTTTTGTCTGTGATTTATATATGTAATGTGTTGTGTACTTACTTCTGTAAATACCGTGTGATACTTAGTGGTGTACGGGTTTTTAAATGTTCAATAAAAAATAAATTTACAGGTGAAAAGTTTAATATTGCTTTAACTTTGTAGTTGTAAAATCAAATTCATCCTTTTTTGACGATGGATTAAGTTTCAGAAGAATTTTCTTCTAATTCATCATTCTATTTAAATTTACAATTGGATGAATTAATTGATCCAACTGAACGCGTTATATAACTGAAAGAGTAAATCGTATCCTAGGTCAATAAATTAAATTCCTTATACATCCTAGGTATGAGATAGATTTAAACTCCATGTTGTATGGTAATAAATACGGTTTTAGTATAATTTCCTTCTATTTAATATTTTTATGCAAGAATAAAAAAAATTTCATAAAGTTGAAAGTAGAGAATTATAATCATGTTATTTATTTTGATGATATGCTCCCTCATGAATGATTACTGCACTTTATATAATTTGAATAATTATCCTTATTCATTCAAAGTTATAAGATGTGTTTAACCTCCACATTTGATGGTGATAAATATAGTTTAATATAACTTTCTTCCAATTCATATTTTTATTTACATTAAAAAATAATGATTTTTCTTAAACTTGTAGTTAGAGAATTCTAAATATGTTGTTTATAATGATGATATGTTCCTTCATAAATGACAATTACACATTATTTAATCTGTTTTTCCAAAAATCATTAAAAAACTAAATTTACTTTTGTAGAAGCTATTTAAAATTTTATTTATGTTAAAAAATGATCTATTTCTTTTAAACTTGAAAGTAGAGTATTATAAACATGTTATTCATAATGATGATATGTTTCTTCTTGAATGATTAATACTCTTTCTATAATTTTAATTAATATCTTTATACATTCAAGGTAATAAGATGTATTTTAATTCCACATTTCATGGTAATAAATGTTGCTTTAGTTAACATTCTTCTATTTCTTATTTTTATTAACATTAAGTAATAATCTTTTTCTCTTAAACTGGAAGTCAGAGAATTCTAATTATGTTATTTATAATGATGATATGCTCCCTCATGAATGATTACAATACTTTGTTTAATTTGAATTTTTTCCAAAAATCATTAGAAAACTAAATTTATTTTTGTGGGAGCCATTTAAATTTTAGATAATATATTTCCTTTCTCCAATTTTTTCAGCCTATTACATAAATGCTTATGAAATATTACTGTTAACTCATAATATCGATTTCCTCCCTTACTTCTTCAAAGAAATAACATTTATTGCAAAAATTCTTATTTCCCTGCATTCAACTTATCCTTTTAGAATGTTGAAACTTCTCTTTATTTTTCAGAGCTCAGCTGTTATTTTTCTTTCAAACGTACTTTTGGAATTTTTCTTCCAGAGTCCTGTAATGGCTTAAAATAAATAAAAATGGAAATATGAGCTTCAAAAGGTTTCATTCAGAGATTTAAAGTATTTGGGTTCCATCTTTTTTTCTGAATTTCTCCATCTGATTTCCATTTCTTAAGATCTTTATGATAGAACGAAAGAAATCCGAAACGCATAAAAGCGAATAAGAATTTACCATAAAGCGAATAAGAATTTGTCGCATTAATTAACACATTTATACCAGTATTGACACTTGCATTTTTTAAAGGGTAGCCGTAACTGCTTTATCAGAATTTCAATTCTTAATTTTATTTTCATGAATCAGTTCATATAATAATGAATTCGGTTTCGCTTACTTGAATTTTTCAAATTAAAAAAGTTCAAAACTTGCGAAGTAATTACAAAACTATATTTCAAGTAAATTAATTAACATGAGCTGATATAATACGATAAACTATAGCTTCACTTAGAAAAAAATATCATTAACTTTAATAATATACATTAAATTATATATTATTATCAATATAATAATAAATCATATTTAAATAATTCATTATTATATCAATATATATAGATTTCAAATATTCATTTCATATATATTGGATATACATTTGATCCAATATATATTTGAAATATAATAGATTTCAAATGTATTAAATGCAAACTTTTATCAATAGAATTTTCGAAACCTTCTCCACTGACATTTTTTGCCTTTATATTTTCAACACTAGAATAAGTCAGAAAATTTCTTTCATTCCAAGTTAATGCAATTTAATAAAATTTAATCCTATAGAATTGGTTTTTTATTTGATTTGCTTGATTAATATTTGTCCATAAACCACACACACACAAAATATTTTCTAAAGTTTTCGCAAGGCTGAATTGAGATAAAATCACGAGAAAAAAAATACTCTTCAGAAATAGACCTTTATCTTAATTCTTGTCTGTACTAATGTGATGAGTTTGATCATAATGGCAGACATAATACACAATATGCATACGTTCTCATGCATAAAGGGTTTTGGTATAATTGTCGAAGTATGTTATTTATGCTCCAAAATAGGGAATACGCCATCTAACATATGTATTATAATACATAATAAGAAATTATAACGGAATTCAGATATTACCTGCTGAGAACAGAATTTAATCTATTTAGAAACTTTTATTCTATCACTTCTGTCTCACTTCTTAACCTTTACTAGGGTGATGATTTTTTTCAGAAAAATATTCCTTTAAAAACACTTCTATCCCTTTTTCCTTAAAGCAAGATGGGAGTTTTTGAACTAGAATCACTTTCTTAATAACTTTTTAATAAGCCGGGTGGTAGTCTTTTGATGTTTTATTAGAATAAACATATTTTCAATGTACAATAAAGGCAATGTACAATAAAGGCACAGTAGTATATTTACGGATTATTACGATTATCAATACCTTTTTTTAGGAATAAAAATGAAAAAAAAATATTATTAAAATTTGATGAAAATTAATGCAATGAGAGCATAAATTAATATAAAATATTTTTGGAATGTAACAACAATAAAATCGTGTAAATTATTTTCTATAAAAAATATAAGTTCCGTTAAAATAATAATTAATAATAATTTTTGTAACAAATTGTTAGCTCATATATTATTTTTGAAAAAATGTTAAGCTAATTTGAAATGAATTTAAAATTACAAAGCAAGGACAATTTATATTATAAACGATTTTTAAAAAAGCTTAATAAGTTTCACATTTTTATCACAATATAAAACTTTTTTATTATAATTAAAAATTTTGCAAATAGCATTACTTTCTGCAGTTATAATTGTTTAATTTAAATTGATAAATAAAAGACAAAAGTTTCATTTCTTTTAAACTTTTTCTTAATTTAATTAAGCTCAAGTATTGTTTAAATATTGAAAACTTAATAAGTTTCACATTTTTATTGCAATTAAAACTTTTGTAGATAACACTACTTTTTGCAGTTTTAATTACTAGTTAAATTGATATTGATTAATAAAAGATAAACTTTTGCTTCATTTCTTAATCCCGAGTATGATAAGATAAAAGTAACTGAAATATGACTCTTACTTAATAAGCAAGTAGTAGTTTTATTTTCAAAAGTTTTGATTCAAGATTCTCAAAACAAAAATGCACATACTTAGAATAAAAGTATGGAAAATATGAAAGTTTTTTTCAAAGTTATTGATATTGTTTTCATTTCTGATCATAATAATTAGAGGATTTTCTAAAACAAGTGAATTTAATTCGTTTCAGTATTAACTTATAACATTTGTTCTTAGCTATTTGGTATTTTTCTCAAATATAATGAAAAATTTGCATGATAATAGTCGTTGAAACATCAGACGCATTTTAATGTTTAATTTTTCACTAATAAACAAATTAAATTGCAACACTTTTAAAAAACACTTATCTAAAGCAAGAATTATAATTAAATTACTTTTTATGATTTAAAATAACCTACGCTAATTAAATTAATTAAATAAAATCTGGATTCTAAACGTTTTTCTTTCATCTTTGAAAATGGCTTCAAATTTTAAATAAGCTTAATATAAATCATCATTAAACGTGTTCAATGAATTAAAACGTTAATTTTATGTGAAAATGGAAAAAAGGATTATTTTTAATTAGTATTAATTAAGTTAGCAATATTCATAAAGTGGAAATTAATGAAAAGCTACATATGATATTTATAACAAAAAATAAAATTCTGATAATTGAAAAAGTAAGTTTTGTAAAGTATTTATTTCCCAGTAAACGGAAAATTTAATTAAAATTAAAAGATAAAAGTGTTTTGTGCAAAAATTAAATTTCTTTCTAGAAATAATCTTTCTCTTTTGAATTATTTTAATTAAATTGAAAGGTGTAAACAATAAAATTTAACTAGAAATTAATCTGTATTATAGATGAGAAGAAAACATCCAATTAGTAACTGGTATGTCATTTTTTGAAAAAAAGCGATGGGAGTGGTTTCCCCGAAATGTTCTCGCAGACTCTTTAGTAAACATATGCATTTTAAAAGCATTTTATTTGACCAAATAAAACCAATACTTTAATTTTAGTCATAAAAACACATATACATTGCATCTATCTAAATCATTTTGGTATTGAATTATTGCGATTATAAGCATGTAAATGTACAGACCAACAAAAGGTCAACTTTTGAATGATGGATTCCAGATTTGATAGACTTTACTTTACATGGCAAAGCTGTTAACCAAATCTTATCTATCTAGGTTTTTTTTTTTTTACTTTTTGTAATTTCGGACTTCATTTGTATTTTGGCATGCATACTAGCGTCCTATGAAAAGATTTCATTTAAAATTAAATCGAAATATGCAGATTTGATAGTGTTGTTGTTGTTACTAATGGCACTTCCGTAGACAAGCGCGCTGATAGCCCTCTTCGATTTTAAGCTGAATGAGCGTCTCTTGTTTTTTAAGTAGCCAACCATGGCCAAGAATATGACTTAGCTACACCCTCACCACATTCGCTTGCACAAACCCTTTTTACAGGGAAGCAAATTATTCACATTCCTCACACATAATGCACAAAAGAAAAACCATGCCCGAACCGGGACTCGAACCAGGGACACTCAGATCACGAGGAAGACACGTTACCCCTATGCAAGGACGGTGGTACTTTAATATGTTGTAAGATAAAGATAATTTTTATCATATTTCAATGTTTTTTTAAAAAAAAATTTCTACTAAGTGATGAAAGTTGTAAATGTATAGCAAAAATAAATGTAAATGTATAAAGTTGAAATATTTTCTATTTGCATACTTTGTACACAAGAAAGCAGGAATTTTACTTTATGCTGAATTAAATAGAAGATATTCATGAAAACATATTAGTACTAATAAATATTTATTTTTTGATATTGATCATAGTTATATCCTATAAATGTTTGAAAGTATTTTTTTTATTAATTTCAAGCAACATTAGTAATAATAAATATTTATTTATTAAAATTGATCGAATTCCTTGTCATTTCTTATAAATGTTTGAAAGCATCTTCTTTTAATTTTTTTCAAAAATGAAAGGAATTTAAACCACATAATGTAGTGTTTTTTTACTTCAAAAATTTCAATGCAAATTAATTGCGCTTTAATTTTAAATAATTTTTTTCGACCACAACGTTCACTTCTTGATTAACATCAGCAGAAATCTTATTTGTTTTATTCTTCATTCTCGAGAAGTTCAATTCTCTCTTATTTCACTGTTTGAATTAATTTGTAAAATATTTATTTTTAAAGGATATAAATCTAGACTAGTTTTATCATTACCACTTCCATTAATGCGTATGTTTGTACAGACTTATTAGGTCGATGCTGTCTTTTAGCACTTTCGACATCAAAGGATCCCACCGAAACCCGCATTCTACATCTGTTAACATGAAATGAGCATTATCGATGTAATGAGGAATTTGGGATGAGGTGTTATTGGGATGGTTGTTTGAGTATTATCTTCCTTTCTCGACGATATCCCAATTCTATGAATTCGATTTCCTCAATAGCTATATTACAGCGTTAAAATAGCATTAAAAATAGATGTTAATCTAGCAAATCAAAAGTTGTTTCTAAATTTTTATTCGTTCCTCTTCAAAAATATTTGTTAATATGACATGCGATAAAATAAAAAGAAAGTCAATATTTTTCTTCCATCCAAAAATTAAACAATGAATCTATTGAATTCTGTTTATCAGTTTAAAAGGTTAATTTTTCAGTTCAAGTATCAAAAGGCAAATAATATATTTACTTTCTTAAAAATATACACGCAGTAACGCTCTAGAATGACATGACAAAGCTTTATACTAATTTCAAAATCAATAATATCTTTGCTATTAAAAACTTATTCTTGTCCTATTTTATTTTTTAATCTGAAATAATAGTTTATTAATCAAATAGGCTACTCATCAGATAAATTATCAAAATTTTCTCTCTATCCAAAAAATTAAAGAAGTTTGGATCTATTAAAATGGATTTAGATTTAGAATTAAATTGCAACTATTATTTCAGAATCGTAAATCAATAATGAGAAGCAAGCCTTGTTACTTAAAAACGAGTAATATAAAAAAAATTAAATAAATTTCTACTTATGTTTAATAAAGAAAAAATTTATTTTGCTCACTTTTATTAAATAATTAAAATGAATATAAATAATTTAACAAAAAATTATTCATTTTCTCAAGAATTGAACATTTTTTCTTCACCTTCACATGAAAAAACTGAAATCCTCGCATTTTACCTATTGAGCTACTGCTTATTGGGTTTAATTTTCATTAAAAAATGCTAAAACTCTATTTAAAGTATTAAAAATGAATTAAATTTAGTTGATGAAATAATATTTAAAAGCATCAAGCATCAAAAATCACTTTTTTTAAAAAAATATCACAAGTTTTTAACAAGTCTTTAAAAATATATTTGAACTTGAATGGATGAATA
>JAOUZG010050968.1:11765241-11775836 GCA_026289955.1 Argiope argentata | reverse complement strand
TATATATATATATATATATATATATATATATACTTATGATAGAGTCACAATATTAAGTGGCAAAACAGAAAACATATTTCCTTCTCGACACAAAATTCAATTTTAAGGTTAGGTAGGAGAAGTGAACAACAGTTGATGACAAAGATTTTCAGGTCAGAAATCGGAATTGAACCTAAAGCTTAAACTTTCTACAATTTTAATTTTTGAGAAAAATCCTCCATTCTAACCACTAGGTCACAACTGCTAATTCACTCTCGAAAATCATTTGAATAAAACGTATACTTAAAACAAACATTTTCAAAAATTTAATAAAAAATTATTGATTTTCGCAAGAATTGAACTCGTATTCTTCATCTTCACTTGAAAAATACTGAAATCCTGCTGCCTGTTGATTTCAATTTCCATTACAAACTGCTAAAACTCTATTTTAATTATTAAGAATTAATTAAATTTAATTAATGAATTAATATTTGAAAAATTGTATTGACATCAACTGTCATCCACTACAAATTCAAAGAATGTAATTGTACTTGAGTGGATGAATAGAAAGTATTTTATTAACGATTGAAAATTTGAACAATTTATACAAATATATATAAAGAGAGTGGAAACTAATAGTAGGATTTGAAAAATATATAACCTTTCGAATCATTTAATGAATCTTTTCGATTGAAGTACTTTATTTTCCTACATGATTGGATGCTTTGTAATGTTTGTTTAAATGTTAAGTTTAAAGTTAGTTGTAAAACTACTGTCTTCTTAGCAATTTTAATGAATTAGCTTCAATAGCTTCATTAAAATTTATAAATTCCTTATAAATCTTCATTAAAAGTCTTTATAAATTTAGAAGTATATATTATGTGTTATATTGAGTTAGTACATACTGATATCACGATTATCTTCAATTCAAACATTTTCCGGGTGTATTTTACAACATTCACTAATGAAAATGAGAATCGAAGTTTTAATCTTTTAATGAGCGTGTCATCAAAGCTGAAATATCTTTCTCCAATCTTTAAAAATTCATCAAAAGAGTTTCACATACTTCTATATTTTAAAGTATAAACTTACTTACAAAAAGGGCTTATACAATATGTATAAGCTTAAAAGAACAAGTAGCCTTTAATGATCCCTTAATCAGTTTATTATAATCTTGAAACGTATTTCTTTAAATAATGACTGACGAATTTAACCCTTCAGATGGAATTTAAAGAGGAATAAACCTTGACCACTTGAGAGGAAAACACAAACAATCACCTTTACTTAAATCATAGGAAGACAACTTGAGAAGAATGCTCAAGGGATTTATTTATTTGAAATGATTCCCTTCCTTTTCTTCATGCAGCAACTTATGGGATTTTGATGCTAGGTCTATCATGTCGGATTGTTAAGATTAATGTAATTTGTTTTTTATAAGCATGGATAAAACCGGAGGCTTCCATAATTCTATATATCAAGCTAGATGTAATTTAGTTAAGGTAGAAATAGGTTTATAATAAAAATTTAGCAGCATTAATAATTTAAGAGCGGAAATAAATTGAATGTACTAAATACGCGTATAAAACTGGAATAACCTGATTGGTAAGACGTTGAATTCGTATACCTTGAGCTGTGAGTTCGAAACCGCCAGCCAAAGACTCTCTGTGTATGTTTGTGTTGGATGGCGCATGTTTAATCTGTTGTGGTCACAAAGTCCTCCATGTTGGGAGTAATACCACTGGGGGCACTGAGTCAAAGGTGATCATTCTCTGTTCCAGATATAAATTACGATCATTGGATGAATGGATGATGATAATGATGATCTAATGTCCGCTTTACGATGGAACGAGGGGGTGTAGTAGCTTCTGAGGGTATGGACCTTTGAGCACCCGAGGGAAGAAGTCTGACTTCTAGTTCAAATGAAGATGACACACATACATTCGCTAGCACAGCCCCTTTACAGGGGGTACATTTCCACAACTAACAGATAAACCATATCTAACCAGGACTCGAACCCGGGACGACCAGATCACGAGGAAGACGCAATTACTCTGTGCCAGGAAACCGGTGGAAGAGTGGATGAAAGGCATGAATGAAGTCCACCCCGTAAAATTGTATTTGTAGCATGTGTGAGCTAAAAGTTAGACTTCTGCTCTCGGGTACTCAGAGATCCATACCCTTAGAAGCTACTGCACCCTTCCTTCCGTTGTAAAGTGAAATACGAAAACAGCAACGACAGCAAATATGCGTATACTTGTCCGTACACATAAAAAGGTATATATAACATAGTTTCACAGATGCGTGGGTGGAAAGAAGACAAATTTGGAGTATACTTTCCCATTTATTCTACCTTTTTCCACGGGAGGGCATGATTTGTATACGGGGAGCACTGATGGAATGCGTCTGTTTACATCGAGATATAAGCGTAAAAGTAACAGAAAAATTTTCTCAAAATGCTTTTAATAAAGATTCTTATGGGGATTTCTTTGACACATCTCGATTTAGGGAAAGGGAATTTTAGGTATCTTTGTTAAAGGATGAATTTTGGTTGGAGATGTTTATCCCTTCGCTTGGAGCATGAGAATTTCGGCGATCACGAGGTTTTTAGAAATAGTTTTACAAAAAGTGGGATTTATATCAGGAAATGATTGAAATTTTTAGACTAAAGTAAGAAAGTCTAATTTAAGATTTAAAATATGGGAAATTAATTAGAATATAAATTAGATTAAGAGAAATCATTACATATATAGAGAGAGCGATACAAAAAGACATCTTCGTCTGGAAAGATATCAAGGAATTTTACTATGTTATGAATTTTAAAATTGACTTTTATGCCTTAATGTCAAATTTAACAGATTACTACATCTTTACAATACAAATGATGTGTGTCATAATTGAATCTGTTGTAAAAGCACAATTTTTTATGTCTATTGTTATTCTGATGTATATGCTTCCTCTTTTCATGTGGGTATTTATTGTACTTTGAAAAATTCCCTTCTTAATTTGCACTTTTACATTTATTCGTAAATAATCATAATTTGTGAATTAATCTTGATTCTAAAATCGACAATTTGTTATTTATTTTCAATCGAACCTGATAAAAAAATGAGATGTTACATTTCATAAAAAATAGTGCCACTTGCTGTACTATTTCATTTATAGAAAGTTAAAAAAATATAAATCCGATGTAGCATTTCAATTTTTATTCAATTGAAAACTGTCTTTTATTTCCATAAATTCAATAAAGTTGTAATATGATACATATATCTACATATTACTTATAAAATAAAAATTTTCAAAAAATTTTAAAATCTATAATCCTCTAATTAATATTAAGTGAAATTTTACTTTTTCAACTATGTTTTACTTAATAATCATATAAATGTTATTTGTACATTATTTAAGCTAAAGAGTAACTTCAAAATAAGCTTTTAAGGCGTTTAATAAGCATTATCTTATTTATATATTACTTAAACTAAAGAGTCACCTCAAAATATGCTTTTAAACAGTTAAATAAGCATTAACTTATTTCCGATTGAATTGAGTGTCTTTACCTTATTATTTTATTACCTTACTTTAAGACTCTTAAGACATTATATGAATAAGAATTTCCATTAAGACATTAAGAATGTAAGTCAATGCAATTACAACTTTTCATTTCCCACAAATATGTTTCCTAATTCTCCCCCCAAAATTCCCAGTAAAAAGGGTTTTAATCGATTATGAAAGCTCATGATGAGTAGAGTTTTATCTGATTAACTTCAAAACTATAATCTTAACACTTAAATCTTAATCCTTTTGCATTAAGCGGCTTTCGTTTCCTAATTTGGAGAAAAATTCAAAACATACATCAGTTAGAACAAGGTATTTTGTCTTACAGGAATGCTCGAGTTTGATTTAAATACCAGTTTAGAAGGGCAAAATAGGTTTACATTTTTCTTTGTTGTTACATAAACTGTTTAGAACGAACTCAATTATTCTTCATCTCCTCTGGTGTTTACATAACATTTTTGTATTGCATTAAACGTGTTGAAATCGCAGATTTAATGGGAAGATATTCTAATTTTCAGTTAAATAAACATTGAAGTTGATTAATTATACGTAAAACTCCGAAAATTTTCCTTTAAGTACCTTTTTAAATCTCTAAAGTAATTAATGGCTGAGCTGCTTTATCATCTAAAAGGTTAAGTAACTCTCAGCTGAATTTTAGAGAAAAAAATCTGCTGTCCAATCATTAAAAGTGTCCGAAACATAATGTGCTGCCTTTATAACAAAAATCAGAAAATCAATATAATGTGCATTAGAGACTATTCTTGAATTAATGGATTTGAGCTAGTCATTGCACTTGCCAAAGTTGCTGTGAAACCAAACCAGCCCATTTATTTTGATAGACTGCCAAAATTCTTATAAAAAAGAGTTGCCTTTGATATTTCAATAATTTCTTGGCAGCAGCCTTAATTTATTAGTAATGCAAGCTAAAAAAATAAAACAAAAATATCTAAATTTCTACAAATGACCTTCTAAGAAATTTCATTGTAATTTCAATTATGGGGACTTTTGCCGGATTACAGAAGATTTGACTACCACGTAGATGTCTATGTTTTTTGTGACATATTTCTGCAATCAAAAAAGGTTTTGAGCTTCCAAAAGCATCCTCTAAATGTGGTATCAAAACCAATGTAGGAATTTTTGAAAGAAGGAAATTCGCTGTATTTTAAGTCATATTTGAGAATATATTTTCAGTAGGCACATGCAGTTCTTCAAAATGAAATTTGTCTCAAAGGATAAGTCAAAATTAGGGGAAATTAATTGACGATTGTTATGGCAATTATTCTATTATTCCGGCTACCATTCGAAGTAAAGATGTTTGGAAATGTCTGAAAGATTAGCTTATGGATTAGCCTCCTTCATACTTGACAATTATCATGCTAATTCCCACTTTTTTCTTTATTTAATATCTTATGTTGTATCCTCGTTTTCGAAATTTTGTTGTGATTTTAGAGTACCTTTATTAATGGTTATGCAGATGGCTAAGGCACAAGAAGAATAAAGTGGATCAACATTTTTATAGTACTTCTAATTAATCCGTGCATGAGGTAATATTTTTTCCTAAGTGTCCCATGCTTAGGACAATACTTCGTTTTGAAAGGTCCATGCATGAGACAACTCTTCTTTTTGAGCACTCCATGTCTGAGACAATAATTTTTTCAAAATGCTTCATGTTTGGGACAATAATTCTTTCTGAAGGCATCATAGTGGGAGAATAATTCTTTCTGATTGCTTCATACGTAGAACACTACTGCTTTCTGAGAACTTTAAGTATGGAGCAATACTTCTTTCTGAATACTGTTCTATGTATGGGACATAACCTCTTTCTTAGTACTATTCTATGTACGGAACGATACTTCTTTCTGAGTTCTATTCTATGTATTGGACAATACTTATTTTTGAGTACTATTCTATGTATGGGACAATACTTATTTCTAAGTATTATTCTATGTATGGGACAATACTTCTTTCTGAGTATTATTCTATGTATGGGACAATACTTCTTTCTGAGTGTCCCAGGTATAGGACAATACTTTCTGGTGGCCTCTCAGGCCTTGCACGCTTGCAGGTTGACAGGTCACTGTATAATATGTTGCGTGTAGACCGTTCATAATTGAGTCTACATTGAGTGGATCCAGGCACTCTCATTATTATCAGTGGTAAAACTGGTAGATCATTTTCATCATGTATTCAATCGAGGGGGAGGGAGGGCGAGGAGACTGCAAGCAATGACTTGATAACTGCTATATATAAGCATTATTTTTTTTTACCAAAATAAATCTTTAATGTTTATAATGAAATCAAAATGTATTATAATAATTAAGCTATTCAGTTGTTTTCAAAAATTTTGAAACACGTTTTAATATTTTTAAACATGTTGCAAGAAAACATGCAAAAAATAAACATTTAATTTTGAACACTCTAGCGCTAGGAATTAATAAATAGTAGCAATGACATGGGATGTACATTTCATGAAAATTTTCATCAGTAAATTTCGGATCTTATGAATGTAATCAGCTTTATTAGCCAAACATTCTTCTTGTCATTTGTAAAAAAAGACTTTCACTAATCTTCAAGAATTTGTTTTGCTACCGTTAAAAAACGATTTAACGTTAATTAATAACGTTATTTAATAGTAAATATAACGAAAAAATTGCAATAACAAATATTGCACCGTTTCAATTATTGATTATTGAATTGAAGATTGTGTAGCTCTTCTAAAATATCACAACTGTTTAACTATATAAGAATACATGCGTATTTCTTTTTGGAAAGTCACTGTTCGTATTGTTTCTGTGTTTCTAGTCAAAAATTAAATAGTAAAATATTTTAAATGAAACTTCAAACTCATTATCTTTTAAACATTTTCCTTATTTAAAAAACTTTGTTTGTGAAAAACTAAACAAATTCCAAGCAGCGCAAGAAAATAATGCATCTATTCAATTCTAAATATTCTCAATAAAATTGAAATGAGTCAAATACTTTCCTTAGTGCCAGTAATTGCTCAAACTTACTAGTTTATTTAACACTCTTAGTGCATCACATTTCAAATCCATAACTGCAATTTAATACGTTCCAACACTATTACATTAAAATGTTATTTGTCAAAGTCACACTCTGCTGTAAGTACTACCGATATATGGTATCTTGTAAAAGCATAAAACAAACAAATGCAGTAGAATTGGCTTACTTATTTAGATGCTTTATATCGATAAAATGTTTAAACAGATTTCACATACAACATCTTTATACAACGGTTATGATTTCTTCAATTTTTCAATATGAACTAGAATGAAAATTTGAAAAAAATAATAGTTTACGTTTGCTGATATCATGCAATTTCTTTTACAGAACATTACCAATAGAAACTACATTTTAATCCTTTATAGGGCCATGATAAATAAGTTTCCACCAAATTCGTCAATTTTCGTATGATGCTCTGCAAGTTCACATAAGTGTTGACAAATTTCTCAATAATACAAAAACTTATATGCTTCAATTCTTTATCCTTCACAAAATGATGTATCTTGATTTGTTATTTAATCATTGTTTAGCCCAAATTAATTAATTAATCACAGTAATTTTTTTCTAATAAATAAAATGAATCACTTTTCTTAATCTAATCTCAAATCTAAATATATTTTAATATACCATGATTAGAAAAAAAATCTTTTTAATGGGTTATAAGCTAAATGCACTTCCTAGATTTTAAAAGATATCTCAATATAATTTAAAATACGTTATACCGGAATACAACAAAATACAAAACAAACAAATAAAATTGGTATTTACCTGTCGAGACAATTTTTTTACTACAAAATCCAACTTAAACTAAGTCTTCTGTTTTTATTATTTACTAAGATATCCGGTAATACTATATTTTATACTTCAAACTAAGAATAAACTCCAAATAACATTGAAACGACCTTCAAGTTTGACTTTGAGTCAGCATGTAATTTTCTTGTGAATGTGCGCTTCTTAATATGATTTATTTTAATGATTATTCAGGACAAAATTGAATCAATAACTCATTATATGTTCCCGACGTAACCTTCAAACACGCATTTATCTTAAAAATTATTAAAAAAAAGTGCTATTGAAAATGCTAAGTAACACTAGAAAAAAAAGCGAAATGTGTTATTACGTTATTCACGAAGTGTGGTGGACTTAAAAGTTTGTATTGAAGGTGAATTGTATTTGTTTTTCATCTGAAGTCTTTTCGTTCATGTATTTTTATTTATTTATTTCAAGCATTTTTACTGAATCATCTACTTACTCTTTTGATAAAAGGCATATTTATCATGCTCACCCATCAATCTGACTTTCCTTTTTGGTCAAAACTCAATGACATTACATATGCCATCGTTGAAGCCCGCCTACCCATTAAAGATCGTCTCAATAAAAATAAACGGAAAGCATTGAGCACGCAAAGCTTTATGGGTAATCTTACTCGCGTGCAGACTTTTTTGTTTTTGTTTTTGTTTTCTTTTCTAAAGAGAGGCTAGATGTGTGAGCGGCTGCTAGCAATCTGCTTAATAATGCTCAATCTGCCTAATAATGCTGACGGCTACACACACAACTGGTCTATCTTTAGAAAGATAATATTAGATTGAAAGATAGTGCAATAAAATTGATGCTTAAACTGTGGATTCAAATATTATCGTTGTATTAGCCTGATTAACTCCATATATAGATTTTGTATTGATTAAAATATTACCTCAATATTTAGTGCTGCTAACTGTATACAAAAACACACACATTCAAATGGTTGTGTGTTCTATTTGTTCGAATGGCAGGAGCATTGTACAGTAAGTACATCAAATTACATTCTCCTATTTATTAAAAAGAATTATACATTTCTTCAGTAAGCTGAGAATCAAATATAAAAAATAGAAGAAAAATAGAGAGGTAAAAGATGGAAAATGCAAAAGCTTTAAGAAACCATCGGCCTTATTTTTTTTAAGTGTAGCTTCTAAAAAAGATTCAAATGTCTTCCGTTTGTACACAACGTTAGTAGAAAATGCTGACAAGATTTCAAAAATGTCAATGCATTTTCACACGAATAAACAAATACACATACTGTCTATCCGGTCTTTATTTAATTTAAAAATTGACAGATATACAATTTTGTTGTAAAGATGAGCGGAAGTTTTCCCAAATCCCCCTTGATCTGAGAACTATCGGTCCTTTTTTTCTGAAGTGTAACTTCTAAAAGGATTCAAATGTTTTCCGTTTCTGCACAAAGTTAGTAGAAAATACTGACAAGATATCAAAAATGACAATGCAGGTACACACGAATACATATACAGTCTATTCGATGCTGTATTTAATATAAAAACAGACAGATCTACAATTTTGTTATGAAGATCATCAGGAATTCTGGAGTGATTTTCTCAAAATCTCCATAGTTCGAAAAACTATCGGCCTTATTTTTCTGAAGTATAATTAGTAAGAGGATTGAAAAATCTCCCATTACTGTAAAGTTAGTACAAAATGCTGACAAGATTTCAAAAATAGCAATGCATGCCTATGCGAACAAAAAAATGCACAGACAGTCTATCCGATGTTGAATTAAGTATAAAAACAGACAGTCTTCAATTTTCGTGTAAAGATCAGCGAAAGTTTTTCAAATCCCCTCCCCACTTCCCCGACCAAAAAAAACCCATCATCCCTATTTTTCTGAAGAGTAATTTCTAAAAGGATTCAAATCTCTTCCGTTACTCTACAGCGTTAGCAGAAAATGCTGACAAGATTTCAAAAATTACAATTCATGCTCATACGAACAGATGCACAGAAAGTCTATCCTATGTTGCATTTAATATAAAAACAGATAAATCTACAATTTTGTTGCAAAGATCAGCGGCAATTCGGCAGTGATCTCCCCAAACTTCCCCCTGATAAAAAGGCAAACCATTGGTCCAATTTTTTTGAAGTGTAACTTCTAAAGAGATTCAAATCTCTTCAGTCACTATTCGACGTTAGAAGGCAATACCGGAGAGATTTCAAAAATAACAATACATTCTCACATGAACAAAAAAATACACTGAGAGTCTATCGATGTTGCATTTAATATAAAAACAGACAGAACTACAATTTTGATGTAAAGATCAGCAAGAATTTTGGAGTGACCTCTCCAAAACTTTCTAGCATACTTTCTAATAAAGCTGTTATAAAAGAAAACGCCTTGCACGCATTGATGCACAATTGTTTTGACGTTAAATTAACATTTTTATAGAAAGTTCATTGTCGTGTTTTTGATTATTGATCCTTGGAATATGGTTAATATTATCCGGAAATCGAATTAAATACATTTAATACTATTTGTAGTCACTAATCCCCATATTATATTTAATATTACTTGTAGTCACAAAACCCCATATTATATTTAATATTACTTGTGGTCACAAACCACGTACTAAATGTAACAATACTGGTAGTCACAAAACACAATACTAAATTTAATAATACTTGTAGTCACAAAGCCACAAACTAAATTTAATAATGTAGTAAAAAAAACACATTCTAAATATAATAATACTTGTAGTCTCAAAACTACGTACCAAATTTAATATACTAAATTCATTCCACTTCCGAATTATAGCTTTTACGTGGTTCAGAAAGCACAGATCAATAGATGTCAACCACTGGTTGAATTTGAGACACACACTTTGGTAGGCGTCTACACTAAAGATGTTAAATCAGTGTACCGAATTTGTTCATCTAGTTCTCCTAGTTTTGAAATTATTGTGTTAAATTTAATTCGGACAGATTTTCTCTGAATGGATTTTTTTCAAAGTTTGAAAGATATCTACAAATTTCCTGTTAAGATTGTATACCAAATTTCATCCATTAAGCTTAAACAATTTTTTAGTTATCTTTGTCAGAAAACAAGTAGACTGATTGGTAGACATAATGCTGAAAATACGTTTTTCGAACTCAGGAAGGGCTAAAACGTGAAGGTTCGTCGAAATCCCGAGTTCAAATTTTTTGACGCACTTAATCTAACCTCGTATTTGGGAAAATATGAATGCGCTTATACTTACCCTTTGAATTTATTGTTCTTGAAT
>JAOUZG010050968.1:11743560-11759363 GCA_026289955.1 Argiope argentata | reverse complement strand
AGATCCTTTTATTCATGTATTTTGCCTCATGCTATTAAGAAAATGCACCATAAAATCATATAATTTTAGATTCTTTAAAAAGGTCTTTTGTGACAGAGATAGGAATTTTCTCAAATGATCTTTCCACTGACTTCATCCAAATTGATTTTCTTAGTTATTTCAAGACTTTTGCCTTTCTTCTAAGAAAAATAACCTCACAAGAATGTAACAATATGTTTCGAAAGCATTTTACTGATATCTTCATGAAATATATCCGCTTTGAATTCTTGGATGGATATGATATGCAAAAGTTTCATCTTTATCTTTCCTTCAAATTCGAGGAAAAAAGATTTGAATTGAATTTCTAAGAAAAGCAAAGGCGAATCAGCAAAGCATTTAAATTGAATTTTTCATTTGCAGTGTCCCTTTACATCCAGAAATACATTTTGTAATATCATTCCATCATATTTGTTCGGTTTCTTTGAAAACTCAATACGATTTCTTAACCTCTACAAAGATATAGAAAATGTTTTGTGTATGATAGTTGCCATTTAATTATATCGTTGCCTTGAAGCGCATTCATTGGCCAAACAAGATGTGAAATATGAAGGAGATAAAGAAGGCTTTATGGATTGTTTCGTATACGCAAACAACATCTCAGGGAATTCGCGTGACTTTCGATGCGTGAGGTTGAAACCCCTTGAGCCAGAAACCGGCTTATGTGGCTCATTTATATTTAATCCAAATTATCAAAATTAAAGAGACAATCAGTAAATAAAATGAAATTTTTCACGCAAGTGTATATCTCACGATCATTACGAGTAGCCAGATAGCTTGGTAATTTTCTTTTCTTAGTAAAAAAGAAAAAGTGATTATAAAAATAGTTCAAGGGGAAATTTACAGTGGTCTAAATAATATTCAATTATGGTTTTTTTAGAGGTTTCTGCTTTAAAGACTTTCAGCTACTGTTTGATTCTAAAAATAACATAGGATTTAATTGTAGAAACTGTGCCAAAATATCATCAGATATAATATGTTTCTGCCTTAAAAATAATTGGTTTCTTGCTCTAATGAATGAACTATTATTATAATAAATCTTTAATATTAATTATTATTTTTAATACCCTATTTGAATTTACACATGAGTTCTTGGTATGTTCTCTTGAATATTGACTTTGAAGAGAATGATTTTCGACCTTCTATACTTTCTTCAAACTTTATTGTCACCCTTACTGGGCCGACAGTGACCTGATGCCAAGGTCTCAGGTAGTGAGCCGTAGGGTTTCAGGTTCGACTGAAGAAACATCGAGTAAGAGGGTCTGTTGTACATTAAAACCGTCAGGTCAATTTCCTCCTTCTGGTGTGGAGAGGAAGGTGCCAGCTCAGGTGTCGTCCTTGTCATCTGACAACAGTTCAAAATTACCAGGTCCGTCCAAAAATAGCCCTAGTGTTGCTTTAGAACGGAAAGTTAATAAAAACTAACAAAGCCGCGTTAGCAAAAGGAATCTCAGCCTTGAAAAACTTTTACTTTCAATCGGTTTCTATATAGTTCATATGGCTATGTCTCGAAACAATTAAATTTCTGTTTCGATACTACTTGATAACATTGAATTTCCCTATCAGTGATTGTGCAGACACAGAAAACGAAAAAATCTGATAAATCTGACGCCGGAATAACATTGATGGGAATTAAGGTTGAGTCATAAGGGCCATCACCGGCCTTGGTACAACCCTTCCCGTAGAAAGTACGTCCCGTCATCGATGAGAGGAGCCAACCCCCCATCTATTTGTGTATCCTCCAGTGTGGTTAGATCCAACCACCAAACCGGAAGCCTCGGATTGGCTTAGTTTCGTCGTGCCCTCTGGAGGGAGTGAATACTCGTGTATAAACCGCATCTCCGAGATTCGTCTCCAATGATCATCATCGGCCATGGTACGACTCCTCTCGTAGAAAGCACGTCTTGTCAAGGGGTAAAGGGTAGCTAACCCTGCATCATTTCTGCATCTAGCAAGGTTGGGAGAAATAACCAACATGCCGGAAATTTTTCATTGCCATGTCCGAAATGCCCCTCAGACGGAGTGTAATAGCTAATTAGTATAATAACAATTTTTTACAATGCCGTTATTTATTATCTATGTCTTTTACATATAAATGTTTATTAAATAAAAATTCCAGAGTAAGTTAATAAATTTATATCTTACTCTGGAATACGCATTTTAAAAAACTATCAGTTCAAAAATCCAATTGTTCTATCCTTTATTAAACAAATGAATGACCACATTCATTAAACAATTTAAAAACCATTAGTGAAAAATTATATACTTTTTAGCTTATTTCAAATAACTCTATTTGTCTTACTCACATGATCTCTTATATGAATGACGCCTCCATATCTTTTAACAAGATACTCTATGATGTCTTGATGACCAAAAATGACTGCTTTGTGCAATGGACTTGCACCATTGTGATCTCGACAGAAAGCTAACTTCTTTCTGTCTATGAGGTGCTGGACATCCCGCAGCCTCCCCTGCGAAACGGCCTGATGAATGTCACGAATTTTATTCTGAAAAATAAAATAAAATCATATGATTGAAGCATTTAAACAAGGATTCAATAAAATAAACTACATAATAGCTATTATTTCAGACATTATATCTTAAAGAAATAAGTTACTGAAAAAATGCTTTTGAACTATCTTTCTTCTCATATAAATCACATTCTATCACTATGTTAATTTTATATGAATGTCAATGAGAGGTTATTTTAATACCTTTGTAATTATCAGAAATTATATCAGTAAATATGATATGAATTCAGCTTGACTTTTTAACATCATTTCAGTATCGGAAATGATATCCTTCAATTAACTTTAAGAAAATTATTATAAAAATTTAATGAAAGATATTATTAACTCTTAAATATACAGGATATCTTCATAAATCGTATTACAGGAGCTCAATTTACATATATTATACTCATTAATGAATATTAGCATATTATTCCAATTTGAAAGATGCTATAAATAACACGAACAAATACATTTTATGCTCTTTCAATTAATAAGAATACTGAAAAAAACCCTTCCAAAACGTACATATTTATACAGCCCTCTGTTCTTATTAGTCATATTCAGTAAAACAGTTTTGGCATTCTAACATTTTAAACAGAAAAAATCTATTCTTCAATGATCAAAATTGGTCGATTAGTGAAGTTTTAAGTTACAATATTTTAAACAAATTAAAATTCGTCGGGATGAATATATGTTTGGAAAATTTTTTGAGCGAACTATTAAAATTATCTTAAATAGTATTATTCAAAACTTCATAATTCAGTCAGTTTTTGTCATGGAAATGGGAAGCTCATATATTTAAAATGTTAGTATGTCAAGAACATTTTACAAACTATGAATAATAGGATTTCGAGCTCTGCATAAAAATGTGCGATTTTTTCAGCAGTATATTTATTAATTAGAACAACACAAAAAAAGCCGGTGTATTGGCATAGGGGTAGCGTGTCTTCCCCGTGGTCTGGGCACCCCGGGTTAAAGTCCTGGTTCAGGCAGGGTTGTTCTTCTGTGTTCTATCTGTAAGGTGTGTGAATATGTCTCCTCCCCTGTAAAAAGGAGCTATGCATGAGAATGTATGACATGTGTATAGTAAAAGCTGTACTCTTGGCCCAAGTTGGCTCTACCACAAAACCAGAGACGCTGTTTAGGTTTAAATCTCTGACTTCCTCAGTGAGCTTGTCCATGGAGCCATAAGAAACAACAACATAAAATATAATTGTTAAATCATTAAATCAGTTTTTGTATTTTCACTATCGGAGTTGTATACCAATATATAACTGCTTAGAAGTTATTTATTAGGCTGAGAAAAAAATGGACAGTCACTATATTGGTAATGAATTTCGATAACCTCAGTATAATAAGAAATGACTTTTTATTAAAACTAAATATAAACTTATCGGCAAACATTATTAAATGTATTATTAATAGATGTGGAATTCTACTTCTTAAATACTTGAGGTGTATTTCTTAAATACTTTATCTCTACTTCTTGAATACTGTTTAGCAAAAAACTAACAAATTAAATACCATCGTTTTTCAAAAGTCATAGCTTTGAGCGATATTGTAAATCTTACGAGTATGTTGTTGTTGTCGTGTTCCGCTTTACAACGGAAGGAGGGGTGTATTAGCTTCTGAGGGTATGAACCCCTGAGCACCCGAGAGCAGAAGTCTCACTTCCAGCTGGCATACGTCATAAACCCTTTTTACGAGGTGGGCTTTATCATGCATTTCATTTACAGATCGTAATTTAGATCTGGAACCGAGAACGATCACCTCTGCCCCAGTACCCTCAGTGGTATTGCTCTCGATATGGAGAACTTTAGAACCAAAACAGATTAACGTGAACCCCTAAGCCACCAGCAACAAGGAGAGTCTTCGGCTGGAGAGGGTTCGAACTCGCAGCCCAAGGGATACGAATATAACTCTCTACCAACCAGGCTATCCTGGTTCTCTTACGAGTATTGTATCAGTGTAGTGTAAACTTATTATAAGTGTAATAAAATATATATAAAGCAGCAATCAATATAAAATATATATCTAATAATAAGTGTAAACTTATTATTAGATATATATTTTATATTGATTGCTGCTTTTATTCCCTTTTATTTAACTTAAGTTTCTTCATGTTTGTAAGGACTAAATTATTTCGTTGATAAACTATCAAATGTGTTAGAGATTTGAAATTTTATATATTTTTATATTTTCGATGACAAGGCAGCGTTTTAATATTTTTAAAACGCAATAAACAGTTAACAGATAAATTTAATTATATATATTATTCCATACAAACAACGCTACTCTATAGAGAAATTGAGAATAAATGATTTCAAGATTCCATAATATTTATAATTTAAAAACTAACAAGCTAAAAATAATGAAAATAAAACATTTTGCTTTTCAATACTCGAATAAAAATTGTTTTTAAAACTTATTTCTTTATTTGTTCATTCCGCGTTCAGGGTGAATGCAAAAAAACCCAGAAATTTTATAAAGTAACATCCGTTATATAGGAAAGTCATATTATTATTTTCTTATCAATAATTCTTACCAAAATCTTAGAAAATAGTTTATCTTCATGCAGTATATTTTATAATACCTGTATATTTTAAAACTAGTTCTGTAGAAATATGTACATGACGGGACACAATGTTTGTTTGCATATATATGAGAAATAAGTTTCAGCGGATAATAGTTACTGCTACAACTACTATAGCCAATCCTATTCAAAGGCCAGAAAATGTATATTTTAGTTTCCTCTCAAACGCACATGTCTATGCAATTCGGTTGTATTCCCCTGTCTGGATATTACTGACTGTGACATTGACTTAACCTTCAGTCAGCGATTCCTTTCATCAAAGAAAGTTATTTTCACAGTATAATCGAGCGAAGTTATTTTCTGTTTGTGGTGTTTTTGTCAACAATCTCTTGAAAATGTGATGCATGAAAATCCCGGAAGAGCTGCAGTTTTACCAAACACTTTTCCACTACATCTCTAGCAGTCGAAGTGAAAGAAAAAAAAAGAACTCCTCTATTCTGCTATCGTTCTCTTTCAAGTAGTGCCAACTAAAAGTAAAAAAAAAAGAAAAGAAAAACCTTGTTTGAAAGGAAATGACGTGCTTTGAAAGTTTTTATACCTTAAATTTTCATGGGGGACCTTCTGCATATTTTAGTGCGTGTCAAATTCAACAGTTCCTGAACAATGCGGTATTTGTCATCAAATACAATCTCCCATAGACTTCTCAAAAGAAGTAACCATCCTCATTTTCCAGTTTTGTTATATATGATGTATAAGAATGTAAATATTTAATTCTGCAGGATTCAAAGAAATCAATAGATTTATAGTAATATCTCACAAAATGATAACGGATTGTACCTACTGTACCAGTATGATCTAAATAAAACTTTTTAAATTTTAATCAAATCTAAAATGAAATGACAATGAGAGATCAAAATTCGTATTTGAAAACTATGAATCATGATATTCATAAGTCATGAAAAGATATTCTGTTTTTTTTATATCCAAGCGAAATTTTCTGACTTAAAAGGATTCATAAGTCTTGAATCATTATATTTTCATAATTCATAAAAAGGAATTTATGTTATTCTTTTTATATATCCAAGCGAAATTTCCTTTCGATAGTATGAATAACTCTTTAGTAATTCTCTTGTATTTCTGCTGGAATGTTTAATGTCGAGATTAATAATTTAAGATATTATTTTTCTTCCTGATAGTTTAGATTATTTTTGACAGAGATACATCATTTTTAGAAACAATTGTACTGATTACAAATAGCTGTAGCATCTCTGTAAAAATCCATGAGGTTTTTTTTATCGCATAATAATTATCTTATTCAACTTCTCTTGGTCATACGAGCGACATTTATGAAGATTCTCTTTTATATAATAAAAACTAAGAATTATATTAGCAAATATGATGTGTGTGTGTGGCAGCCGCATGGTTGTTCTAAGTGTCACTATTTAAATCTTATGAAATTATGTTTTATATCTTAATTTAATTTAAAGGGCTTATTTTTCATTTTATTGGCAATATTTGTTTATATTGAGTACAAAAATAAACTAACCGAAGTTATGTGAAATGGGCAACAATATGATAGTGAAGTGGGCAACAATATGATAGTGAAGTGGGAAACAATATAAATATTATCTATGTGATGTAGGGAAACAACATAGATATTACCAATGTAAGAAAAAGGAACCTCATAGAGCATTTACTGCATTTTACTACTGAAGGAAATTTAAATTTTCCTTCTATGATGTATTGAAATTTTCCTTCCTATCACTTTCATGGAAACTTAAATTTATGGTCATTTGTAGTCTGGTCATTGTATAATTCTGTGTTTTGAAAGTTTTAGCAGGGCAGTTACAAACTATATGTACAAAATTCAAAGCTAAAATTATGTCCTAAATTGATATACTGCTCAGAAATTTCTATGATGAATGTTTCTTGTCAGAATTTTGTTGAATGAAAATCAGAATTAATTTCACAACAATTAGCAAATTTTAAAATTCCTGATATTAAAAAAATAATCTGTACTTCTGAAAGTAATTTCTAAAATTTTACTTTTGATAATTTTGCTAAGTTATTAAACTTTTAGGATAATGTAATGCTCAAATTATTTATTTTATAGTTATTTTTATTAATGTTTCTTGTATGCTTGATATTTTGGCAAAAGTAAATTTATCAATTGTTTGAATGTTATTACTTATAAATTATTGTTACTTAATAAAATTTATAAAAATCAAAATTTGAAAAAAGGTGGTAATAAATTTCCCCCCAGATTACAAAAAATTATTATAAAAGTGTCATAAGATATAAAATTTTTTCAACGAAATAGACGTGTTTTTAAATTTTTAAGCACATGTAATTGTACAACTAATGCAGAGATAGCCATTTTACTTTCGAATGTCATTTAAATGACAGGAACAGAAGGAAAAACTTCAATATATTCTTTGCTTTTGTTAATTAAAATCGTCCATTATTATTCAGTGTCAAGTTTGGAGTTACATAAAGGATTGCATACAATTT
Source organism: Argiope argentata (assembly GCA_026289955.1). Lineage (NCBI taxonomy): Eukaryota > Metazoa > Arthropoda > Arachnida > Araneae > Araneidae > Argiope > Argiope argentata. The sequence goes on along the minus strand of JAOUZG010050968.1, from coordinate 11,751,770 downwards.
TGGGACTGCACTCAAACTTAGGATCATAGATGTTGTGACTAGTGTGACAGCTGAAATGTCGGACAATATTGATTAAGAACTGGAATACCGTCCTGACATTCCTGGGGAAACCAAGGGTGCTAACATCGAAATTACCTGTTAAAGTGACTTTACTAAGAAATTTTTAAACGTTTTTACAATATATCGAAACAACAATGTGCGAAATTATAATTTATTTTACATTAATTCTTTTGTAATCATTAACAAATTTTATGACCTCAATGTATTTTAAATATTTATTTGTTTGAAATATAATTCATATTAAAAATTGTCTACTACTTTTTTGCAATTATTTTTCTGATAATAAATCTCTTCTATCCTATTTCCCTTTGAAACTATTTTGTAATTATTTGCTTCTTGTATTTTGCTTTGTAAACTATTACAGTATAACTGATCATTTAAGTTCTACCTATCTATTAATTTGTCATTTTATCTTTGGGATATCAATCTTCTCCACCTAATTTGAGAATCTCAAACACTCATTGAAAAGGAATTTCACTTTAAATCAAATTGTATCGTTGAAGATTTTAGCTTATAATATAGTCTGATGAAAAATTATGTTGGTTTAAAACAGCATGAATCCTTAGGACAAACAATCTGTTCCGTTTATATAAGAACAATTTCAATAAAATATTAAGCAAGAAAATGTATATGCTTCCTTCTAGAAATGATATCTGCCATTATTTATTTTTATTTCTCAATTTTAATACAAAACTATTTGATCGTTTTCGTTATTATATCCTTTAAACTGCAGGATAATGTAAGTTATTTGGGTTTGGAATTATTGGAGAAATCTTCATTTGTAATGTCTTCATCATTGGATAAATTTTCTTTTTTAATGTCTTCATCATTAGAAAAATTTTCATTGCGATATCATCATCATTGGAGAAATTTTCTTTGTAATATATTCATCATTGGAGAAATTTTCTTTGTAATATCTTCATCATTGGTGAAATCTCCAATTGTAAAGTCTTCATTATTGGAGGAATCTTCATTTGTAATGTCTTCATCATTGGAGAAATATTCATTGTAATCTCTTAATTTTTCAAAAGTTAATAGTCACTGAAACGTCCTTTGCAACATATATTATTAGGTTTATAAAGCAATATATGTGAAAAGTATAGACCGATACGTAAGAACTTAAGATATAAAATGTTTGGATATCCTCTTCAAAATACTATTGAAAAAATCAGGATTTATTCAAAAATATTTTAAAAATTCATTTGAAGTTGCTTTATTTACAAATGAATTTGGAAAAGAATATCGAATGTGAACATTTTTAAATTGTTTAGAATTAAATATGTAGAGGACCCCTTTGGTAATCTTGTTCATAAGAAACATTAAACGGCTTCACGCTCTTCTACACTGTTCCTTCATTTGGTTCTAAAATGAAACATCTTTGAATTCGTTAGTTGCTTCTTCCCCAACAAATGGAAATCGTAAAATGTTACTTTTAAAAGTGTATTTGATGAGTATTTTTGCGAATTGTGTTTTTGTCCCTAGTGCGTTTCCTTTCTTATTTAAAGATTCGTCTCAGGTTAACTACAAATAATTCGTTTACATTAACTAAACTTTGATGTAATCGTTTTACTTCCAGATATTCTTGTTGTTTATTTCCAATAATCCTTAAAAAATTGCATTCATTTGCAATAATCTTAGCAATAATAGGAGCCTTCATTTATATAACATTTTAATAACAAGAATTGTTTTCATAAAGTATTAAAGAATCGTATTCGCTTAAAAAAGTGAATATGAAAGTATGTTTATGTGTCTGAATTTGAATACCTCATTAAAAAGCATATATACTTTTACTTACCTAAGAAAATATTAACAAGAAAGCGAATAAAAAAGAGCTTTTGTTAGATATATTTTATTGAAATTTTTATGTTTTAGAATGAGAAAATGCTGAAGTAAACAATGTTTTGGATCAGGTGTGGAATTAATTAAATAAATAAAAGGAATTGGATCAGGAAATAAGAAAACATTTTAGAATAAAGTTAATATGGGCTAAATTAAGATAAAAATCAGGAAAATAATTAGAATTTAAAACAAATTTTTAAAATATCATTACATTTATACATTTTTTTTATTTTAAAAGTCTCAGCTAAGTAATTAAACGTTAAAGATTACTATATATAAAAATATGTAAAAATTAAATTATAATTGGTTTTGGATGATTAAAATTAAAATTCTGGTGATAATCATAATTTATAAAAATGAGTGACTAAATTTTATACGATAATGCATAAATTATTTCATGTCTTGAGTGAAAAAAATGTGCGATTCACCTGAAACGATTGTTTATATCATGAACTCTAACAGTGCATTTTTAAACTTAAATAATATTCTGTTGAGAAATCTAAGACTAAGATTTTCTAAGAAAAAGAAATTACCTAAAAATTATCTAAAAATTAAAATAAAAGAGATTTTCACAACTAAAATGAGCGACTGAATTTAACGTGAAATTGCAAAATTCATTTCCTGTCTTGCGTGAACAGAATTTGAGATTCACTTGAAACGAAAGCTAATATTTCAATTTATACAGTGATTTTTTTTCTGAATGAAATTCTGTTGAAATATCTAAGATATTTTCTGAGAAAAAGAAATTTCCTAAAAATTATCTAAACATAAAAGCGTAATGGTTTTAGCTAAATGAGGTTTTAGCTTAATAAAATGAGAGACTAAATTTAACGTAAAATTGTAAAAATTATTTCCTATCTTTCATTAACAGAATTTGAGATTCACTTGAAACGAAAGCTGATATCGCAAATTCGTACAATGCATTTTTCTTCGTGAATGAAATTATGTTGAAAAATATAAGGCCTTTTCTGCGAAAAAGAAATTACCTAAAAATTATTTAAAAATTAAATATAATGGGTTTTCATAGTTAAAAGGAGCGACTAAATTTAACGTGAAATTGCAAACATTATTTCCTGTCTTGCGTGAACAGAATTTGAAATTCACTCGAAGCGAAATCTGATATCATAAATTTTTACAATGCACTTTTCTTCATGAATGAAACTATGCTGAAAATTTTCTGAGAAAGACATTTTCTGAGAAAAAGAAATTATTTCTAGAAAATATGAACATTAAATTCTTTCATGTTGTTGCTTACAACGTTTCAAGTAAGCGTGACTACCATTTCCTTGGTGAAATTAATTTTTATCGATTATTAAGAGCTAATGATCTGAAAAGTTATAAATTATTCTCAGTGAAAGCTCTATTTTTAATGATCAGGAGATCTTTTTTTTACCGCCTCAGTATACACAGATGCGTGTTCAATCTCATAAACTCTTCAAATGACGAAAACGATCAAACGAACACGAGAACATTTTGCTGTGATCAAGTCAATGATGTAGATTAATTTTCAGCTTAGGAGAACAAGGGTCAATGACTTGCAAAGTAGAAATGTTCATTTATTCCAGCTTTTGCATTAAAAGATATGGCAGAGGTACTAAAAATAACAAAGAAATATTGTATAAAACGTTACTTAATTATGACCAGACGGGAAGCTAATAGACATGTATGAGTGAATAATCATTTTTGGAAAGAGTAATTATTTCTAAAAATGATGGAATATAAATTATTAAAGAATATCTTGAAAATTGGACGCTTAAAAGTAGAATTAGCTTTGAACATGTATATATTTAAAAATGATTCCATTTTGATTAAATGGGAATCCTAGGAGATATTTTCATTTAAAAATTAATGAATTAATGAATTCAACTTTTCAAAATATTAATATTATCAAATAGCTAAAATTAGAGTTTCTTTTCAAAATTGTCGAATTTATTTAAACTAGCGAAGTTGTTAACGTACAATCCAAAAAGTTTTCATCATACTCAAAGTAACTCATAAGTAAATTGCTCAAGTTTCAATTATCTACTTCTAATAGTAATTTTTGTATATAAAGATCCAAAGAAATTTTGAAGCTAGATTTTATTTGGGAATATATTAAATTATATAACTTTTAATGAAAAAAAATGGTTTAAAAACTTAATTATAATTCAAAAGTTATCAAAGATTCTTTGCTGAGATGATATTTCTGGCATTTAAAAATATACAATATACTTGCCAGCGAAAACTAAATTCACACTTTTCGAATCTTCTATTTCACATTTGAAAGTAAGATTCCTTATAAGTTGCTTAACCAGTATGGAAAATCGTATATCGAAGAGGGTTCCCAATTACAACAATGTAGAAAATGCTGCACAAAAGAGGGCCAACTACATGTGGGCAGAATGTTATATACTTTTGTATATAGTAACATGGCTCTCATATTTTTATGGCAAAAAATCATAATTACATTTCATTTTCTTCAGGACTGCATATGATTCCTGAAAAAGTATATTTCTCACCCCTGAAATTTAAGTGTAAACATAAAGTTCAGTAAAATGAAATATATTTCCTAAAATATTACTTTTTAATTATTAATAAAACTTAAAATACTAAGAGGCGAAATAATTGGTCCATGAAAGGAATAACACTGTTAATAGTTTATAATAATTACTCTTTTTTTATTTGGTTGAATAAGTATTTTTGATGATTAACTTAAGGGATTATTCAAACTTTCCCAATCCCAATTATTCAAACGTTCATAAAAAACAATCTACGATTAAATAGCCCAATTATTTAAACATCCGTAAAAACAATTTATGATTGAATAGCACATTACTCAAACGTTCGTAAAAACAATCAACGATTCAATATCCCAATTATCCAAACGTTCAAAAAACAATCTATGACTAAATAGCCCAATTATTAAAACGGAAATGAAAAAACCTACTTGTTTCGCAGCATCATATAACTTCAATTCTGAATTACTTTCAAATTTAAATTTCATGTTACATTTCAGTTCAATTATCTAACTTGGTCAAGTTGGGAAAAAATTTGACTGAAAAAAAGGAACAACTATAACAATCTGGAATTTCTCAAATTCTCAATCTTTCAATTCAACTTCTTTCTCAAATCCATGTATACATTTTTTAATCATATATTTTTTCATGTTTGTTTTATATTTCAGACCAAGATGCTAATAGACCAAGCTTGAAGGATGCAGGTTTCAAAATTATGAAGGCTATGTTGTGGTTTCCCATCTCTGGTGTGTTGAATTAGGAAATGATCAGTAGAAAAGCATTTGAAAGCTATAATCATTGTGAATAAAAGTTAAGTGCCTTCATTCGAAAAACCCAAGACACCAGACTTTATCGAGCCATGTTGAGGAAGATGAGATCCTCGAACAAGTCATTCTTACTTGCGGAAACTGGGGAATACCTTCTGATACTCTTGATCTGCTGCTCATCTTGAAAGATCTCACAGATTCATCTGGGAGATAGATTCTACAACTTTACAGTTGTTATGAAAAGATCGATCCCTTCATAATGCTTCTACAACAAATCACATTGGGGTTAGGGGTCTCGTAAATGGAAGAACAATCAGAGAAATGACCATAACACCCACAGATGCAATAGTTGGGCATTTTCTTTAAATGATACATCTGATGAACATGATGAAATGTTGAGAATGAACGTGACCAGGAAATTGATGACATGCTTCTTCTAAAATAAAGCTTGTTATGTTTATTGCATTAAGGCGCTTAGGGGGAAAGTGTGTAGAGCATTTTGTTGATAAACTTACTCAATTGTATGGGGACGGGCATTGCTCCTTTTTGTTTTTGAACATCTGTTATTTTATAATGGCTTTAATATTTTCATATCTAGTTGTAAGTTAAACATATCTATTCGTAAGGTGAAATCTAGGTGTAAGTTTAGGTTTAACATTGCCATCACTTGTGCGTGTATGAGAGTGTGTATGTGTGTGTGTGTGTGTGTGTGTGTGAATTCAAGTAACCAAAATAATAAAATTAAATTAGCATGAAAGGGTAATTCAAAAGATTTAAAAAAAAGGTATTTTGGTATAACCATGTGTAAAGTGTAAAAAAATAAAAATATATGGTTTTGGTGGTAAAAAATTATGTTAAAATGACTTTAATATTTTCATATTTACTTGTAAGTTGATCATATATATTTTTAAGGTGAGATCTAGTGGTAAGTTTAGGTTTAATATTATGCGGGCGGGCGTGTGTGTGCTTTCTACTAGCTTAACTAAAGGTTAAATGCAATTCTAAATGCAAAATAAGTGTATTTCCAAAATTTTAAATTCAGCAAAGTAAACAAAGCAAATTAAATTAGCATGATAGTGTAATACATGAGATCAAAATAAGGTATTTTGGTAAAACCACGTGTTAGGTGTAAAAAAATGAGGATATACGTTTTTGATGGTAAAGCAATTTCTTTTAAAATGAATTTAATATTTTCATATCTAGTTCCAATTCATCATATCTACATGTGAAGTGAGATCTAGTTGTTTTTAAGTTTTAATATTTTTATAGTTTATGAATGGGGGTTATTAACCTAACTAAAGGTTTAAATACTATTCTAAATACTATTCTTCTACTAAAAGGTTAAATACTATTCTTTGAAATTACATTTATTCTAAATGTAGAATAAATGTAATTTCAAAAAAATATTAAATTAAACTGAGAAAATTAAATTACCATCTGAGGGGAACACAAAAGATGAAAAAAAGTATTTTGGTATAAACATGTGTAAATGTTAATAAAATGTTATATTATATACACACACACACACACACACACATATATATATATATAGAGAGAGAGAGAGGGAGAGGGGGAGAGAGAGAGAGAGAGAGAGAGAGAGTATCATAAAGCGTTACTCATTGTTTTGATGTATAAAAAGATAATGTTACCATGAGTGGAGGGAGAGTGGAAGGATTTTAAGCATATATTTGTATAAATGGCAACAATATTACCTTTTACTTCTCTATCATGCATGAGAAGCCTTACTAAATGTATAAAACATGCACAGAACTAGCTTTCCATACATTTTACTTATTGAAAGTGTATGAGAAGCCTGAAAAAGTGTATTAAATATTTTGTAAATAACTGACTTTCCTTACAATAGAAAACCTAAGGAACTTATCTTCACTGATAAAATTTCAAAAAAAAAAAAAAGAATTTTTTTAGACATGGATATTTGGGAATTTCGAGGATTATGATTTTTATGTTTTGTATGCATTTGCATATACTTCTAAATAATGAAGAGTTCGTGCTAATATTCAAAGCATTTTCATTCTTATTCTTCTTATCTTCTTGGTAGTTTTGGTCGCCATTTTCCAAGATTAACTTTTCCAACGCTGTTTATTATCATATAAATATATACTTACATTTTCATGTTTCCATAGAATGTAAAACTAACAATCAAGATTAATGGCTTATGATTTTAAACTATATATATTCATACTATTAGCTTCCAAAACAATTGCTAAAAAGGAAAAATATAGCAAAGTTGTCCCGGTTTAATAAAATAAGAATGTGAGTTATAAGGTTTAATAGAATATGAATATGAGAAAAAAGATTTTTAGTTTCGTAGCTTCTCGTAATGATATTATAGACTGTAGAAAGTTATTTTTTAAAAAAAATTAAAAACGAATTCATTTCATTTAGTTATTAATATTTTTTAAGAATGATGTAGTATGTATATGGAAAAAGCTTTCTATAAATAACTATTTAGTTAACTACTATGATAGCTTTCCTATACTTTATAACAATTGTGAGCAAAATTTGAATATTCTCTATTAAATAGTTTAGATTTCTGTATCGTTCAAACTATTCATGAACTTTCGCTTTCATTTATATAAGTTATACCTTAGCTATAGATATAAAATATTATATTCTTTATAGCTTTAACTTTCCTTTGTTAACCTCGACCTGTATTTCGTTAGCAAATGGGGCAAGTGATTCTTTTTCGTTTTTCATCAGCCGTCAGATATACTTCCTAACTTCAATGTTCGATTCATTAGCAATTTTGTACTATTTTTAGGACAAAGATGCCATTTATCAAATGCAAAACAATTTAGGGAAAGAAAAGTAGAACGTGGTAATGAAACTTTTCGCAGCTCTTCAGATAAATTCATTCATCACCAAGGTAAGGTTTCAACGATTTGAATTGATGATGTTACGTAGGAAGAGAATCAATTCAATTTAAAATATTTTAAGGGACTTATCATGGAAAATTTTAAATTATTTTCTATCGTTGATTATTTTAAATCGAGAATCAAATTTTATCAAAAAATATTCAAGGCTTACG
>JAOUZG010050968.1:11726504-11743550 GCA_026289955.1 Argiope argentata | reverse complement strand
TTTTAAATCGAGAATCAAATTTTATCAAAAAATATTCAAGGCTTACGGTTATAAAAAGCTTGTTAATAATAATTCTTTAACTATATTCCATTTCTAAGTAAAATCATTTTCATATTTCGATATATATTATGATATTATAGTTAAGATTTGAGCTCATATTTTTTCTATGTCTTAACCATTAAATATCAAGTTTTGAAAAATGATTTCACATTTTTTTGAAACCTTTTCTTGAACCATTCTTTTGAACAAAACCTTTAAATTTCTTGAACAAAATTTTTTAAATCATATTTCGTTTTAAGTATGAGGAATTTTACGAAATGGCAGTTTGGTAATTGGTAACAATAGGCTTTAGCTCGGTAAAGAATTTAAAAAGTGGTAAATATAGACATAAATGTCTATATTCATCATTTTAGTAATTATACTTGATAATAACTTAATTTAACCTTTTTATAATATCTTTGTAAACATATTACGCTAAAATATCAATAATCATTCATAAAATAATTTCATAAAAGATAAGTGGTTCATAGAAATACAAAATTGCCAGCAATTTCTATAATTTTTTTTTGCCTTGAGTCATCTTTTTTTTGAGCTGCAAGAATTTTTAATATAAAATTGATCTGAAAACCTTGCCAAATTTTAGTTGATTGAATACTCAAACATTAATAATCAATTATAATTATGACAACTGTTTTCATTAAACTTATTGTGATATCTATACGATTTAAAAGAATTAAGTTTAGCTTTATTTTTTATGCAACACGAAAGTTAGTTTAGAGTGAATATCGTTATTTTAAATTGAGGTTAAATGACGAGGACGACATCTGACCCAGCACCCTCTCTCTGAACTTCATGCAATACCACCATAATCAAATTTGTCTCTTGGCTGAAGATTTGCCTCAGTTTTTACCTGCAGGATTTACATGTCATTTTTTCATTACCATTTCAATAATCAAATTACACATTATAAAAGAAATAAGCAATAATACATACGGCTGTCATTTATCAATATTAGCCATCTTACTTCTAAGGTGATTTGTAAATCAAATTCTTAAAAAGAATCATAAATGCTAAATAATTCGTAAACAATACATTTTTGCCTTTTTTGTTCAATGCAGTATCGATATTCTACCCTTGCAAAACTAGCGTAATTTACTTGCAGAGTATGAGCAAATTACTTGCAGAGTAATTTTCATCTACACAGATTGGATGTTATGTGTCTCGGGACGCGGTGGCCTGGTGGTAAGTTATCGACTCGTAAGCCGTTGGATTTCAGGTTCGAGACCCGATTCCATCAAAGAATCGTCATGTAAGGGGGTCTATTGCTCGTTAAATCCGTCACGGCCAAACGACCTCATACTGATGTGGAGAGAAAGCTGCCACATCAAGTGCCGTCCTCATCATCTGACCACGGTTCAAAATTACGAGGTTCATCCCAAAACTAGTATTTCTTTACAACGGAAAATTAATATAATTGAACTGTACATGGTTTTAAAAGTGGAGATATATATGATGTAATGTAATGTGAATATTTAAGTAGAATTTATCAAACAAATGCATTAATTTATGTATTTGACATTTACCAATTGCAATTTTTTGTTTTATTCATTTATATTAATATAAATTTCTAATCATGAAAACTTTTTAAAATGTAAATTTAAGAGAATATGAAAAAATAATTAGGATTAATTTTATAACCAAATGCTACTGGGTGCAAATTTAAAATATCATCAGTGCTCGCTAGCAATAAAAAGAATCTGAAAATTTCACACAATTTCTGGTCTTGGATTTCTAGAATTACATTTCTTTATTAGTTTCCAAATTAGAAAATTATTTTGTTCTTATGACGTTGTCTGTACACTACATGTACTTTTATGTATGAAAATTATTTTTTGTGATATATTTTTTATATTTTCTCATATTTTAGTCTACTTATAATGATATGAAATAAATCCTTTTCGAAATAAATGAATATACAAACTGCGAATCAAATTAAAATAGAAGTTTTAGAAAATAATAAGCGGCTTTGTTGTCTGTTTTGGGAATCTTTCACTACGGCAAAACTGAAGCGTGACATTGGCGACACTAGATACAATAATTTTAATTCTAAATCCTGAAGATTAAAATACCATGTTTCATTGGGAATTTAACTTCAAAAGATAGTTCGTATTTGAAACAAAATACTAAACTTTATTCTCAGAAACAATGTGACAAATAAGATATAAAAAAGGAATTTTCTCAATAATTTTAAATAGCGCTTTATGAATCGAGCCATGAGCGATTCATTTATTCCAAAAAATGGCTCTTTGTAAACTAGAACTGCAATTAAAATAATATTAAAAACAAATTTTTGTTGACAGATTTAAAATCCATTTCTCGAAATATTTGTTCTTTTACACTAGATTCTTTTTATTACAGTGAGGAATATACTTTCAAAACATTTTTATAAATGAATGCTTTTATTTAACTTAACATGTTTCATACACGAGAGGCTGAAATTGTGTGACCGATTTTTTGCTAACTGCCTCATGTAATATACATAAGAAATTATGTATATTTAATATTTTAATAATTTTTGAACTCATAATTTTAAACTAATATTAATTAAACCAAAAGGTAATTTCATAGAGGTAGTGGCATGCATAATTAATTTGAGAAATAATAACTTTTAAATTTACTGATTTTAGATTTATAACCATAAATAAAGAAAAATTCTACAGAATAAAAGGTAGGAAATAATAAAAATATTTTAAATGCAGTTTTATTAATTTATTAAAAAATATGCTATAATATTCTTTAATCAGAAATCAGGCAAATTAAAATGAACTATAATGATAAAGCCTTCTTTGATATTCATTGAAATTTATATTATATTTAATTATATTATTAATATGATTAAAATTCCAATTCAGTTAGATCATTTCTAACAAAATTACACGTTTCAATATCCATATTTTTGATGCGGAGTTAGAATTAAAAGTTTTATTAAAATATTAGAAATAAAAACTTTGTTTTGGAGATTGAAAAATATATTAATAATGCAAGCTAAAATTTTAACTAACCCAATAAAGTATTAAATATATATCAGTAGGGTGTATGTAAATTAGAATATTTTGCTTAGAAGACTAGAATATTAGAAGAAAAAAAACTTCAAGAAGATTTTTTGCATAACCATTTAGAATATGGATATAAGCATTAAAAAATTCCTTCAATCCACTTGGTTCTGTTGTTTACGAACGATTTAGTAACTCCAGAGTGATCATGACTGATTCCTGAATAAGTGTTAGGTACACCATTTTTTTTCCTTCAAATATCTTACCATATAAATAAAAAAAATTAGAAAATAATAAGAGTAAAAAATCTTTTAAGAAATGCCTTTATTGGTGCTTTAAAAAAGAAAATCAATTTCAAATAGCAAAAACACGAGGAACAAATAAAAACAAAAGGAGCAAAATGCAATGCCACAATCATTGTCATAAAAAAAGAAAAAATGAAAACTCCTTCATCATAAAGAAATTAAAAGCATTATAAATGTAATTGAAATTTCATTTATTTAAAACATTTCTGTGCTATCTCACGTTTTGGGGATTTTTGCTTAACGTTTACAATTTGTTAATGAAATTTTTTGCTTTTTAATGCACTAATGTTGTGTTGTTGTTACTTATGGCACTTGCCAGGGACCAGCCCCCTGCTGATACAGCAGCAGATTTAAGCCGAAAAGAGCGTCTCTTGTTTTTGTTTTTTAAAGTAACGCCAACAATGGCCAAGAGTACGACTTAGCTACACACTCATCTTATTTGCTTGCACAGATCCTTTTTACAGGGAGGCACAGTCACACATCTCAATGATAGCACACAGAAGAACAACTACGCATGAACCTTGACTCCCAGAACACGAGGAAGACTCGCTACCTCTGTGCCACAAAGCCGGCAATGCATTAATAAAAGTGGCTTATTAAAAAAGTTTTCTTTTTATTATTATTTAATTTGTCATGTTTCATGTTTGCATTAAAGAAATTTTTCAATCGATTTTTTTGCACTCTCATGTATACTAGAGATTAAAAACACTTTTGTATACTTTCCCTGTTCACTGGGCCAATACATTATTTTAATGTTTTTTTGAAAATAATCAGATAGCTGCTTCATTTAATTAAATTTTCATTCCATTCTAAAAACACCACTTAGCAGAAAATTTGAAATATATATATTTCAAATCGTCTTTACAAGTATTAAAAGGAATTAAAGAATAAAAAGTAGAAAATAATTGAAATAAGAAACTAGATTTTAATTCTTAATGTGTTCAAATTTAGGCAAAACTTCCATTTATCAAACGTTCAACCAATTTTCTTTTCAATTAAGTTCTCATAGTTTATATATTTTATAGCTGAGAAGATATGAAAAGTAATTTTTCATCTATTTTTTACAATTTTATTTTTTATTTCCTATTTCCCATTCTATTTTTAAACCAAATGTAATGTTTGCTAATTAATAAAACTATATAAAGTATATTTAAAACATTGAATTAATCTATCTATTGCTCACTTATCAGTAATTTAACTCTTAAAACCTAAAAAAGTATTATCTGTTTCTGTTATCTCTAATGCGAATGTTATTCCAATTCCCATTTATTCATTAGTTCATTCATTCGCCTATTTTCTCATCAAAGCAAACTCTAATGACTATGTCAATTATTAAAATATATGGAAATTAATCCATTTAATATATAATCTTGCAAGCTTGAAAAGTAATGATGAAATTCCGATTAAATATTTAATAGAAATTTCAACTGGGCTTTTCTTTTAATATATGAAAATAAATAAGAATAAAAACAGAAATTAATAAAAAAAATCTACATTTTAATTCATAAATAATATATTTTTATTGAAAATTTAGCAGAAATTTCACTTATCTAGCGTTCCATTATCAATAGTTCCATTTTCAAATAAATATTCATAATATTTACAACTTATAGCTGAAAAAATTTAAAAAGTAATTTTTCACCTATTTTTATTTTTAAAGCTAAACAAAATATTTGTCAATTATTAAAAATATATAAATGTAAAATGTATTTAAAACATTGAAGGAATATATCTTTGAATCGCTTATTAGTTATTTATTACTTAAATCCTATAAAATATTTGTTTTCATAATCTATTGTACTATTATTCATCTTACCATTCAATCATTAACTCATTCATTTACTCACTCATTTCCTCATCAAAGTATATACTAATGACTAGGTCAATGATTGAAATATAGGTATAGAGCGCTTATCAGTTGTTTATTACTTTCCTATAAAGTATTATCTGTTTCCATTATCTATTATACGAATGTTATTCCGATTCTCATTCATTCATTCATTCCTTTTCCTATCAAAGCAAACCCTTATGGCTAGGTCAATGATTGAAATATAGGGAATATAGTCCATTTAATATATAATCTTGCAAATTTCAAAAATAAGGATAAAATTCCGATTAAATATTCAATATGAATTTCAAATGTGCTTTTTTTAGTATTTAAAAAATCATACGCATTATCTTTAAAAGAAGCTAAGAATATCGCTAAAGCAACCCCGGAATGCTACGCCTTATTTACCCTAAGCCCCCCAGAGTAAAAAAGGATCCCATGGCAACTCAGGATCACGACGCTTCTCACTATCGTAAAGAAACTAAGCCCATAAGGTCCATCGCGACTGAAACAGGAAAAGATAAAAATAAAATAGGCCAAAAAAAGATAAGTAAAAGCTTAATTGGGAAGTTTCTTCATGGTATCATGATGCTAGAGAAACAAGGACGCCTTTCGAGAGGATTTTTTCCAACATACTTTTATTTAGTTTCACTTATTTCATATTGGAAAAATGTTTTTTCAATCGGATTTTTTCCAACATACTTTTATTTAATTTCACTTATTTCATATTGGAAAAATGTTTTTTTCAATCGATTTTTTTCAAATGAGCTGGAGATATAGATTTTTGTACACTTGTTTGTTTCCGGTTCTAGTTCACAATACTAAAATATTCATAATTTAATTATCAACCAATCAATTATTGAAATAAATTTTAATTATATAAACATTACGCTGCTTGCAAGTAAATTTGAAGCACCAAGAATGTCTTTTGAGAGGATTTTTTCCAACATACTTTTATTTAATTTCACTTATTTCATATTGGAAAAATGTTTTTTTCAATCGATTTTTTTCAAATGAGCTGGAGATATAGAATTTTGTACACTTGTTTGCTCTCGGTTCTAGTTCACAATCTTAATATTTTCCCAATTCAATTAACAGCCAATCAAATGATTAAAATAAATTTTAATTATTTAAACATTGTGGTGCTTGCAAAGTAAATTTGAGGCACCAAGGAATCTGTCGAGAGGATTTTTCCCAACATACTTTTATTTAACTTGATTAATTTCCTATTGGAAAAATGGTATTTTTCAATCTTTTTTTTTCTTTTTGCCTAGTGAACTGGAGATATAGAATTTTGTACACTCGTTTTTTTTTTCGATTCTAGTTCACAAGGTTAATATTTATAGAATTTAATTATCAGCCAATCAATTGATTAAAATAAATTATAATCACATAAACATTTTGCTGCTTGCAAGTGAATTTTCAGAACCAAGAACGTCTTTCGAGGGGATTTTTTCCAACATACTTTTATATTAATTTGGCTTATATCATATTGGAAAAAAGGTATTTTTCAATTGATTTTTTACTTTTTGCTTATTGAGTTGGAAATATTAAATTTTTCACACTTATTTTCTCTCGGTTTTAATTCACAATCTTAATATTTTAAGATATATGTCAGCCAATCAATTGACAGAAATAAATTTTAATTATATAAATATTGAGCTGTTTGCAAGCGAATTTGAGAAAGAATTGATTTTGAAATTCCAAAATATATATAATAATGAACTATGAATTAAGAACTAAAAAGGAGGAAATAAATAAAATAAAAAAATAATTTCGAATTTTAGTATACTAATAAATATATTTTTAAATTTTTTTTTTATTAAATTTAATATTTTTCATTTAACTATTATCACTTCCATTACCAAATTTATATTTTGTGCTATTATTTATTCTTCTATTATTTTTCGCATTAAATTTATTGCTTTTACACAAGAAAAGAATTCCAGTTTCGTAAAATTGATCTTCACATTTTTCCAAATTTTTCTTATTTCTAAAAAATCCAAACATTAATTAAATTCTTCATTGCCATATTGCATAGGATAGAGACATCATTTCCAATCGTCGGTTTTTGTTAGTAAGAATGCATCTAGTAAACAATATTTTTGCTATATTACAGCTCTGAAACTACGACATAGAAAAAAAATTTCAAATTTTAAAGGAAAATAATTAAAATATGAAACGTATATGGACACAAAACGCTTTTGAAATAACTTAATTTAAATTTTGCTATCATAATGTAATATGGTTATTTGTATATGAATTAGAAAAGCAGCATGAACTTATTTTCTGAATAAATAAAAACAATTTCATGGAAGAGTGTGTCAATAAAAAAGTAATTTTGAATTTTAAAACATTAAAGGAAAGCTTTTAAATTACTGAATTTAGATACATGAAAAGGTTAGAAAAATAAGCATAAACATTTATGAATGAAAAAAATTTTTGTAATAATAACTATTCATTTCACATAAACATACACACATTATAGGTTTATGAAAAGAAAGAAATTTCAAATAAATTTATACTACGGCAAAAATAAATTATTTAGAATCAAAAATTCAATCAGACGGGAAAGAAAATTGCTGAAAAGCAAAGTAACAAAACAAATAAATACGCGAAGGAAGATTAAATTTTAATTGAAAATATTTTCATGCAACAACTTAATAACGATTATTTTGATATTTCTATCATGTGATTTCCTGTTTTTCGCTAAATTCAGTTTATATACATGCTTATACAATCTTAAAAGGTAAATAAATTTTACAACATTATTTCTCATTGCTAGTTATAATTATTAATTAATAACTTAATAATAAATAATTAAATAATAATAATTAAAAACATTTAGTATTAAGAATAATTTTAATTTAATATTAAATTTTTTCTCCTTTTCTATTTACTTTTAATTAACTTGACTTGTTTCATATTTGTACAATTGAGGCTTTGTAATATATGTTTTGTTTACATCTTGATAAGCTGTAGTTTTGAAATATTGCACCTTCGCTTATTCTCAGAATTTGCTAATAATATGTAAACCAAACTGGTGAAGTATACTTGTATGTAAAATGCCATATTTGTTAAAAACATTTGAAGTTTTTTCTCAAGATAATAAATAAAAAGATTTTGATATTCTCTTAACTTTATTATCAGTGAATCTACTGACTAAATTTCGTTCCTCATAGAAATACACTACTGGAACTGAATTTAAAAATATAGAATTCATGATATCATGGAATTGATAACAAAAAATTTTAGATTAAAAGCTCAGAAGTAGAAAATTATTGCTGTAAAAATTATTTATAATAGTTTGTATTAAATTTATTTACCAAAAAAGTACATTTATGAAAATATTTTTATTTAATTTTCTTTTACTATAAACAGCTTTTTTTTGAAGTTGCATTCATTTTTTAAAAATTTAGTTATACTTTTTTTCTGTTTTTCTTCGGTTTAGTACATACTCATGAAGGCAAGTATTTTAACGCATATTAAATACTTCAATGATACTTATAATTTTAACGAATATCATATTTATAATATGTTTTAGATTCATTAATAGATTGCCAAGATTCAAAACTTTTTCAAAAATTAAAATGGACACATTTATTAACTCAATTTCTTTTTCAAAGAATCGTGATTATTTTTTATTAAAGATCAAACACAAAAAATGGAAGTATAAAAGTTTATCAAATTTCTATATGGGTAAATATAAAAGTTAAAAGTTTATCAAATTTCTATGGGTATATGCAAAAGTTAAAATTTTATCAAATTTCTATATGGGTATATATAGAAATTAAAAGTTTATCAAATTTCTATATGGGTATATATAGAAGTTAAAAGTTTATGAAGTCATAAAAGATTATCAAATTTCTAAATGGGTATTTATATAGAAGTTAAAAGTTAATTGTCATAAATTAAAAGTTTATCAAATTTCTAAATGGGTATTTATATAGAAGTTAAAAGTTAATTGTCATAAATTAAAGGTTTATCAAATTTCTATATGTGTATATATATATATATATATATATATATATATATATATAAAGTTTATTAAGTCCTAAATTAAAAGTGTATCAATTGGGTATATGGGTATGTTTAGAAGATAAAATTTTATTAAATCATAAATTAAAGGTTTATCAAATTTCTAAATTCATTCTAAGTTATAAATTTATATATCTCTATATGCTTTCATACAATTATCTCTCCATCAAATTGGATTCCATCAATTACTTTGATAAGTGTGTCATCATTAAGAATCCTGATCCACTGTTATTTAACAAGTAGCCGGAATTTCGACAAATGTAATTGCTAATACAATTCTTATATCTAGTTCTACATTGAAGAACTACAAAATACCAATTATTATGAAAGGGAAGATATATGAATTAGACGAACAAAGAATTTGAAGATGAAAGATAAATATTTTGGATTGCTTTGAATGCTAAACACCTTATTCACTAGATTGATGTCATGGACCAGATTCATTCTTCAATAGGTAAAGAAGAAGAAACTCGTTGATTGTTGGAGAAACCATCTTACTCAATAGAATAATGGACACCACCTTTTATGTGTGATAGATTAAAGTTTGATGACTGACAGGGGGTGTTCAGCGGTGTCCTTTTACCGATTTTTGTGGACGTGATACGTTCCCCAGAAGAATGACGCATGCATTCATATCTCGTCATCCATCAAGATTTTGTTCCTAGACCCATAATGCAACTGTCACGAAGTGTTTCACTCGTCATATTGCGGGTAATCCGATACCGAATCAATGAGGAATTCTTTGCCGCAAAGTTTGTAATGACGTAAAGCAGTGTTATAGAATCTGGGAATACAGTTTTGCACTATCCATGTTTTACGTTCTGACTGATTTTTTTTCTTTAAACAAATGAGTTGTAATAAATATTTTGTCCTAAAATGGGTTTCGATTTCAATTAATATGTATTGATTTAATAAAAAAACAAAATTATTTAAACTAACTGACTATCAAAGACAATTTATATGCACGAAGTTATTAAAGACTGACTACTCTGACCTGAAGGCATACGGATAAACTTGATTGATCGGACCACCGTTGCAGCAACAATGGTGGGAACTGTGATTGAGTCTAAAGGGTTGTCCCCAGCCACGCTACAACCCTTCCTTAAGGAAGTGCGTCCCATAATCAATGGGTATAATTAACCCTCACAATTTCGTATATCCAGAAGAATAACGAAAACCAACCACCATGCTGAAAGCTTCTCATCTTCAATTATGAGATGCACCTCCCTTCAGACTATGTTCGAAGGATAGTTTTACCGAATTCCCCGACCCACCTGTAGGCCCCCGGAATAAACCATAAAACTGAATGACAGGACTACCGCAACAGCAAAACTAGCGGGAATTGATTGAGTTCTAAGGGCCTTCAGAGGCCACGGTGCAATCATTCCCGTTTGAAGTAAGTCCTGTCAACAATGGAAGGAGCCAAATCCCCACGTATCTGTGTATCCTAAAGGGCGGCGAGATACATCCATTATACCGAAAAACTTTCATTGTCTTTTCAAGGTACCCCAGAGGGTATGTACGAAGGATGGTAAATACATTTCTAGGTTTAATTATTTCGAAAGGCGAAGATAATGTACATAAAATATAGTCCTTTATTTGTTAATCAGATCTTGCAAAATTTACCATATACTCTATGATGCATCGCTCAAGGTTAACTTTGCTTCTCTATCTTGCATTTCTCTTGTCGACAACAAATTTTCCGATTCAACCAAATCCCCAAATTTCGAATGCTTATTCGTCAATAAACTGCCACTGAAGGTGGGAGTACCTTGAGGATAAGGAATAGTCATCATTTAGGCTGTTTTCATTACCATGATGGATACAGAAAAATGTGGGGGTCAGTTTCTTTCATCAATGAAAGCTTGTATTTTCCAAGAGAAGGTTTGTACCGTGGCCAGTGAATACCCTTAGGACTAAACCATACTATCTGACGAGGTGGCAAGAATTACTGGATTTTTTCCGGAAGAAGAAGAACCACAAACGACACTATGCTGCTTCCACAGTAGACAACAAGACTCGACACATAGCAGTTCAGTACTCGCTTGAGCTTCACACAACGCTGGCACTCCACCGATGCTTCACTATCCTTTCGAAGACTTATTACTTATCTATGACTCCGATTATGCTTTCATTCACCACTGCAGATTGGGACATCCGACCTTTTATAGCTCCTGGGAGGTGGATCAAGAAACTTCTAGGCCAATAAGAGCGAATCTCAGTTGTTATTGGGTGACGATTCTATGAAATTCTCAGAATTTCCAGCATTATGTAGCCAAATTTGTCATCAAATGGTCACCAAGCTCTGAGATCACTGACGTGACACCCATTCAGCACGCAGCAGCGCTGATTACAAAATGGTCATTCTTACGATGACACTATTCGGGCTGGGAAACAAAATTACAAGTTTGTAACACCACGATCTGAAAGTAATGAACATGTGCAGAAACTAAATAATGACACTTCGGAAGAGTAAGTACTTCAACGTCTGTTATCATTTTCGTATTCATACAATGTCTTATTATTCATTGCTTCCAACAACTTAAAATTTTATAAACCAGTTCCTAAGTATATTAAAAACTAATTCAGGAATTAACATAGCTTAAGTTCTCTTCTAAGCAAATTTAATATTTGATTAAAATTTTCACGATAAATCTTTAAATTACATCGATGCACGAGTGTTTCATATAAACAGTAAATCCAATAAAGTTTATTCAACACACCACTATGAATCAATAAAAAAAACTATTTCTATCATTTCAACACACATCAGATAAGGCAAAATATTCATCCTATTATTCGGCAAAAATTAAATTCGGAGCGAAAGAATAATTAATTTCTTTTTTAAATAGATTTAAATGCTACTGATAAATAACAATCAATTACTTTTTATGTTAAGTGTATAATGATGTTTTTTATTAAAAAATCTAATAATTAATCAACATGTATCTACATTTATGTTTAGTTTAAATCTGTGGCACCATACAAAATTCATTTTCAGCAGCTTTACAAAGTTTAAAAAAGAATATATAGAAGGTGTACAGAAGAAAATTAAATGGGTTAAACTATGTAAATCTTTTTTTAACCTAAAAGATAGAAAAAGAATTAACATTTGTGGAGGAAAATGTACGTTATTCTTAAAGATTAGTAGTGAAAGAATAATTTTGGCATGGAAAGAGAAATGTACAGAGTACTTTATCATTTTCAAATGTTTATTATTAATTGATAATTTTCATTTTGGCATTTCAGCGGGTTAGCGGCTAATAAGTGCCCAAGAGACTAGAACTAGTTGTTATTTAGTAACAAAGCCATTCTTTATTTGCCGAGTTTGTAAGTAATGTAAATAATAATTATGCTGAGGAAAAACCAACCTTCATATGATTATTTCTATCCTTCAAAAGTTTATTATATAAATCCTTCTCAAAATAACATTTTATTTTAAAATAGAATTAATATTTGCGCATTGGAACTTGATACCATTTTTAGTTGGCTGATAAAATAATTATGATATAATTTGTTACAAAATAAATGCATATTATATTACACAATAATTACTTTTAATATCTCAAAATAATTTAGTTTAATTTAACTGAAAAATATCTGTGTTTAATATTACAATGTAACTGCGTGTAATTTTATTGAAAAACAACGGTGTTTAATACCGAAAATTGTGTTTTATTTTATCCCAAAATATTTACGTTTTATTTTAATCCGAAATAAATACTTAATTGAATTTAACTGAAACTTTTTTGAAAATATCTTTTTCAGCTGAAACGTAGAAGTTTTTGTTTTAATCATTATATATATATATATATATATATATATAAATTTGATTTATATGAATATTATAGAATCTTGTAATCTCTCATTTCTCAAATTCAACGACAGATGGCGCCACTCATATGACAACAAAACATTAACAAAATTAATTCATTTTTCTATAATTTTTTAAAAAATATAATATATGTAATCAGAATACACAAGAATACTAAAAGGTTAAATTTCTATCTCATAAGGAATTGATTGAAAAATCAATTTCGAAATTTCTTTTTTAAAGCATAATGTGTAAAATAATTTTGATGAAGATGATGTAAGTTATAAACATTTCAGAACGCATGTTCTAGTGGAGGGTTTAAGATATTTTGACAGAATATTGCAAATTTATCCATTATGGAATAGTTGAGCTTAATAAGATAAAGAGAGGAATTGAAGAGCTAGAAGAAAATTGATAAGAAAAGAGAACGCAACATGCTCTAGAGAGTCATCTGCTCTTGATCAAGCAACAAAAAGGATGCTAGTTCAAAGGCAGATGATTCTTATTAAAGCAGATGCGCATCTTTCAAAAGAGCTGATCATATTTTGATGTTAGATGTTATAGTAAGGTTAGAAATTTCATAAACAACGCGGTATTTACAGAGACAAATGACATTTCTTTTCAAACATTTGGCTTGATAAGTAAAGTTTACCTTTCATTGTTTTAACAGAATAATGATTTTGCCTTCACTAACTACTTGAAAATTCTATGATGTGGAATCAGATAAACTTTCACTGAAAAAAAATTCAGTAGAGAAGCTAGTACAATAAACAGTTGCTATAAGACAAACAGAAAGTAAGACAAATAAACGGATGTTCAAACAATCTCCTTTTAAATCACATGGTACAAAAAATACTGCACGCGAAATGCAAAGACTGATGCTTTCAAGCTTAAAGTATATTCGCACGATAAGAGCGTATTAGCACTAAATACGCAAAGCTGTTTTATTCAATTTGATAAACATATTAATTAGAAGAGAATTTTCTTATATTTTTTAATTTAATTGCTGTAATTCGCTTACATATCAAGAATAGTAAATTTTAATTGTCATTATATCTGAATGATGAAACTCCCCAGCAAATTTAAACGATCTGGAACTAGAATGGAGGAAATGATGGATTATAAAATTGTATGGCGAATTATTATGAAACTATTTACCCATTTTTTTTTTCATGAATGCAGTGCTAAGTTTATATTCTTGCATACCTAATATTATATTGAATTATGCAGCAATTACTTTTTTTCTTGTATTTGAAGTTATTTTAAATCAAATCCCTTTCTGAGAAAAGAAAAATATTAAATGAAAACTATAAAATTATCTCAACTATACTGATATTAATAATTTAATTCTTTAATTTAATTATATTGTTATTAATAATTTGATTCATTAATATAACCATATTAATAAATTATTCTATTTTATATTTTCCCCATCTTTATATCTTGTTCAGTATTAATGTTTTATTTATTCTTTTGATGTATTTTTTAAATGAGCAAAACTTAAAACAGGGAAAAGTCAATTAGTAGTTTTTCGTTTAAATATACTTATCTGACATTAACAGATGATCCCAAAATCTCTGTATATTCATCGTTTACTCAGAAATTAACCTAATTCAACTGTTCCTATGTCAATGAAACACAGAAATATTCAAGAAATAAATTAGAAAAATAAAAAGCAATATAAAATGGTGTTACATAATGTAGGAAGGAGATTTTGCATAACAATTTTTTAACAATTATTTTACAAGAGATACATATTTCAATGGAAGGATAAGCTTGGAAAATTGAGTATTAAGAATAATATATAAAACTTTTTCTAATACCCCAAGTTTGCACAAATCTCTTCAAACTCTTTTCAAAATTTAAAAAAGCATGAACACAGGCCCTAAACAGAGCCTTGGAATTGAAAAACTAATTCCAAATGCCTTAAAAAGGAATGTTGCCTTACCAAGGGAATAAAACCCTTTCCCCCCTTCTTGTCATACCCCAAGAGTTTCAAGGACAAGGAACAATCCGTGCATTGTTTGCCGTTTGTTTATTTTGTAACAATGAATCGGTTTTCTTTATCATTAAATGTTAGGCATATGATCCCCCAATCTTTATACCAGGTTTAAAACACAACCAAAATAAGGATATTTTAAATACCTTTGTGACCAATTACCATGTTTATCCTGGATAAGAAAAAAGGATAAAGAATAAAGTTTTTGAACCGAAAAGGGAAACAAACAATAGAAAATCTTAGAAATCTTTCAAATTTGAAGTAGTTAGCTTTCATGGAACCTGCATAGATTCAAACATTAAATCTCGTCGAAGAAATGTTCTCGGATTTCTTATACATTTATTATTATTAGGAGATATTAAGGAATAAAATGATCTTGTATAAAGTAAAGAACATTTCACCTCTTCATACATGAAATATTATTCTAAAATTTAAGTGGAATCAGCGAAAAATAAGGAAAACATTTCATAAGGTCATAAAGAAAACTAAAAAAAATATCTCGGAAGTTGAAATATCTTGTAAACTACCTACTACTGCTAGCTATAGGAAAAAAGTGATCCCTATAAAACTTACCAAAAGCAAATACAAAAACGAACTCAGAGAAAAATGAAAAGCACAACTATAAGAATTATAATTCCTTTATATAAACTCAATTAAACTTTTAATAATGACAAAGTTATGATGTAAATGTAATAACTTAATATTTATTTAAGAAATGAGTTATTATGAGTTTTTTATGGAATGATAAACTAAGGATAAATATGTCATAATATTTTTCTTTCAATTATTTCTTCCAAAATATAAAAACAGTTTTTGAAAAATCCATTACGTAATTAAAATACATTGCATTTTATTTTTCAAATCAGCATTGAAACTGTATAAAAACAGTTTTCCCGAAAAAAACCTTTCCGAAAACTGAATCTTTCAGATAAGTGTCATTGAAAGAATAAATACCCTATGGTCAAGTCATTTTAGCTCCAGGAACTGACCTTTGACTTGACTATTAAATGGTATAATAAAATATATTTAGTTTATACTTAAATGAGATATCGATTTAAATGAATACATATTTCAATCTTAAAAATTCTTAAGAGTTATTATTTCTGAATTTATTAATTCGAAAATTAGAGGTTTCTTAAATTTTAATTTTCTTTACAATTAAAATTTTCCGAAAATATAAAAATTATAGATAATGACATATTACTCTAGTTCCCTCTATTATTCTTTTTGCCTCAATTTACATTTGCCAATATTTGAGCTTATTTTATACTCAAGATTTGCCCTTAGGCGCTGTACATATTTACTCAAAGTCCAAATACGGCTATATAATTTTGATTTTCCTCTGAATCCCCTATCCTTTCCGAAATTCAAGAATTTTATTTCTTAATGTTTCTTCAAACAGTCCTTGTCGGCCTTTCTTTCCTATATTTGTCTATCTCCAAAGATAAACCATCTTCACGATTCTGAATGCAAGGATATGTAAACTTGTTAAAGTAAAGAAAGCACCATTGATGTCTTCCACAAAACATTGATTTTGCAAACAGTGAAATGTAATTATCCTTACTTGGAAGAGTGGCACTTGTTTCAGAAATTTGTTGACTTGGGGAATTCTGGAAGTTTTCCCACATAGCTGATCCCCGTAACCATCAAGAACGGCTTGCTCTAATTTCTCCAGAGCTCCGAGTTTCAGCCAGAGGGCGATCGTCTCTTCACTGATAGATGTCATGAGTGAAAGTGGCACATGGCATGATGTCCTGACAGGAGGAAGGCTACTGGCTGCCGTCGATGCTGCTGTCATGCTGAACTAAACTGGAAAAAGAACAATCATTGTGAGTATGAATATTCAAATATATGTCCTGTATATGTAACTATGATCGATGTTGCTCTGGGTGAGGATAATGCATGCCAGTCATTAATGAAAAATATTTAATTTTAGATTCTACGTAATTCTAATCAACATCTTGCTCGGGATGAGGATATTGTATGTCAGTTATTAATAAAATTTAATT
>JAOUZG010050968.1:11684641-11722491 GCA_026289955.1 Argiope argentata | reverse complement strand
GGGACTCGAATCCAGGACAACCAGATCACGGGGAAAACGTGCTACCCCTGTGTTCTAGGATGTCGACTAAACGCATATAATCATGAAAATGAATACACGAACTGAATTTTATAAATATTAGTTGTTCCTAATTTTCCAATATATTTTTATATATGTATCTTGAAGAACTTTATTAAAATGAATTTAATTAATTAACAGTTTTTGACTTGTATACTCGTCAAGGAAAAAGGTACAACATTTTGCATTATGACAATTTTATTTGTCAGGAGTAATAAGTAGTAAATATAGCTAAATTTATGTGACACAGTTTAGAAACGTATGTTCAGAAGGGGTCATAACAGTTAACGGGTTAAACAATTAAATGTTCATTTCTTTTTAAGGAAAATCAATTTTAGAATAAATCTAAAATATTGATTGAAAGGAATATGAAAATAAGCCGATGATAAATATCTATATTAAAACTGGCATTAAATTTTTTTGTTATAACCCCTTAATTTTTCTATTAAATTATTGATTTCTTTTAAGTCTGAAACTATAAAGAAATTTCTAAATCATCGGTTTCTTTAAATTATCTATAAGAAAAAACTAAATAATTATGTCAACTAAAAATAACTTTAATTCTAATTAAAAAGATGACTTTATATGTCGTATATTTCATAAAAATCTTCAAAAACAGATAAAATCAAAAACCACTTATGTTCTTACGACACAGACGAAAGTTTTCTGAGCTATCAGCAACAATGTAATCCCCTTTATATAGGGTTTGCGGATAAATATCAATATCACTCTCCCCACGCAAAAAAAGGCTGCAATTCTTAGAAGCTCAATTGGGGTACAGCAAATATTTTTCTTATTTTATTACAACAGGATAAGTTTACCAGGGTTGCTTGATTCTAGTCGGCTGTCACCAATTGTAAAGAGAAAAAATAATAATATTAACAAGTAATATAAAAAAAATTAAAAGTCAATTCCTACTTATTTTTTTCAAAAAAAGTCAATTTAAAAGTCAATTCCTACTTATTTTTTATTAAATATTTACAATTAATATAAATAATTTTTCAAAAAATTATGTCTGGTATAAGTCAAGTACGTATCCGTTGAAAATAAATAAAAACACACTGCACATGCGGGAATTTTCAACATAAGATGGTGTAACGCAATACATATTAGAAATTTTTACTGTCCTTTATTAAGTTTTATTTTAATTCAAAAGTAGTTCAGAATTAATCCGAAAAATAGATTATTTAACAATGTTTAACTTTAAATGCATCAAACTCTAAGAAAATAAACATAATCATTTAAACTAATTGGTATAAAATTGTTAAATCTAACCTCATTAGCATGGGAGAAAAGAATAACTGCAGTCTTTCTCATTTGGAGGTTTGGAAATAAAGGTTTTTTTGGCGAGAAAGTTATTTTTATTAATTAATAAAAACTTAACAAAATTAATCAATTAATATCTGGAAAAAACTGTATTAACATCAAATGTCATCCACTAAAAGTTTTAAAAAACCATTTGAACTTGAGTGGATGAATAAAAAGCATTTTATGAACAATTGAAAATTTGAACTATATATATATATATATATATATATATATATATATATATATATATATATATATATATATAGGGAAAGTACGAACTTATACTAGGAAATAAAAATGGACCACAATTGCTTATAAGTGAAATAAAAATCATTAAAAATTATCTTTAATACAAAAGATAATCTTAATTCGAATTATTGCTACTTTATTCTACCAGCAATTTATTGCAATCATACCAGGGTCTCATCAGACTATCATAGCTTTTGGAGTGATTGGCCCAATTGGCTGAAAGGCAGCCTTGACATTTGAAGTCAGATGTATACTGTGATAACCAAAGTCATTGATAACACGCATCTATCTTATCAGCAGAGATAACGCTTAAAGTTTTTAACGACGTGATTCACCATCTGGTAATTGTCCTTTTGAATAGAAAATGACTCATAGAATTTTCGATAAAAAATGTGCAATCCAATGTTTGTAACATTCCATCCATTAAAGCATGAATCACTGTAACGCAGCTTTGGAACCGGGGTGCTTCATGTGCGAGACTGCATTCCACCGAAGAACCGTTGCGTAAGCAGGTCTGGTTCACGTTAAATGGTTTGGGGCCAAACGTTCTCGTGTGGAAGCTTGGAGATAGGGAGTGCAGCTCAGATGTCGTTTACTTATCTGACCGTAGTTCAAAAGTGCAAGGTCCGTTCCTATATAGTCTTAATGCTGCTTTAAAACGGATAGTTAATATAACTAAACCAAATTAAATACACTCAAGTACCGTTTAGTTTTAAGTTCATATAAAATATAGTTACAAATATTTGACTGCCTGAGAAAAAATATATTTCTTTAGTTTCCATTACTATGGCCTTTTTTCATCAGTTTGCAAATTATTGATTTTTTAAACATTTTCTGAGTTCTAGATATAACTATACATGTTGTTCCAATGCAGATTTTCAGCCCAAACAAGGTGGTTGTTGTTACTTATGGCACTTGCCTATAGACAAACTCCCCACTGATACAACAGCAGATTTAAGCCGAAAGGAGCGTCTCTTATTTTTGAAGTAGCGCCAACTAGGGCCAAGAGTACGACTTAGCTACACACTCACCACATTTGCTTTCACATCCCTTTTTCCCAGGGTGGCACAGTCACACATCTCACAGATAGCACACAGAAGAACAACCAGGCTCAAAACGGGACTCGAACTCGGAACTCCCAGAACACGAGGAAGATGTGCTACCTCTATGCCAGAAAGTTGTCTAATCTACGTGGAATCATCATTATGGATTTAATGAGATATAATTTCCGAAATCTGTTTTTATTTCTGAAATTTCTAAAAACACTGGCAACATTCAAGAAATATTAATGCACGTTTCATTAAAATATCAATTAATAGAAGTCATCGCTTTTCATTTTAAACCAAATGAAAGTCCATAAAAGATAGAAAACTAGAATAAATATTTCCGTTAAATCATGATTAACCGTAAAATCATCCGAAATCAGCAGCAGAAGGAAAAATCAAATGTTCCTTCTGCTGAAAATTTTCTTAGAATCTTGATAAACAATGCACAAAAGTTGTGATTATTATGAATTGTTTTAAATGTGCGTTTAATGCATCAGATTTTAATTTTTTTTGTCCTAAATATTCATAAAACTGAATAAATGAAAAAAATTAACTAAGCAATTAAATCAATGTCTTTCTGTATTTTAAATTTAAACATCGACTGGCAAGAAAGTACATTCAATCTCAGAACAAACCTAATTCTATGCCAAACACATTGTTAAACTTCAATGTAAACGCTTTCATCAATAAATGGTGGATGTATATTCACATTCTCTACCAGATTCCGCGAGCTGAAAGCTCAATAATTATTCCCTCCGGCATCAAATATTTTAATTAAAAGAGATTTCGCCGCTTCATTTATTTTGAACAATCAATTTTTCAACTTGTTAGTTTCGCAAGAGAGAACACGATTTACATGAAAGAGTTTTGCAAATTATTCGACGTTTATAAAATGCATTAAACAATTGACCGAGAACATAGTAAATGAAAGCAGATATTAGTTTTCGACATTGTTCGTGATTATCAGATAGAGGTATTTACCCTCTTGCAAAACCACTGAAAGGATTCGATATTTTCTTAAAATATTTGTATCACTTCAAGAGTAAGCAATTATTAATCAAACTCTATAAATTAATACAACTTTGATTAAGACCGTTTCGTTAATGTATGATTGATGTTTTAAGTGGCATTTGATTATGAATATTTAGTTTTACGATGTCTCTTGATCAACTAAACTGATTTAATAAAATGTTTTAAAGACAATGAAAACAGTAAGCAGTTTATTTTCTAAATTAATTCACTTAGGGAAATCTATGGCCTATCTAGCTATGGAAAAATGAAATGTAAAATGAATTGAATTACCTGTAACCTGTTCCTTTAATTTTTCGATAATCAGGTCTAGATGTTCATTTATATCGGATGGCTCAAGAGGTCGTGGGGCTTGGTATCCTCATATTAATGTATTGACCTCCATGATGTGGATTCCACAGATGAAAACATACAAAATTTCCTCTGCTCGAGGTAAACCTGGTAAGCCTCAAATCTGGCATTTTGTATACGTATTTGTATACGTATTAGTTAAATTAAGTATAGAGTAAGTAAGTAAGTATACCACTATGCCGGTGTCCTGGCATAGTGGTAGGGCGTCTTCCCTGCTATCTAGACATCCCGGCTTTGAATCCTGATTCCGGCATAGTTGCTCTTTTGTGTTCTATCTGTAAGGTGTGTGGATGTGCCTCCCCCCCCCCTGTAAAAAAAGGGCTGTTCAAGCGAATGTGATGAATGAGTAGCTAAGTCGTACTCAAGGCCCTAGTTGGCGCCACTTCAAAGCAGGAGACGCTCATCTCGGCTGAAAAAATCGCTGATGCTTCGGCGAATCTTGTTAATGGCAAGCACCATTTTAGCAACAAAACAAGTACAGAAATTTTCTTTTCTTTTCTTTTAATAGCACCCATTTATTGTGCTTCTTTTGTATGCTTTTTTATTCTTTAAATGTAATGTGAAAATTTCACTTATGCAATTTTTAAGCTACTTCCGA
Organism: Argiope argentata; assembly: GCA_026289955.1. Taxonomy (NCBI): domain Eukaryota; kingdom Metazoa; phylum Arthropoda; class Arachnida; order Araneae; family Araneidae; genus Argiope; species Argiope argentata. The sequence continues at coordinate 11,717,853 of JAOUZG010050968.1, read as the reverse complement.
CGTGTCAAAGAAAGTGATGCATGATATCATACGAATCTTACTGGATACGTTAGTAAATAGCTGTGAAATAAAGTCAAGCTCCAACCCGTTGGTGTGGCGGAGAAGCTTAGAGAAGAGGTATGAGTTCAGCTGTCAACTGGGTTCAAAGTCGCAAATTCAGTTCCAAATCTTTCCTAATTAGTTTAGTTATATTGAAGTCCAGTTTAAAAGCAACAATAGGGTATTTTTCGGGACAGATCTAGCAATTTCAAACCACAACAGTTGACGAGAACGACACCTGAGCTGGGAACTCCACTCTCCAAATTTCCACCCTACAACAGCAAGAGAACGTTTGGCTCGATGTATTCAACGTATACCAGCTCCGCTTAGACAATGATTCTTCAGTGGAATCAGGGCTTGAACCCGAAAGCCTTCGCTTTGAACTTCAGTTTTTGTATGCATAATGAATTATATTTACTCTTTTAAGTAATATCTTTAATTATGTACGCACCGCTACTTACTACGTAATTAGTGAGTCCTATTGCTATGCCATTACTCCATTTACCTGTTAGGTCCAGATATTAAGAACCTGAAGCCCAAAAACCTCATAATATTTTCCTCAAATTGGCAAATAATGAAATACAATAGATAAGGAATTACTTTCCGATTCAGAAATAATTATTTTTTCATATCTAATATTTTCATCTTTTTACTCTACAAATTCATTCTATAATTATTTCATTCATTCTGGAAATTGTACTCTGAAGAAGATATTTTGTATCTTCTTCAGAGATCAATATCCAAGAATAAGAAATGGACATATCAAAAAATTTAATAAGATACGCTTTTGGAACATTTCACATTATTCGAGTTTTCATAAATGATATGTCTTTATCAAAGCATTAACAAATTATAACCATTTTTGAGATAATGGTAGGCCAATTTTGTCATCGAGCACTAACTTGACATATCTTTCTCCATTCATTTTTGTGGAAATTTCTGATGAAATCTGAGATTTTATTTCTGATATCTTAATTACTAAATTGAATTCATACTATTAGAGAATTATCTGAGACTCTCTAATTTAGATAAGAAGAACCTCTAATTTGCTCAGAAGCAAAAAGAGAGCCGACTAATAGAATTATGCAATTTTATCTATTATATAAAGCAGTGGATTTTTTCATTATAATATTTTTTTTTACTTTTTAATCTTTATAAAATATTTTAAATGTTCATAACTATCATAATTTTCATAAGTACCGTTTTGATGATTTCCTGGTAACAAATTTACTACCATGAGATCATCAAAACTGTAGGAGCATTATTTAATCAAATTTATATTTTAATGAGGTTTTAAAATTTTAAAAATATTAAAAATAATCGTAATAATTAAGAAAAAACAAGAGCTTACAATTCCAATCTTCTGTAATATTAAATAATATTTTTTTTTTTTTGCAATTGAAAATTCGATTGCAAAGTTCCATTGTTACAAACAAGAAACAAATCAAATTAAATAATTAAGATTAATTATAATTACGTCCGTTTGGATGCAGCACAAGGACTATTTTCTCTGTGGGTCTCATAATACTGGGTCCGGTCGGATAGCAGGGACATTGGGTTCCTGTCATCGAATTTTGTATGGGCTGGGCCCAATGCACATTACATCGAGGAAATCGGGTATCGAACCTAGACCATTAAGTTCCTTAAGTCGATACCTTATAACTAGGCACCTCTGTCCCATTCAAATTAAATAAATGCGAGTTTCATAGATGAATATTGAATTTAATTACAATTTGAGTTTCATGGATGAACATTTAATTTAATTTAAATTTGAATTTCAAAGATGAATGTTTAATTTAATAAAGATTTTAGTTTCATAGAGGAATATTTAATTTAATCAAAATTTAGGTGTGCATACGAGGAGCGTGTTTTCGCTTCTGTTTACTCTAACAGATATTTATGAAATATGCTATGAATCTGAATAAAAGGGGAAATGTTTAATTTCTTGCCAAATTTGATACGACAAATTGTCTGGATATCGTTCAACAAAATGTTTATTGACAGATAAATGGCTCTTATGTGCTCTAGTTTATTCGCATTCTTAATGAATGAAAAATAACAGGTCATGCTAAATATTTTCTTAAAATATGATAATGCATATTGGTCGTTTCCACTCTTTAATTTTCTTAAGGGAAAATTATTTAAGAATACTCTTACTTCATGTTTAATATATTGCTATTTGAAATGAAACTAAATGTAATTTAGAAGTTATTTATTTTGCAATGACATTTGCTATTTAATTCACTCTTTTCCAAGGTATATTAAAATCTCAGCTTTATTCATAATAAAAGTGTTTGAATTTAAAAAACTGCATTTTTTGCTTATTGTATCTATAGAGTTTAGCAAAAATATTCTTAAGTAAAATTTTTGCTAAAATGGTTTCATCAAAAAAAAAGGAAAAACATTTCACCCTAATTAGCTAATACAATTTATTTAATGAATAGAAAATTCTCAGTATTTATATATAATTAATTACAAATATATAGAACCGATTTTTTAAAAATCTTTTATCCGAGAATAATTTTTAAAACTACATTCTATCTATTTTTATTTTCTAAAATATGTCTTGATAGTGCAATTTACCATTTATTATTTTTTTTAAGTTCTAGCATTTTTCATTTATATTTTATTTAATGAATTAATTTTATTTAATGTATTAAAGTAAAAACTTTCAATCCTAATCAACAAACACAATTTATTTAATGAATAGAAAATCCTCAGTATTTATATAAAATTAATGACAAATATAATAGAACAGATTTTAAAAAAAATCTTTCATCCGAGAATAATTTTTAAAATTATATTCTATCTCTATTTTTCTTCTCTAAAATATATCTTGATAGTGCAATTTTTCATTCATTATTTTTTAAATACTGGTATTTTTCATTTATATTTTATTTAATAATTTATTAGAAAATCAAGAAAAAAAAGAAAAAAAAAACTTTTTTACTGAATATTTTTATCTCAATTTTTTATTCGTTTATAAAGAAAAAAAAATAATTAAGCAGACTAAAATACATACATTGCATTAATACGTAATTGTTTCTAGAAGAAAATATTATAAATTCATTTAGAAGTTACAGTTTTATAAATTTATTTTTAAAACGTCGAAAATTTCATTTAAAAAAACATTTTGACCTAAACTTTTTATTTCTTAAAGTTGAAAAAAATTCAACTTATGAAATGTTAATCTTTTTCCACGAATTTTCAAGATACTAACAAGCAGGAAGCAGGGATAAGTTTCATAGTAAACTATTATAAAATATTTATTAAAACTCAGTTAAGCAAAACGCTATCTAAATCTTCGTATAAAAATGCATGCATAAATAAGCAGGTTTATCTCAGAAATTTTGCAGCATAAGTGACTCTGGAATTTTATATTTCTGGAATGTTCAGAAATATAAAATTCCAAATATATTCTAGATCGATCTATTTTGCAACGGCTTATGGCAGAAGTTGGACAGGTGTTTCTAACCTTATTCATGTTAAACATTTTAACATGATATAACACTGAATTTTGAAAAATGGACTTGGGATGTGATTTATAATTACCGATTTCGTATATGGTTTTCTAAATTTTACTCTTATCCACTATTTAATGATTCATCTTCAGGTTCAAAACACGATTCCAGGGAAGAGCCTAGCCTAGTGAATACTAAACCATGAAAAGTCCTCCCTTTGGTGTGGTGTGGAAGTATGAAAAAAGGATGCCATTGAATACCCTTTCACGCTGTTATGTCCACTCCATCATAAACCATATTCATAGATACCAAAACTTCTTCAAAACCGCACAATAGCTGACTCCAAAATGCCACTTATCAAAATCAGTCGAAATTGCAATTTCAAATGTGCATAAATGTCCCTTTTCTCACGAAAGCAATCAAAACCTCATGACACAGACGCAGTGATTGTTTGTAAACTTATAGATATCACAGATGAATTCTCAATGTAATTTATCAATTTTTACCTTTTCAGTAAGTAATCTCATTTCCCTGTAAGTTCAACCCATAGTTGCCATTTGTTTAAGTATTCTTGTCCCGCCGTACAGTTATTACTTCACCTTCACCGAGTGTGTTCAAAAGTGCTTAAAAGTCCCTTTTCTCACGAAAGAAATCAAAACCTCATGACACAGACGCAGTGATTGTTTATAAACTTATAGATATCACAGATGCTTTCTAAATGTAATTGATCAATTTTTACCTTTTCAGTTAGTAATCTCATTTCCCTGTAAGTTCAACCCATAGTTACCATTTGTTTAAGTATTCTTGTCCCTCCATACAGTTATTACTTCACCTTTACCGAAAATTGAACGCAGTCGTGTAGGATTTGATTTCGATGAAGTTCTTTCTGGAGATCCCTGGATGGTTTGACGTCTGTTTCTTTCTCTTTTTTTTTAACAATTTTCTTGTATTTCTTTATTTTTTCCCCTTCTTCTCATTCAACTAGTTAGATAACTTACTGCTATAGACACTGAGGGCACAGAATGGCGTTATGTTATGTTATGTTGTTTCTAATGGTACTTGCTATAGACAATCTCACTGACGACTGTTTTTTAAGTCGAGGGTGCGTCTCTTGTTTTAAGTAGCGCCAACTAGGGCCAAGAGTACGTATTAACTACTCGCGCATCACATTCGTTTGCCCAGCCCCCTTTTACAGAAGGGGGGTGCAATCCCACATCTCACCGATAGAAAAGATGAAGAACAACCATACCCGAAACGGGACTCAAATTTAAGGTTCCCAGATTAGGAGGATGACGTGTTACCCCTGTACCAGGAAATCGACAAAATAATAACTATATATAATGTTTTTGATGTCCTTTTTCAAGGTAATGGTGTGGTATTTTTTTTTTCGAATACTACCACTTATTCTTCGAAAAAAAATTCCTTTGAGAAAATTATCTAACAATTTTTTCTTCATTGAACTGATTTAGCAATTTTTCCTATCATTCAAACCTAAAACATATAGACATAGAATTTCATATCTATACAGAATTTACATCAGTAAAACGCAGAGAATATTTGGCTCAAAACAGTTTAAATGCCTATGGATTCATGTGCAATTTATTTCCTTTTTAGATAATATCTATTTTCCTGTTTTTTTCTTTCAAAATAAAATATTTCCTTTATCACATGAAGAATAAGACTATGAATCTGACTTAGATAGGAAAAATATCATAAATTTCCTTTGAGACTTAAGTAAGGACAAAAAAACATTCATTTGTATGTTTCTTTATTTTCAATTTATGGTGGATAATAAGAAATATAACCAAACTGGAACTATTATGTTTTTGGTTATGTAATATACTGTCCAGAATACCAGCCAAATCATTCTCATTTTGAGTACTTCTTCGGTTGTTACATCAGCGTTTTGGTGCATTTTTGTCTCGGTGAAGTACATCAGATCTGATCTCAAGTATCTCCTTAGTCATCATCGTTTTCCAATATCTTCAAGATTGTCCCTGATTTCTAATAATGAAGATGCAATGTACGTATTAACCTCTTGGGGCGAAATTCCTGTTCATCAGTTTCTGATGTTATTTATTTCAAGGACGAAAAAGACGTGCTACGCAAGACCAATGTGGTTTATTTCTATAAAAAAGAATGAGCAGGTTCTATGTTATTTGTTTCCAAAATGGGAATGATGTTCTATGCAGTTCGACTGGTTTAAGAAACTGAAATAAACAACTTCAGAACAAGGACAGATTCCTAGTTGCTCTTGACAAGTTAGAAAAGGGCACTTTTTTTAAATTCATATTCAGCGACAGGAATTAATTCGAAGCATTTTTCAACGTGTTATTTTCTATTTTTATTTTTTGTTTTCTCTTCACGCTATAACTATGGCAAATCTATCAATTCTTTTTTATATTATTCCAAATGATCATTGAGTCTTCTTAGAAATTTTCTATCTTCTGTTGAAAAATTGCTAGTACATATAGGACAAAAAAGACTTACTATGCAAGACCAATGTGAATTATTTCTAAAAAGAGAATGAGCAGGTTTTAAGTTATTTGCTTCCGAAATTTGAACGATGTTCTTAACAGTCGACTGTTTAAAGAACCTGAAATAAACAACTTCAGAACAAGGATTGATTCCTAGTTGCTTTCGGTAAGTTAGAAATGGGCCTTTTTGCCAATTTATATTCATCAACAAGGATTAATTCGAGGCATTTTTCAACTTATTAGCTTCTATTTTTATTTCTCTCTTGGCGCTATGACTGAGGCCTTGTTATATTATTCCGAATCATATTTGAATCTTCTTAGAAATTTGTATATTCTTTTCAAAAAAAATTAGTAAATATCGGATAATGTTTTTAAAAACATTCTTTTTATGGGATCGAAACTATCATAGCATTTATAAAAACGGAATAAAATGTTGTCTCAATGTATTTTGAGGTATGTGCTGAAGAATCATATGAAAATCAAAAGTTTAACCAATACGGTTACAATGACAAAATTTTAAAAAAGAATTTCAATTGGCAACACCAACTTTTTTTTAATGGAATGTGTTCTCCACAGTAAAATAGCAATAAATAAAATTGAAATGGTGTCTGTAGCATGAAATTCACTAGCACGTGACTGACTAAGAAGAAAGTAGAAAACAACTGATGTGCCTACCAGAGACGGAGGGCCGGGATGGCCTGGTTGGTAGAGCGTTGGACTCGTACTCCTTAGGTTACGGGTTCGAAGCTCACCGACCAAAACAATCCCCGAGTGTAATGGCGACTGGCGCTCGTTAAATCTGTTCGTGGTCGCAAAGTCCTCCATATCGAGAGTAATATCACTGGGGGTACTGGGCCAGGGGTGATCGTTCCCTGTTCCAGGTCTAAATTACGATCTGAGATGAATGAATGATTTGCGTGAATGTATTCCGCCCCCTAAAAAGGGTTGTGACGTGTGTGTAGCTAAGTCGTACTCTTGGCCCTAGATGGCGCTACTTGTAAAACAAGAGACGTATATTTCCGGCTTAAATTCTGCTGATGTATCAGCGGAGCTTGTCCATGGCAAGTGCTATAAGTAACAACAACAACAACACCAGAGACGGGGAGTTCAACAGATTCCTCTCGGTATATCCTTGCTTTGATTCTAAGCACCATCTGCTGCATTAAAAATGTCATCGTCGTTGAAGTAGGTCAAGTAGAAAATTTATGGTATACTATAAAATATTTTGCTTTCTGTTGTTCTAGCTTTTTTTTCTTTTCTTCTTAGTCTGACTACTGCTGGTGATTTTTGTGCTGCAGCTACAGTATGAATGCTATATCTGAATAGTTTTTTTAATATAATTACATATTATTGTAGCACAATTATTTAGTTGTAAACAGTATATGTGATTTTCATTGAATACATATGGAATTGCTGCTTTAACCCTTTAACTCTGCCTCTCATCATACGGCAGTCTTCATTCCATTCCGAAGATCTTCAATAAACAATTCCTATTTTAACCCTTTCTAGGGCCATGGGAAGTCTTCTTACTCCCAAATACATCAATCTTTGCATTCGATTATGAGAAATGGCATACGTTTTGATAAATTTTTCAATGACAGAAATAAGATATTTCAGTTTTTTTATCTCACACAAAGGGGGGTGTCTTGTTTGGTATTTAATTATTAATTAACAAAACTAATTAATAACTCTTCTCTAATCAATTTAATAAGCTAAATTAATAACGTTTCTTAAGCGAATCTCAATCCTAAAAAATTTTTAATATAGTGGCTAGAAAAAAGGCTGTTTAAAAGGTTACAATTATAATAAAGTACGGTGAGTGCCGTTAAATATACATAAATACACCTGTGATTTTATACATTCTTATGCTTCTGTGCACTTTTAAATGCATTTTGTTTAATCTTTTGCGTTCGGCGTCTTAGATGCGGAGTTTAATCCATAGTTAAAGGGTTAACATTTTTATTTACATTGGAATTATTACACAGCAAAAGATTCACCACAAGGGTTGATTGATAGCTTTTTAAAAACACATTCTTTCAGATAAAAATATTGTTTTCCAAGGAATAATATTAGTCCGCATTTGTTTTACAACAAAATTTGAAGAAAATATATCCAGTCAGTATACTTTTGTGTAGAATAAAAAATCTAAGCTTAATATAAAGAAAAATTGCCTTATCTGAATGCCTATATCCGGTTGTAAGTAACAAATCATTTATTTAAGTAAGAACATATTATTTTTAACAGGATATTAACTGATTCAATGCATACTACTGAAACAAAATGTATTTGTTCTTTGTGAGCTAATATAAAACATTTACATAAAGAAGAATCGCCTTTTTTACGATATTTTTCTTCCAAACATTTTCATATGTTTGCTGTCAATAAAGCAAAGCAAGTTACTTCTTTCCCTAATCAAATTTATAGTAGCAATATTTTAGTTTATATGTTTCCCAAAGAATAATTCAAAAAATCTTTTATGAAAAATTCTTTTATATGAGTTAAAGCGATGCATTAAATGTGATAGCTAACTTTTATATGAAATTGTTTCAATACTTTTTAAATATTTTTTCAATTGAGTTTTTCAGTCTGGTTTCGTTTATGAAATATAAAAATAAATACATTTTTATTGAAAAAACCATTAAAGAGTTCATATTTTTTTCCCAAATAAAGGTGCACTTTGTTTGTCTGTTTTATTTATTTCTTCATGAAAGCGAGTTCAATCCTTTGTGTAAAGTTTTAAAAAAAGATAATGAGTTGTAAATTTTATAGGGACAGGCGTAGTATCAAAAGACAACTCAGTTTTTATTTAGTTATTTTGGTTTGCGATTCAATACAAGTAATATAAAAAAACAATTTTTTAAAATCAATTCATACTTTGGTTAACTAGGAAAAATTTTATTTTAGTTACTTTTTATTAAATAATAACTATTGTTTTTGTTGACTCGTGTTCCGCTTTACAACGAAAAGAGAGGTGCTGTAATTTCTAGGGGTATGGACCCCTTTTACAATGGAAGGAGAAGTGAAGTAGCTTCTGACGGTATGGATCCTTCTGCACCCTTAGTCAGTAGTGTGACTTCTTGCTCACAAACGTCGCAAACCCTTTTTACGGGGTGGACATATTCATGCATTTTCTTCAATCATCCATAGCTCCACATATCGTAATTTAGATCTGGAATAAAGAACGATCATCTCTGACCCAGTACCACCAGCGGTATTATTCTCGACATGGAAGAATTTGTGACCTCAACAGATAATATACACCATACACACGGAGAGTCTTCGGATCCAGGGTTCGAACTCGCAGCCCAAGGAATGCGAATCCAACGCTCTACTAACCAGGCTATCCCGGCCCATTAACCGTAAGTAAATTTGTTAAATCGGTAGATCTGGAACAAAGAACGATCACCTCTGATTCAGAGGTACCACTCTTGACTCTGTGACAGATTTAACTTGATCCACTAAAACACAAAGAGAGATCTTCAGCTGACGGGTTCGAACTTGCAACCCAAGGAACCAACCCAACCAACTCTCTAACCAAGCTTTTCCGGCATAATAATTACAAATATTATAAATAATTGAGGGAAAAATTATACTACCGTTGAATTTCCAATGCCAATTGAGTCAACGTTAAAGGCTTCAATTTACAACACCAATTGAGTCAACGCAAAATTCGTGAATTTCCAACGCCAATTTAGTCAACGCAAAATGCGTGAATTTTCTACGCCAATTGGGGTAAAGCAATACAAAGTAAATTTTTAAAATTTTCTTTATTCTGTATTATTTTAATTCGAAAGGACTTTAAAATGCACCCAAAAAATCGATTAGTTAACAATGTTTAATTTTAAATGCATCAAAAACTAAGAAAATAAGAAGAATCGTTTGAAATAATCGACCGAAAACATGTTAAGACTAACATCATTAGTATGGGGGGAAACAAACTGAATTCGTTACTTTTGTGGCGATGAAGAATACAGATTTGGCGAGAAAGTTAGTTTTTAATTAATTAATAAAAAATTAATGAATTAATATTTGGCAAAACTGTATTAACACCAAATGCCCTCCACTACAAGTTTTAAAAAATTGACCTGAACTTGAGTGGTTGAATAAAAAGTATTTTATTAACGAGAGTGAGTATAACTTATATATATAGGGAGAGTATGAGCCGATAGTAAGAATTGAATAAATAACTCAATCAACATCTCAAGCATTTTAAGATTCAGACGAATTAATTCAATTGACTTTTTATCTGTTTTTTATTGAGCTCAAACATAAGCCATAAAAAATGAATCTTTTAGTTTTGTATCCGCTATTTCGGAATGTCCATGCATAAAAAATGTTTTATAAGAATTCTTTCTTGTTTATTACAGAGACGGATGTAATAAAAGTTACCGTTTCTATAGCAGCCACCAAAACGTGACCTTCAGAGTTTAGCATAAATCTTAGATGAGGCTGATACGTATAAAGCTCAAAATATGGCATGACTAATAAACATGCGAGATATCGTATCATTGTTAAAATCTTTTCACAATATTTTATTGCCGTGACAAGTGAATTTTTGATGTTGTGATGCAAAGCCTAATCTATATTAATAAAAATGCAACTCAAAATGCGTTGCTAAGCGCAAAACTGGAGAACGACTTGACCGATTCGGCTAATTTTTTTATAATATTTTCGTTAATACACGAGGATGGTTCTTATGGAGAGAAAAAATTAAAAAAACTGAGAGGAAAATAGTTAAAATGACACTTTTCTTACTTTCCCGCCAAAAATCTTCATTTCCTTCCCCCACACCAACTGAGTTAGATAGCAGGAAGTAATAAATTATGATTTGCTTAGAAAGAAATACGCGAAGCCAGTTGGTTTTCATTCATAGATAACGGGATGTTTAAAAAAGAAAGAAAATAGTTGCTTTTATTATCAGTCAGTATGAATATTTAATCTATGCCTGCTCAAAATAAAGTCTGGACAGGGAAGAAAAAAAGTAACAACAAAGGGAAAAAAGGTTTTATAGAAAGAAAAATAGTGAAAAAAAAGGATAGAAAAGAAAAGAAGGGTATGTGTGTCCCCATTATTTCGTCTGTGCGAGGCATTTTCCAAGCTGTTTTTAAGCTTTTGCATCGCTTGAAAACCAATTGTGTCTTTATTTGTTTAGTGTGTTTACATTTATGAAAATTTGAATCTCATTATTCTATAAAAACGTAGAATTTTAGACCTTTCCCTCCACCATTTAAGTAAAATATCAATTCCGGGACAATCATTGCTCGGATAGAAAGAGAAAGATGAGTAGTACAATGAACAGATCATCTGAAGAAAATAATAAATAATACTATAAATGAATTATATGATTATTAAAATTTGTTTGGTTTAAATATATTTTGGGGGAAAAGTCTGTTATGAGACACAGCTACATAAAATATTAGCGAGCATTAATACTGGCGAACCGATTGGTCGCCAAAGGCGGCTAGTAATGAATAAAAATAAGAATCAATTTAAAGCATCTATCTTGTATTTAATGCTTCAATTTTTAAGAACGTGCAAATAATATTTTTTATTGATGAATTCTAAAAATCCCATTATCCATTAAGCTCCTCAAAAATAAATAATCTGTACAATTTTCACAAAAAAATTAAAGGTTGTGCAGTATAGAATATAGTCATACATAAGATTTTGACAAAGAAAATAACTGAATTAAGAAAGTTTTAGTATAAAAATAATTGTTAGAATTTTAATACAACAATGAAAATTTCTATAGTAATCCATAATTAAAGATATGTTAAGGTATTTCTAAAATTGTGCGTAGAAAAATTCCGATCACTAAATTGACACCAACTGCCCAATAACTAAATTTCTTATTTTAAAAATGACCATAAAGCATCTTGACCCATAAAATACTTTCTCCTTGTATATTTCATTTAGAAGAAAATAAAAATCCCATTTTGGGTTACATCCGGAAGCGGCAGAAATCGTTTTAAAAACCAATGGTATTTTGTAAGCACAACCTGAAAATATCACGAATAGGATTTACCATATTGTTACAAATGTGAAATTTATTGCTGTAAATTATTAAAAAATATATTTTTAAGCCTTTTATAAAATTGGTAGCAGAGAAATGCTTGATAACTAAATTGACACCAACTAACCAACAACTATATATAGTAACTTTAAAAGGATTCTAACGACTCTTGAAGTTTACAATAATTTCTCTTTGTATATTTAGCATACAAGAAAGAAAAAGGTTCATTTTGAGTTAAAAACTGAAGAAACGAAATCACTTTAAACCATTGAGAGTGGTCTCGTCAAACCTTTCTTGCAAATTCTCATAAATTTACCATGTCAGAAAATGCCTTACATTTCATCGGGGTACAATAATTACGAATTATCAGTTTTTGGCTTATATTCAAAAATTTTGCAAAATATATCGTGTCATATTTGGCGATTAATTCCTGGCATAAGTTAATAATATCCAAAAAAGGAATTTCTATTTTAGACAAATATGACGCAAAACTGCACTTGTAGTCCGAAATTCTTATACCAAATTTTATATTTTGAATTTCAGAAACAATTAAACTTGATAAGTACATACCAACGTACAGTCTATCCATTCATAAATGTGGTTCCTAATTTGAAAGTATACTATACTATAGATGTTAAATATAGTGTACTGAATATTATCCATCTAGTTCTCATCGTTTTGTTGCTACCGTGTTAACTTATATTCGGACAGTCGGATAGACAAAATTTCTCTTAACAGATTTTACTCGAAGTTTGACCAAATTCCTGAAATTTGGTATAAATACCGTATACCAAATGTTAACTCTTCAGATCAAATTGTTTGTGAGTTACCTTTGTTACCTCTCAACAGAGTTTACTAAAAGTTTGACCAAAATTCTGAAATTTCGTCCAAATACCGTATACCAAATTCTAACTATCGAGATCAAACTATTTTTGAATTAGCTTTGTTACCTCTCAACAGAGTTTACTAAAAGTTTGACCAAAATCCTGAAATTTGGAGTAAATACTGTATGCAAAATTCTAACTTTCTAGAACAAACTGTTTTTGAGTTACTTTTGTCAAAAGGTAGGCAGACATTTTCCAAAAATGCGATTTTTGAACTCAAAGAATTCTGAAACGTGGAAATTCTTCATATTCTGAAATTCAAATTTTTTGACTAATTCTATACTTTCTCTGTACTACATAAACCAGAAATGTAAAAGAATTTCTCGTCACCACACCTCAATGATAACTTAACTCAAAAATTTATATTTTATTTTATTGTGACATCATTCCTATCGCAATAATCAGCAAGCAGAAACCTTAAGGCATTATACTGTCAGAATAAAAATAGTTAAAAAATTATAAATCTTTACCATGAAACTAATTAAAATTAAATATTTTACTTGAAAGTAAAATTTGAATTGGAACTGCTATCGTAGTCACAAGATCGCATATCGAAGTTAATTGACTTAAGTCATTGAGTTTAGATGTATTCGAAAGTGCAGACAGACTGCCCACCCTTTGATATATTTAGCTCAAATTTTGATAAAAATATAAATCTTAGATACTAAATTTATGTTTCAAATTTCATTTATGAAACTCTTTACGTTTGTTTTGTAGTTATTGAGTTCACTTGAACATCCAGACTGACAGACTAAAAAACAGACTACTTTCAGACTGAACATCCAGATTAAATAGATTTTCTTCAAAACGTGATAGAGGTCTACAACATTGGTCTAATGTCAATATATCAAATTTCATCTAACAAGCTTAAAGTATTTAGTAGTTATTGTATTCATAGACAAACTGGCAGATAAACAAATTTAATGCACTAAATGTGCTTTTTGAACTCGAAGAGATCTCAAACCTGAAAATTTGACAAAATATGCAATTCAAATTGTTTGGAGATTACAATACATTCTATAAACCCCGTATATGAGAATGCACAGAAACAAAAAGTAGGGAAATGGCATTCGTATCGGTTTACTCTTCGCTGTTTTAATAATAATAATATTCAATAACCACCCAATTAAATTGCTTAATTAAGTTAGAGTTCAGGCTTATAAATTTATATATCTTTAATACGCTAAAACTATCATAAACCTGTCGTAAAACCTAAACTTGGTTCATCTATTTCAATTTCTTTTAAATGTAAATTTATTTTAATAAACTAACAGTTGTTTTTCCCCCTTTTAAACAACATGCTTTTCAATGAGAAAGAAAATTGTAATCTGTTTTTAGCTAAAACTAGACACTACTTTTGAAGAAAAAAAAATAATAAAAATCATCTCTAGACTGCTAGGTACTGCTTTCGGGATGCTGGTTTAAAATAGTATTTTAAGGACAAACAGTAATTTCCTAAGTGGTCATCCGTTTAGTCTAATTCTCTTGCTTTTATCCTAAGGGCATTAGGTAGTATTATAGAGCATCTCATGTACACTTTGATACTGAAAAATTGTTTCATCACTTAAATGAAACAAAAAAATAAAAGTCTACTAATTTTTGCTACCTCTCACAAAAACTTTTGAAAGTCAGAATATTTTTGTTCACTACAAGTAACCATGTTTTTTGACATATTCTGCGTCCATTTTAAGATTATTCAGAAGACTTCTTTCATCAGATAAATTTGAATTAACTATAACTTAAAAACAAAATCGATTAATTTCATGTGTATCCATTTGTAGTTCCTTTCGCTGAAGTCATTTGTCGGAAAGTACATTTTTGTCGAAAAATTGACTCATTTCATTTATTCATTAATGCTTTCATTAATTTAAAAAATCAATCTCTTTTCAATAGGTGAGCAATTTCAAACAATTAGTGTTTGATTTGTCTGATCACATATTTGTATAGACGGAATTATGCAATAGATTTTTCTCTCAGTTTCTAATATGATAGATTTTTGAAAATTTTTACATTTAGTGAGTTTGATTACATTTCTTTTCTTATAGTTTCATAACACATTTAATAACTAATCATTAATTAAATTGAATTATAAGACCACAGAGTCAAATTTCTTCTCTAGTCGCAATCAATAGCGCTACCTGGGAATAAGTTAGAAAAAAAACTAAACCTTATGATTTTAAAGCGGAAAAATGATTAAAATGAAAAATACATTTGGTGATAAGCGTACTAATAGAAGTACGATTTCAAAACTTTTTTAACAAAATTTTGACCATGTGATAAAAGTATTCTTATATAATAATTTGGATACAAAATTCTTACACGGACAAATTGTTTTTCATTAGAGGAGTTTAACTACTTCGCCCTTTTCAACGACTATTTTGACTTGAAACCATCTAGGAAAAATCATTCTACATCTTATACAAATATAAAAAAAATGTGAGGGATATATGATTTTTCATTACCTAAAATCTCCTGCGTATTATCCACGGCAGCGAATAATACGCCATCCCAGTTTTAAAAAAAAGGCAATCAGACACCTTGTACCACCGTATTATCTACGATTCCAGACTATTGGTGACGATTACCGTGAAGATTTTTACGTTTTTAACAAATAATTCGCTGATAATAGGAAGAAAATAACGGTAATTTAAAAATAATTTGAAATGCTGAGGATTTAAACTCTAGAAATGCTTTATTGAAATATGTTTCATGAAAATTTGAAATCATTAGGCTAAAATTTTTATGAAAACGAGTTTATTCAGAGCATCTTTTGAATTAAATGTGGATGAAATAAAGTCTGTTATCTTTATTCTGAGTATCACGATGGGCAGGTTTTAAACCTCGGTTTCTGCATTGGATAATCTGAGATTCGATTGCTCTAAAATTCCGACGTATGCCGTGCGTGTTGTAAGCTAAATCTGTTGTTGTTACTTATGGCACTTGCCTATGGGCAAGCCCCCTGCTGATACAGCAGCAGATTCAAGCCGAATGGAGCGTCTCTTGTTTTTGAAGTAGCGCTAACTAGGGCCAAGAGTACAAACTGACACCCACCTCTCCACACCAGCAGGAGTACGTTTGGCCCTTACGGATTTAACATGTAAAAAATCCCCTTATATGACGGTACTTCGGTGGAATCAGGTTTCGAACCTCACGAACCGAGACCTTACCTTACGAAACTAAACTGATTTAGAGATATCGGTCATATGAGTTCGTCTAATGTTTTTTTGGATTCGAAACTTGTATGCTTCTTTTGCGATTTTTACACTCCTAAAGTGAATTGTGAAACCATGCACCATTGGAATTTATGTTCCTCTTGATGACTATCATCGATTATTTTATTATATCAATCTATTAATATACCAACTTTTATAAAAAAAAAAAAGCAGGACAGCTGTTATGTTTAGTTTAGTTTTATTAACTCACCGTTGTAAAACACCACTTGGGCAATTTTGGGACGGACCTCGTGATTTTGAACCACTGTCAGATGATGAGGAAGATATCTGAGCTGGCAACCCCTTTTCAACACGCCACACCAGCGGGAGGACGTTTGGCCCGGACGGATTTAACGAGCATCAAACCCACTTACACAACTTTTCTAAGGTGGAATTGGGTGTCGAACATGACACCCTCCAGTTCCAAACCCGAGAACTTACCACCAGGCATGGCAGGCTTTCAAAGCTTCATATTGGAGATGCTGAAGGAGTATGACATGTGTTTTCGTATCGCCTTCATATCGTTGTTGTTGTTACTTATGGCACTTGCCATAAACAATCCCCCTGCTGATACAGCAGCATAAGTAGCACCAACTAGGGCCAAGCGATACCCAAACCGGTACTCTAAGAATACGAGGAAGATGCGCCATCTTTGTGACAGAAAGCCGGCCCTTCATATCGCTCGTATGTTTAAAGAAGAAGGCAGTTTCGAAAAAAGTGGAAAGACTTTCAAATTTTTAAGTTCGCTTTAATCTCTCCCGGAGAAGCATGATCTATTTACAAGAGTCGCAAATAAGGCAAATAAACAGAGAGAATATTTATATCTGGTGTTATATACTATGAGATTTTTAAAGGGATTTCTCACACGTGTCGATTTTGATAAGGAAAACAAGGAATATTTAATAAGAATATGTTTGACGGCGTTCTGGTACAGAGGTAGTGCATCTTCCTTGGGATCTGGGAGTTGTGGTTATGGTATGATTGTTCTTCTGTGTTCTATCTGTGAGGTGTATGAATGCCTCCCCCTCTGTAAAAAGGGACTGTGCAAGCGAAAGTGATGAATGTGTAACTAAGTGGTACTCTTGGCCGTAATTGGTGCTACTTCAAAACCAAGAGACGCTCATTCAGCTTAAAATTAATGACGGCCGTCAGCGCGCTTGTCCAGGACAAGTGCCATCAGTAACAACAGAAACCTTAGTAGCACACAAATATTGTACAATATTAATCAATATTCAAAATATTATTTAATATTGTGAAATATTGTTTAGTATCATATAATATCGCACAATATTATTTAATATTGTGAAATATTGTTTAGTATCATATAATATCGCACAATATAGTTGTACAATATTATGCTACATGATGTCCTGGGAACAGAAGAGTTTGTTTACATCGATAATTTATCCCTTCCGTCGGATCGTGGGAGCAGCAGACTAAAACCTTTTCATGTAGATTAATTTACATTAATTAAATAGAAAAAGTGGAATGGGATCAGGAAATAAGAGAATATTTTAAAAGGAAGTTAATATAGGTTAAATTAAGACAAAACTTTAAAAAGTAATTAGAAATGAAATTATGCTTTAATATTAGAGGGAGAGAGAGAGAACACAAGAAAAAAAATGCGAGCAGTTTTTTTAACAAGAGTCTCTTATAAAGATTTCTTTGACATGCAAAATTCACAAAAGAGAATTTAAGTTATATTTAAAGAAATTCAGTGGGCGTTTGCTATTTTCTTCTATTCGCTTGAAGTTTGAGTGCAACAGACTCAGAAATTTTTCAAAGCACTTGTTCGAAACAATTAAGCAAAAATGTGGGATTTGGATCAAGAAATAAGAAAAAATTTTAATATTGAGTAATACAGGCTAATTTACGATAAAAATGGATATAAACTTTCAAGTGTTATTTTGTAATCTTCAACAAGAAACAATATTTTCCTTCTTTTTCTTTTAATAGCCCTTCAAGGTTCGGATACTAATTTATAAACGCCTCGCATGTTTCAATTGAAAAAAACAACAACAACATCTAATAATCATCGGTAACCACCTAATCATCCTCCTTATGAGTTATACATGTACCGACATATAGAAGCTCTAATTTATAAATTCAGTCATTTAAATACTTAGAGGTTCAATACAAAAATTAAACATGATCAACAAACATTTCAAATATTCTATGATTCTGGATTAAATGAATTAGCCAGTACATAAGATAGTTCCAAAAAAGGAAGGTGTCCTCTTATTTAAATAAGATAAAAGCAAAACAATTGAGGGCTAAAAGCAGCAACGCCTATTTTCGCTGAAGATATTATTTTTAAATTAAAATATTTTCATGTCTTTTGTAAAATCAAAACAACAAATACGATATTTTTCCTTTAAAAATTCACTTTTCCATAAACAACCTTTTGAAAGGAAGATGGCTGTAAAATCAGTTTCCAGTTACTTCAAACTTTTGAGCCTTTTTTCTTAGAACTTTTTAATTTCCTTAGCAGTTTTACGCTTCAAGAGAGAAGAACTTTGCAAAGCTAGCTTTTTTTTCTATCTGAAAAACTTTTTCTATCTAATTATTGCATCTGAAAGGTTCAAAACAAGATGGTTCATTAAATCGCATGCTCTTTCACCATAAAATAGGGAATTTATCTAAAGAAAAGTTTTAATCGTGAGCGGAAAATGGATTTGAGAAGCAATTTTGAGTGCAATTCATGGAAATTTCGAATTCAAAAATGAAGCTTTAATATCCAAAAACTGTGAAATTTCTTCTAACCTTTTATATTTACTTTATATTCCTAACGAAAATGCATTTGAGAAGCAATTTTGAGGGCAATTCATGGAAATTCCGAATTCAAATATGAAACTTAAATATTTCCTATCCAAGAACTGTGGAATTTCGTCTAATCTTTTATATTTACTGTAATGTTATTTTACTGAAATTAAATACAATAAATATAGCAATCATTGTAAATCTAACTAATATCCATATTTGGCAGAATAATAGATTTTATATTCGAATATAATTTTAGTGTTAATTATATCCGAAAATAATTTTACTGCTTTTTTCAATCCCTCAGAGGGGCACCTCGAAATGAGGATGAGATGCTTTCGAAATGGAGGTTGGATCTTGCCACCCTTGGAGGGTACACTAATCCATGGGGGTTATACTCATTCCATCGATGACGGGACGTACTTCCTACGGGGAGGTTTGTGCCTGGACGGTGATGACCACTAAGACTCAACCATAAATCCCACCAGTGTTGCTATTATTCATTCAGTTTAATGGTTTAAATCCGTGTGCCTTCGTGGCGGTAGGAGAGTCTAGCTATAACTAGCTGCTTTTTTCGTACTATGATACTTAAAAAGTTCTTGAACTTAATTTATTATGGTTTATTACGGGTTTATTGTACACTAACTTTGAAGTAACTACCGCTAGTAATTATTCATTTTTGCCATTATTAATACAACAAAAGAAATGCGGAATAAAGTGTTCTTTCGCCGTCTAGTTATTTACCTTCATCACTGCCCTATTTGGAACTTGGAGATTATTTTCGCTTAAGAAAGTTCTTCATCTGATAAGAATCACACGGAGCTAGATCAGGGATATAATTTGACAGCTGTGGCAATAATGTAGGCAGCTGTGGGTTACAGAAATCTGATTTTTCGATGGACAAGGTAGTCCCCTCAATGGAGTACCTTCGACTGTGCCCTTCCCTCGATGGAAGTAAAATTTTGAATACTTGTAAATACGAAATATTTGTATACATTGTGCATTTTTATCTGATAAAATTTAAGATGAGAAAATCAGAACAAGGCTAATTGGGTTGAACATACCCAAATTAATCATTCACATGACCTGTGCTTATTCTACCATTTATGGAATAATTCATTTACATTTGGTAAATATTTAAGAATTTCTACAGTTTTGAGCTTTGTGTCAGTAGTATTTTCTTCATGAGTTGTTTATTTAACAGCTTAAAAATTTCTCTATATAAAAATATTATGCTTATAATATTTTTATCTCTACAAAGAAAAAATTATCTCTTAAAGAAAATTTTATTTTCAGAACAATTATACATTGTGTTTATAAATTATTATTGATAATTTTTGTGGATATATTATCGGCTCATTTTCACTTGTAAGAATGACATATGTTAACTGTCGGCGTCGAGGCGTAAGGGTAGAGCGTCTTCCCCGTGATCTGGACATCCCAGGTTCGAGTCCCGGGTCCGACATGGTTGTTCTTCTATGTTCTATCTGTAAGGTGTGTGAATGCCCCCTCCTATAAGGAGGGGCTGTGAAAACGTAGATGAGTGAGTAGCAAAAGTCGTACTTTCGACCCTAGTTAGCGCTACTGCAGAAACAGGAGACGCAGAATAGGCTTAAATCCCTGACCACCTCAGCGAGTTTGTCCTTGGCAAGTACCATAAGAAACAACAATAACAACATATATTATCGTTTCTAAGCTACGATCAACACAGTAATGGAAAAATATCTTTAGACAACAAAGACTCGATAACTAAGTTATGAAAATAACAAAAAAGCGCAATGAAATTGAATATTTTCCAGAAATCAAACATCATCTAAGCTAAGAAAATAACAAAAAATAACGATGAAAACGAAATGTTTCAGAAATTAAAGTATTAGTTATATTATCATTACAGTTTAAAAAATAAAAAACAATCGCAAAAAGGTGTTGGTTCTTCATAAATCAATTACTAAATCAAGTAATCAATAAAAATAAATTAAATGATAACAATGAAACAACCATATATTCGGAAATAATATCAATCAATTGATTCCAAATTAGATGAAGCAACAGTAGTTTATCTTTTCAACTAAATTAAGCGTTAATAGAGTAAACTGAATATTAAAGTTCAATGGTATGATTATTTGATAAAAAGAAAAAAAAATTCTAGATCCTTGTTCAAGTCCATGAACGGAGAAAAATTATTTTAAATTATTTTCTTGCTTCTTGTATGACATTGCTCATAGGTCATTAACCTAACCAGAGCCACCGACTTTCGCTTATAGAAGCAGATTAATCAATAAATGGCATCAAATGAAAATTCGATTGACAGATAAAAGTAATGAAACTTCCTAAGTGAAGTCTTTCACATGAATTTTACGATCAAAAGGCACGTAACCACCTTCTCTCGTACGATTTTGGAAATAACGCATTCTTCTGTTTTTCGTAGTGGATAATGGCTTTCATAATCACAGGAAGAACTAATTAAAATCTAAGCAAAACACTAAGTAAAATTAAGATAATTTGTTTGTCGCCAAAACAAATCGTCTATTCGGTACCTGTACAACACATGAGCTTATAGTTGCTATAGTCATCAATTCTGCAACGTTTCCAACGAAACAATGCCGTAAAGCTAACATAAACGCAACTATTCAGATGATTGTAAGCTTAGTGACTTGCCGGGTTGTACTTCTAAGCATTTAAAATATGGAAATTATTCCCCAAAATTGCTCCATTCTATAATCGTTCAAAATTAACATACGCTTTCGGGAAGGAGAAAAATACTTTTAAGCACATCGTTTCATTCATAATATAAAACGAAACCATATTCGCATGCTTTGAAAAATGGCCGCGTTTAGTGCTTGAAACCTATTACCTAAAATAATTTGAGTATTATGATAATTTTATTCTTACCTTAATTATCATGAATTGCATAAAATCGATTTTTTGAAACAGAAATTTTTGAAAAAACTCATTTATGTATTATATTCTCATTTTCAAGTCAGAAATCTAAATATAGCATTATATAAATAGCTATATGTTTTGCAAATGTAGAAGTGTAATAACAATTCTATTATTGAAGCAATATCTTTAATGCGAATAAGAGCAAAAGAGAAGAATATGATAAGGTAAATTTTTGTGTAAGGATAATAACTTAAGAGTCAAAAATTATTTGCCTATCTAATTTAAATACATAGGAAAAGTAGTGGACGTTTTAAAATACCCGAAGAAGAATAACACATCAGGTTGTTTCATGATTATAATGAATAAATGCAACTTAAAACTTGACTTGCATAAATTATTTCTGGAAAATTTTAATTTTAACAAGATACCGAAATTATATGCCTCTATAAAACATATAAAAACTTAAAATATAGTTTAATTAAAATATTTACGATTGAGAAAATTCTAATATCATATAGCAAGAAATGGTTCAATTTCGTAATTGAAATTTCTAAAGGTGCCTATATGCAAATACTCGTTTACGAATAAAAATATACTTCTGAAATTCAAAGAATTGTTCATCTTCTCAAGTAATTCAAAACTGATATGCTATCGAATTCATGATTAAAATTCCAAGAAATGAGGACTAAAAATTAATCTAATTTTTGACTCGAGTAAACCAAAACTCTTGTTTGATTCCTGTAGGTTCCATTTTAAATTAATTCTGAGAAAGCTGCTGAAA
The DNA here is from genome assembly GCA_026289955.1 of Argiope argentata. Classification (NCBI taxonomy): domain Eukaryota; kingdom Metazoa; phylum Arthropoda; class Arachnida; order Araneae; family Araneidae; genus Argiope; species Argiope argentata. Next base: position 11,695,343 of record JAOUZG010050968.1, on the reverse strand, counting down.
TCAAAAACTTCAGGAAAAATAAGAACCATTTCAATTTCAATTTAATTCTGAAAGTTAAAAGGAGAAGAAAAGAAGAGAAATAAAAAATTTTAAACCCTGATACTTAAATCTTTTGAAATATGTAATTTTAAATAATTAAAATTTACCTGTAAAATATTTTGAGTATTGGACTAAGCTAATTAAAATTATTAATTTTATTTTATGCTTAAAAAATCTGCAATTTGACATATTTATAAGAATCTGAATTAAATTATTTAATTTTTGAAATAAAATCTCCATCATTATCATCAATTGATTTCTCACTAACCAAATAACTCACTAACAATATTTTTATTTTATCTTCACTATAGATTGTAATTCAATTAATAAATGAGTAAATATAAATTAGCGGTTAGTTATTTGCAATAAATGAAAAATTAGAAAATTAAACTTCTAGTCTTTCCCAGTAATCTAAACGGGTTTTTTTATTTGTTGTGGTTCATTTATAACAGATAAAGGAATTATTCTAATTCCCAGAGGCCTTTTAGATTAATTAATATTTTAAATGCTTTATTTAATTTTCCGATGATTTTTTTATTCTTATTGCACTCTTAATATACCTGTATTATTTGCATTAACTGTTTAATATCGATACTCCACGATTTTTAAATCAAAAAATTTCATTATTGTAATTCTGAATAATATGTTTTTAAAAGTATATTTATTTATTTGTTTGTTTTTATTCTACTTTCATGCTTCCAGTTATGACATAAATTAATTTATTTTAGCATTTTTATTTACTTAAATAAAAGAGAAATGCTTTTCATTGCTTTAACCAAATTAGAATTATTATAATTGAGCTGTATGTCATGAAATAAAAGAATTCGTAGATTCCTCTAGTTCTGTAACAAATTGACACGACATTTTTGGCTGCAAAGGGTTTGAATAGCTAGATTCTTTGAAAGGTACTAAAAATCATATGAAAATGACAGAAATATTTCAGTTTCTGACTCTGATATTAAAAAGTAATTGAGAAAGTGCCATTGTTCAATTAAGATTTATGAATTAATCATAATTTGAACTCATTGGTAGTATTAAATTTAAAAATGCTCCGAATAATTAATTTACTTGCCTCATCTTTAATTAGTTTAGAATTCCCATATTTTTTTTATTCGTACTGTTCCATTATACCCAAATTAGATTCCTCATAAATCCCAAAATTACAAAAGTATTCATAGAATAATATGCAAAACTGTAGAATAATTGATGAATCTTTAATTATTCTTATGTTATATTTGTTGTAAGCTTTTATTTAACTTTCAAAATTCGATGTTTATAAAAATGAACTTTCATAATCAAATTTTCCCTACCTGATGTTTACTCTATTTTTGAAAATGCGTTCATCTGTGTGTTCTCCAAAACAATGTACTATTTTAAAATTTTCAGAATCTAATTATTAACTTGATTAGTTAAAATTGAATTTTAATTTAACATTTGAAACACCATTTAATAGCGGATTTGAAATAAATTTATTACAAGACTCCATAATTTTTACTCTCATAAATTTTAAAATTAAATTAAAATATGTATAAAAAGTAGTAAATAATAGAATTAAAAAGGGGCTTCAAAAAGTGACATTATTAATGTAATAAAATAAAGAAAATATTTTTTATCAAAAAATTGGAGGTTGAAATAAAGTAAAAACACTACCCGATATTTGAAACAAGGTTATAAGAAATTGAAATAGATAAATAATTACTTAGGAAAATTCCTCGTCATTAATTTAAAATAAAAAATCATTATTAATGAGATTGAAAATCTAGTTTACGTCGAAAATTTCCTTTAGAAATGCACTTTTTTTACTTTTTACCTCCAGATCTTCCTTTAAAAATTATTTTCTTCTTGCTTCAAAAAAATAATAAATAATGACAATAAGAATTTAAAAAAATATATGACTTAGTAGTGATCTAAAAACAAGAAAATATTCTAATTAAAAAATGGAGATGGAAATAAAATATTAAAAGAGAAGAGCATCAAAAAATGTTTAAGTAAATTAAACAGCATTGAATATTATAAGTGGGAAATTCCCAAAGCAGTAATTAAAAAATAAAAACGTATTATTAATGGAGGTGAAATTTCTGTGTATGTTGAATATTTCTTTTATAATATCGTCCTTTTATTTTATTTTTTATTTTTTATTTTTCACCAGATATTCTTTGTAAAAGAAGATATTTCCAACTTTTGTTCGATTAATAAATAAACGTGTTTTTTTTTTAACTTTTCTTCATTCTTTATCTTAAAAAATATTTTCTATTCTTTTGATCTTTTAATAAATGAGAGTATTTGGTTTTTTTTATTAAAAAAACTTATCTTTATTGTTACTATACAACTTTCAGGTTAAAGATTAAATTATTTCTAATGCAGTGAGTAATCAAAATTTTTCAATCAATTTGAGTGGTTTAGAGAGAATTTATTACTTATCTATGTTTATATCTATCTCAGATTATTCAGTGTAATTTGAATTACAAATAAGATTAAATGACTAAATCGAGCAGTGAACCAAATACAATTTGAATCGTTTAAGTAGTTACTTTCGCTTAGCATTTCAAAAAAAAAAAAGAAGAAAGTAAAAATTCATTGAACAGAAGAGAGAATCTTTTATTTAACGTTCTTTTTTATTATATAATTTCTTATAAGGTAAGAAATAAGAAGAAAGAAGTCTATATATAGAACAAAGAATATTTAATGGACGTAATTCTCTAAACTGCTTCTGTTGAAAATAAATTTCATTTGATATTTTTAGCCGAGTAGAAAAGATCTCAATTAGATAAAAGATTTTCTGCCGTGTGGTTGATCTCTCCACGTAAGCCATTAATGGTATCCGAGGACGATAACTTTCCTTGAATTCGCTCGATAAAACGTTGTTCTCGAAAAATAAGAAAACTTTCTTCTTCTTTACGATGAAATCTAAATCATTAGCCATCCATCACGAAAGAGAACTTCATATATTTCGTATAATTACATCTCTGATAAATGACGACGATCATAATTCCTCTTTGAATGCCGGGATAGATGCAGCTAAAAATAACTGCCTCATGATCACGCGATTTTGTTTTCCATTCAAAGAAATACATTTCCGTTGCATTCAGGTAATTCCTAAGCAATAATTTTTCATCTCTAAATGGGGTTGTGTCTTTCTACTTCGTTAAGAACTGCGTTTCTTTAGAATAACAGCTTTGTTGTTGGGTGAATAGAAATTTTTAAGATGGAGTTTTCAGATATAATTAGATTTTGTGGATAAATAAGATATTTATAACAAAGTAATTATTCACTAAGCTTTCCGTTTTAAATGGATAATTGCAGTAGTAGAAACACAGAAATCTAGGTTTGGCTATGCAAAAAAAGTAAACTTTCGCTATTTTTGTCACTAATTACTTAAATGCAAGCTCCATTGATACTTCTTAGGTGTTTGAATGATTTGCATATACCCATAAGGTGTTTGAATGATTTGCATTTGTAGGAAGAGCTATTAGATTCCACACCATTTTAACCTTATTGTTTAATTTATTATTTAGCTAAGAAATAGCGTTAAGTACCAGTGTGACAGATTTTTATTTTCCATGCTTTTAACCCTTTCCCTACTGACCCGACTCAACCGGTCGCGAAAATTTCATCCTTGAGATCTAGTTTGTGCTTGAAACGAGATGTGCAGTATGTAAATCAAAAACACATTTAGTTATAATTCATTTTATATCCTGCAAACCTTATAGAAAGAGAAACTGACGTACCAGTATAGAATTTCCACTGCCAAGCACAACAGATCAGTTGTGAAAGGGTTAATGCCATAATGTAAAATATTTATTTCCGATTTTTACTTACTTTCTTGGTTATGTAGCAATGTCTGATTAATGTCAATCATGTAATTAGAGACAAAAGCTCTTAGTGCCTGATGCCTGTAAAATTAAACATTATTAATTAACCACTTAACTATTTTATTTTATTTACTATCTAATAAGATGATACCTTCTATTTTAGGAATATTTTCTTATTTTATTTCAAATGGAAATCCATTGAATATATGACTTATCTCTGTATTCGAAGTAATTTTACTATGGAATTATAACCATTATGAATGGTTTATTTTTAGCTTACAACTATCAAAATTCAATAAATCGATGCACGTACGGCATACGGGTCAAAAATGTTAAGCAGTTAAGCGATTTTTTGGATTCATTTTGAAATACTTTCGAATTACACGGAATAAAGAAAATTAAAAAATTTTAATCTGTATTGTGTTATCCCCACTGGCGTAGAATTCAATTAGAACTGAAAATTCAACGGTAGTACAAATATTTGATCAATTATTTATAGTCATTGTATTTGTTAGGTCTGGATAACCTGTTTGGTAAGGCGTTGGAATCGCATCCCTTGGTCTGCGTATTCGATCTCGCCAGTCGAAGATTGTGTGTTTCTGTGCGACGCACGCTAAATATGTCGTCGTCACAAAGTCTCAGTTCAGATCTAAATTATGATCTGTGGATGAATTAATGAAATGCACGAATAAAGTCCGCCCCATAAAAAAGGTTTGTGACGTGTGTGAGCTAGAAGTCAAACTTCTGCCCTCGGGTGCTCAGGGGTCCATACCCTTAGAAGCTACTGCACCCTTCTTTCCGCTGTAAAGCTGAGCACCAGAACAACAACAACATTCTTCCATTCTAAAATCGAATTATGGAACTAATTTCACAATAAGCAGGACCTTCTATAATCTTATATATCTTTAACGCACGTACACACTTATCATAATTTCTGTTCCGATACAATTCATTAATCATACAAACGAAATACCATATAGGTAGATTAGCGCCACCTGTTTGGTGCAGGAATTGTTATATTCCAGGAACATAATTTCCGAATAACTTTCATGCTGAAGACTCTAAACACTTCGACATTTTATGCCGTTTATACCTCGTCCGACGAACATTCTTTACATGGACCGGACCTAATTAACAGCACCTTTGCTCATGATTTTCTCTAAAGTCCTAAGTGAAATCAGAGCAGACTCATAAGCATGCGTGCATTACCCAACTGCATTCAATGTTCTTCATGCCGTTAATGGATTCTACGACATTTTGCGACGCTAATCACTTGTCAAACGGGAATGTCGTAAGCGAATCGAGCGTAATTCTTCACCACCTCTTAGCTATATGGAACATAATGAGAGGGACCTTATAGTGAGTGATAAGGGAGTAATGATGTTCCTGATAGTCCATTGCTTTGAATTTACTGTGCCAGAAAATATTGATTCACTTCTCAGATGGGGGCAGCTATGAAAGGATGTCTTTGAAAAAACAATGTTCTTTGTAATGTCTGATGCAGACGAAGTGAATTAACCATTCTCTCTTCTTTTTAAAATATCTTATTCTCTAACCGATAAATTTGAAATAAATTCCTAATTTTCTGAATCTATTTCCATATTTTGGTAGAGCTTGTGTGTATCGAATGGATATTACCAGAACGTTAGATTTCGTTGGGGAAGGGGGTATGGCTTTAGAACTACGTTATAAAAATTATTCTAAATACTTGAATTTAACAAGTGTACACAATTAAACTGAAAATAAAATCTTATAATCTTATACTGCTTAGGTAACTGTGATAAAAATATGAATTCTACAACTTAGATGTGATAATATTTTAAATAATGCATTGCGACGTGAAAAATTATTTCAGCCTTCAAAAACAAATAGCTTATTTGCATTTAAAAATAATTTAATTTATTTCATTTGATATTAGTTATTTGATAATTTAAACTACCTTTTAAGGTTGATTACGTATAATTCCACTTAACTTTATCTATAAATTGGTACTTTAATATACAATAAAATAAAGAGAGTTTTCTTCATATCTCATTTTTTTAAAATTTAAACTAAGTGATGGAAGTTGTATATGTTCCTAATCAGATGAGACATGCTGGTTCGTTCTTGATAATTATACATCACTTTTCAGAACTGGTTTACCAAGTTTTTTTTTCGAATTTTTTATTAAAAGATGACCACTCTATCTCAGTGAACTCAAATTGATGATGACCAAATTATTATACATATAACAATAAGAATTGGTTATAATAAGATTATAGAAAGTCCCGAAACTTATTTTTCAATGTTTAACAGGCATAAAATCTAGAATTTTTTTAAAAACCCGATACCTGAGTTTTTATATTAATTGAAAAGAATTCAGTGTAGGTATGAATAATATATGGGTTTTACACTAGAAACACATTATAAAGTCTCCTTTTAGAAACAAATAACAATGAAAAATAGATTGTCCTAAAATCAATTAAAAATATCATGAAACAACCTCGATAAGCCAGCACAAACGAAAAAAAATTATTTCAAAAGAATATTAAACCATCATTTTGGTGTAGTTATAAAGACATTTTAATAGGATAAAGGTAATTTTATTTCCTGCTAAGCTACGAGCAATTTGTTCAAATAATAAAATATACAATGAGAGATGAACATAAGGAGCTGATAAATCACTTATGAATTGCATTTATCAACGTTGGAAGAAGATCATACAAATTTTAAGAGATGCATAAAATTTATTGGAGTTTCTACGATTTTTGACCAAATTCATTTCTTACATTTATATATGTAAGTAAACAGCTTTAGCTGATCCGTGACCGAGAAGAGAAACATTTTTGAGTTTTTAACTTCGATTTATAACATCCCGGGATATATAGCTTATGTAAGATAAAATACACTAAGCAATATTTCAGTTTACATAGTAACCTGAGATAGTGATGTGGGGTTTTTTGAATGATTAAATATTCGCATTGTGCTTGTTGAAGACATCGTATCTCGTAAATCAGACTTCATTTTAAGAATAAAACTTGCAAAAAACTGAGCGTTTTATTGTGTGGCATTAAGCATCTACACAACATTCCCCTGCGAACTCCACCCGACTTGTAATTTTCACTGAAAAACGTATATACGACCCAATGTCCTCTGGTAATTTTTCATCTACTTAATGCCTTTTTATCCTTGCCCTGAATTTATCTTCAGAATTTGACAACGCTCTCTGCAAACATCTGTTTCCGATGTTTCAGCAATATTTTCTTTTCCCATTTTCGTTTTTCTTTTATATCTTTAAAAATCTCCAATTGTCAAACAACACACATATATCAAATTATAAAACATGAAGTTTCTTACATTTTCAAGTTTTTATTTTTCGTCCATTTTTAGTATTTTTGCAAATATGAGCTCTAAATTATTTTTTCGTTTTCAGCAATTTATGACCCTCTAGATCATCAAATCCGCATCTTACCAGCATCAAAAAAAAAACTTTTATAAATGTGCTTTCACTTAAAAAAATCCATAGTTAAAACATCATTTGTTATTTTTTATTAGTTTTTTTATAGTTTCCAACAGTATTCCGACTCTATATTTTTCCAATTTTCACACATTGAACACCCTTTGTTGTACGGTGATTCTGTATCCTCTCTATGCCTAATACCACCCCTCTGAATTTGTCGGTCGAATTCAGCAACACCCTGTATACATACATATATATATATATATATATCATAGAACTCTTTCGATTAGTTAAAGTCACAATTAATAATGATGCATCGAGATAGAATTTCATTCAGTTTTATGTTGATACGCTCAATTGTTTTATGAATACGGGACAATAAAGTTGGAAAAATAAATAACATAATTTTATCGGAAAAAAAATATATCACTGATAAAAGTTCATTCAGTATTTCAAATATTGATGCTTTATTCAATAGAGATAAATACAACTATTTTTGAACCAACGGAATAAAAATCCCAGAATGTTATCGGAAAACTCTGAAAATATATCATAGATAAAAGTTCATTCATTATTTCAAAGTTGATGCTTTATCCAATAGAAGAGAAAAAACAACTATTTTTGCTTCTACAAAATATTATGTTTTTATTGTTTTGTCGGTAGATAAGCAGCTAAATTTGAGAATGAATATTTAAACGGCAGTATGTAGAATATCTGTAAAGAACGTTCGAAAATTCAATATTTAAATTTATTACATTAAACTAAGATTAAGAGGGTGCATTTAAGTTTCATAATATTAGAATTTAAAAAAATGAGATATTACTTATTAACTAGCTAACTCTTTTTGACGAGTAAACTCGTCATTGAAAAAGTACATCTTGTGTTATGACGAGTTAATTCGTCAAGAGTAATAAGTAGTGACCATTTGTAGTTTAAATAACAGTTTTAGTACAAACTCGTATACATTCGTAAATTTCAAGAAATTTAAAATATTTCTAGGCCAAGTTGAAATCAAAGAAACAAATGATAGATTATTAAACGTTGTACCATGCTTTGCTTAATAGCATTCTCTAACAGCAAATCAAAATAATAAATTAATACTTTATGTTTCGTTTCGTTATATTTAATAAAATTTATGTTAGTTTAAATAAACAAATAAATGGGACTACATACTCTGTAAATACATACTCGCCAATACTGACTATATACACGCCAATAATGGACGCATACTCTATATTTGAAGAGTACACTCGTCATCACTGAATTCTTACACACAATTTAGATACGAATTTTCTGAAAAGGTTGAAATACAAGGAGTGTTCAAACGAAAAGGTACGAAACAGTGTAACAATATGATCATTAACATATTTGCACATGCCGCTATGGGAAAATGTAACGAGACGTCTAGAAAAGCGATTGGAGTTTCCGGCGTAGATCGGAGCATTCCCGGGCTCACGCATGCTCAGGAGAGAGCAGAGACTCCTATGAACAGTGCCGTCCAACTCACGTGGCAGATCCGCTACTTGTTGAATTCCTCGAGAACTGAAGAACCATTAACTCCGATGTATCAGTGAAAGAATCCTTAGACTACACAGGTGCATCAAGAGCAAAAGACAGGGGTTACTCAAGGAAGAAGTAAGTCTACTCCATGATAACGCATGCATCCACAAGTCTCCAGTGTCACACACGCTAAACTGGCCAACTTCAAATGGGAGCAGCTAGACCATCCGCCCTACATCCCGGAGATGTCACCCTACGATTTTCATGCGTTTAATTCCCTGAAAAAACATCTGAAGGGGAAGCTCGGGAGAAGTACTCAAGGATGCTGTGAAAGATTGGGTCTAGTCATGGCTGCAGGAATTCTAGGAACAAGGAATTCTTCTGATCGTTAATATATGGGATTGTTGTGCTCAAGCCCATGATTTATACTTTGAATAAAGTCTGTTGTTGTTAGTATTATTGGTACTGTCAACGATTTTAAGCCGAATGAGCGTCTCTTGTTTTTTTGAAGTAGCGCTGACTTGGGTCAAGAGTACGACTTAGCTACACACTCATCATATTCGCCTGCACAATCCTTTTTTACAGGGGTCACATTCACACATCTCAAAGATAGTACACATACGAACTACCATGCCCTAACCGAAACTCGAACCTGGGATGCCCAAATCACAAGGCAGACACTCTACCTCTATACCAGGAAGCCAGCAAATCTTCATTTGTATACACAGTATCGTTTCGTACCTTTTCATTTGAACAGCCTTTGTAGTTAACTGGTTAATAGTATCTAAATTTTTATATTAAAAAACTTCTGAACTTTCCAAAAACACACCAAGAAAATGATTCGTTTATAACCATTCAATGTATACTATTGAAAGGTTACATAAGAATTCCACTTGCGCGATGTACCTTACTAGATCCAGATATTGCCAGTTTTCAAGAAGTAAGGGAAGGATATTTCAGAGCTTTTCTGCTGAATATTTAAATTACATTTTTTCTATACATAAAAGCAGAAAAATACAGATAAAAGTTTCAGCAAACAGAAAACTAAGTTTGCATCTAAAAATCCATATTATAAGTTGGAATATATTTCCAAGCGGAATTCTTATAAAATGTTTTGGATGGAGTATTTCAAATGTCGAAGGTCATCTTTTATAAACTAAGAAGTTATTTATATTGATATGTATTTTCTGAAAGGAAATTTATAAGCTGAAGATTTATTAGATAAATAAGTCATGCAAATTGTTGTCCGAATACAAGCGACCAATCGAGGAAAATGTATACATCTGAGAAGGTTCAAGTTTAAAAATTTTGTTGTGTTAATTGTGAAATTTTAAAAGCAATGTATTAATTAGGAATTGGATTTATTAAATGAACTCAATGATTTAAAAAAAGAATTTATCAAACAAGATGCGAATTCAGACAACGCTCGTCGCATAATGTAAAAACACGCCTCTAGGGACGTACGCTATTGGTTTAGTTTAGTACAGTTATATTAAGGATCAGTTTTAAAGAAACACCAGGGCTGTTTTGTGTTTCTTTAAAACGTAATTTCGAAACGTAATTCGGTCAGACGACGCAGACGACACCTGAGCTGGCGCCCCCTTCGTCACACCACACCAGCGGAAAGACGTTTAATCCTGACAGATTTAACGTGCAACAGATCCCCTTACACGTCAAATCTCTGATGGAATTGGGTTTCGAACTTGAAACCCTACTGCTTATCCTTACCCTACGACTACGAACGTGAAACCCTACTGCTTATCTCTACCCTACGACTACGAACCTGAAACCCTACTGCTTATCCCTACCCTACGACTACGAACCAGAAACCCTACTGCTTATCCCTAGCCTACGAATACGAACCTGAAACCCTACTGCTTATCCCTACCCTACGACTACGAACCGGAAACCC
>JAOUZG010050968.1:11647327-11675503 GCA_026289955.1 Argiope argentata | reverse complement strand
TCAATATCTATAAAATAAAATACACAACTCAACTTTTAAAATCTTGAAAAAAACATTTTAATAAAATATTTTGTTCTTAAAACATCTAGGGTCGAGTTTTTCTATTATCCAATATATATACAAGAATAAATGAATAAATGTGATTGGTACTATTGTTTTGGTTATTAGTGCTTTATTTTATTTAAGCAAATGAAAAATGCCAAGATTATTTTTCCACTTCATCAAACATATTAGCATGTTCACTATCTGGATTCAAGTTTTAAAACCCAATATCTATAAAATAAAGCACACAACTCAACTTTTAAAATCTTGAAATAAAAACATTTTAATAAAATATTTAGTTCTGAAAAGACTAGAAAGTCGAGCTTATCTATTCGCTTACATTTATGCAGGAATAAATCAATAGTAAGTCGCCTTCCACTCGATTCAGTGTCCCTCTCTAAAGCTCTCTCAGAAAACTGAAGCCTGCATGAAATGATAAGAAATATCCATAAATTCTCCTAAGCGGGGATTCTTCCTAAGATAAACAGTAAGTTAAATCATCATGTATGATGACGTCCATGTACAACTTGCCATGGCAACCTATATGATGATTGTACGTAATTCATCAGTTACAGGGGGAAGGAAGATAAAATTTGCTTAAGAGGCCCATTTTTTGACATTTATTTTCTTTTGTTGCTAATATTGCTGCAATAAAGAATATCTGAATGGCCGACATGCGCTTTTTAAGTGACAGATCATTGAGATGTATCGTGAAGTTACTTTATTACCATTTTATTTCAAATTTAAGTAACATATTGTAATGAAAAGATTACTTGAAAAGGGTGAATCTAATGCATTGCGGATTTGTAAAGAAACGAATGACAAAGGTTAAAGTTCAAGTCATGAGGTACATAAAAATTGGTTTTTCCTAATATAATAGGAATATATATCAGACATTTAGACATTTAAATGTTTACATGTAGTTTTTTATTGATGTCATTTTCATGAAGTTATTTCAATTGAGGAGTTCAATTTGAAATTTTTGTCAGATTTGTTAGTAGCATCTGACAAAAATTTCTTTGACTGTTAAAGAGAAATTTGACTATCTGTCTGTCCATTCGTGTGCATGTAGACGAAATAAATTGAAAGGTCATAGAAGTAAATCAATAAAATTTGGCTTATGGTTTTGTTACTAGAATTCTAAAATGTATATCAAGTTTTGGACGGAATATGTCATTTATTTGATATCTGTAGGTGTATTTCTGTCAAATTTGCTCGAAACCCGTTGAAGAGAAATTTAACTATTTGTTTACCCATCAGCGTGAATGTGATTGAAATAAATCGGAAACTCAACGAAATATATTAATGAAACTCTTCATTTTGTTTCGAAACTAAAATTCTAAAATGTGTATCGAATTTTGGAAGAAGTGCGTCATTTGTTTTATTGTTTTTCGTTGTTCTTATTTCTGTATCAAATTAGTATGAAAGCTGTTGAAGGGATATTTAAATATCTGTTTTCCCATCAGCGTGCATGTGATCTAAATAAATCTGAAACTGAACACTATAATTAAATGAAATTTTAGTTTTGGTTTTGTAATCAAAATTCTAAAATGTGTATCAAATTTTAGACAAAATACGGCATTGTTTGATTGCCTATCAATATCCTTATTTCAGTCAAATTTGTATAAAATCCGTTGAAGAGAAATTTAATCCATCAGTTCATCAGCATGCATGTGAGCAATATAAATCGAAAACTCAACTCGATATATCAATGAAATTTTGTTTTTGGTTTTGAATTCCGAATTCTAAAATATTTATCGAATTTTGGAAGGAATACGTCATTTTTTGATTATCTTTCGGAATCCTTATTTCCCTCAAACTTTGTATGAAATCCATTGAAGAAAAATGAAAATCTCTATTTACCCAACAATGAGCATATGATCGAAATGAATCTGAAATTCAACGTGATATATGAATGAAATTTTGCTTTTGGTTTTGTAACCAGAATTCTAAAATGTATATCAAATTTTGGATGAAATGCTTCAATTATTTGATTACATGTCGTAATGAAATACTTTGAAGAGAAATTTTACTATCTGTTTCATAATCTTGTGCATATGAAAGATACAATCGGGAAAGCAACGAGGCATATCAAAAAAGTTAGACTTTTGGTTTTGTAACTAAAATTTAAAAATACGCATTAAATTTTGGACAAAATTCTCTATTGGTTTAATTGCCTGATGGTTTATTTATTCTTGTTCAAATGGTAATGAACTCAATATATAAAGTTTAACGTGAGATTTTTAAGACAAACTTTTAGATCAGCGCTAAGTTTTCCACGAAATTAATCGATGGAAAGAAGGGTGGACTAACAATAACCTGGTCATACACAAAATTGTATAGATACACTAAGCAACTTGTTAATATACAATATCTGTACATATCGTGTTTTTGACAAATATTTACATTTCAAACATCTCTGAGTCCGTAAAACACATTTTTAGGATTATACTTGCCTGTTTCTCAATCTTTTTACACAATAACTCACAATCACTTTGAGCTAGACTAATGAAATTGGGTATGTAGCTTTTATTGGCTGACTGTCGATTTGTACTTTCATATGCATGTAAATACAACTCAAAAATGCAACGACAAAGATAAATGAAATTAGGATCGAGTTTTAGTATCTACAATACAGATTTTTAAGAAAATCTGAGGCAAATTTGTTAACAAAAAAACTATTTATCAATCTGAACAATCTTATTATTATCAATGCTGTAACTCAAAAATGCAAAGATTTGAATGAATGAAATTTTATAAGTGATAACGTTACTGAAATTGTAGTTGTATATCAAATTTTGATTTCATTCAATCAAAACAAAAATGATAAAAATCTGCAATCTTTTTTTTAGGACTCAGAAATAAAAATGAGTGCTTATAGTATTTACTACTTTGCCTAAAATTCAAAATTTTACGTGAACAAAGAGGATTCTGATTATATTAGAAAATACACAATAAGGTTTTTGGGAAACCACGTTCTCTAGGTAATATATGAGGAAGTTACGCCAAAAAGACACACTCTCATTGTAATGTGTAGTTATAGCTCATAAGTCAGATAACGACTCCCGAACACGAGTACTTAATTTAGTCTAGCGGCTTTGTTACTCGGCTACAAACCATAACGTTGTGAGTTCAGTCTCAAGGCTATCTAACCATTCACCCACAATGGTGACCCCGACCTTGAGTAATCAACTTTCTAGAGAAATGGTGGCTCCCTCTACCAGCAGCGGAAGTCGTCAGAAGCATTAGAAACAACATCTAATATCACAATTAACATACGTTTGGCACAAAATAGTCATAGGGCATTCTAGCCATTCACCCACAATGGTGACCCTTGGTCTTGAATAAGCAACTTTTTACAGCAGTTGTTCCTCAGCCCGCGCACTCCTCCACCATTCATCAACAAATTTATAAAGTGAATCGAAGTGAAGAGGTTATTTTCCAAAACGCTTACTCAGTTCTCTTTTTCAATTCCTACTATTAGTTCACATTCTCCCTATACATATTTATATATCTTGTACAAATTTTCAACAAAGAATCAATATATTCCGCAAATACTCATTTAATTATTAAATTATGCAAATGTTCGTTTAATCATTAACTTATTCACATTATTCTTAATTTAAAAGGTTATACAAAATCACTTTTAGAAGTTATGCAAATGCTTCTTTATTTATCCACTCAAGTGAATGAGTACTTTTTATTATGAATACTTATTATTAATGAGTGAATGAATACTTTTTATTCCTCCACTCAAGTTCAAATACATTTTTTTACTGTAGCGGATGACATTAGATGTTAATACAGTTTTTTCAGATATTAATTCATTAATTCAATTTAGTTAAGTTTTATTACTTTAAATAGAATTTCAGTGATTTCTAATGAGAATTGAAATCAACAGGCAGTAACTCAATTGGTGAAATGCAAGGATTTCATCATTCTTCGCGTGAAGTTGAAAATTGCAAGTTCAATTGTCGTAAAAATCAATAATATTTGACTAAATTATTTATATCAACTGTAATTATTTAATAAAAAATATCTAAAATAATTTTTTTCTTTGTTGATCTAAGTAGGAATTGACTTAATTTTTTAAAAATATATATTCTAGTTCATACGAGGACACTAAGAATAATATTATCGTCATATCCGGAAATTTTGAAAGGAAAATACTTCTGCTGATTTTGTTACCGTTTACGAACTTTAAATTTCATTTTAAGAGATAATATTCTGAAACTATTATTTATGCGTAAATAATTTTTAACTAGTGGTTAGCAATATCTTTTTTGGTG
Source organism: Argiope argentata (assembly GCA_026289955.1). NCBI lineage: Eukaryota > Metazoa > Arthropoda > Arachnida > Araneae > Araneidae > Argiope > Argiope argentata. The sequence continues at coordinate 11,671,172 of JAOUZG010050968.1, read as the reverse complement.
AATCGTGTATACTGGAATTGAATAAAAGAAAATGGTAGGAAATTTCAACAACTGAAAATTGCATTGAAATTTATTTTTATCTGAAGAATATATTTCATTTTTTACATGACTGACGTTCAACTCAATTTATTTTTATCATTCCTTAAATATCTTGATTTAAAAAGTGGGACCACTGATAATTCTAAGAGTCGAAACCTTGACTTGGTCATCGAAAATAAAGAATAGTTAAAACCTTATTCTTAGTAGAGTTCATCCGATATGAAAATTAATGCAAAATCAGAAACTACATTAAAAAAGAACACCATATAATTATTTCCTTTAATTTAAAACTTTAATTAATGAACCACTAATACATATGGAGTATGTCCAGAAATGATTAATTAAAATTTCATTTTTAGAAGTGTTCATTAAATACGGGAATTGTTTCGAAATATGAAGTGACATTCCCGAAGAACACTTTACAATTGTTTCCGCTAATTAAAAATTTTAATTAATGCAGTTTTAATATGTGCAACGTGCATGAAAAATTGATTTCCGTTTTCATAGAATACCCCTACGCAATAACAAAAGAAGACCGACAGAAATTTTGGCCCAAAACTTCTCCTTTTATATTAAAGATGAATGGCAGATGCAAAAGCAGATGAAACAAGAACCGTTTATCGGGAAAGTTGAATCTTGTTGTGGCAAGATATATAATCGTGCTTACAAAATTCAAGAATAGTAAATGTCAAATACTGCGTTTAAACAATGTTTAGATGGTTTCTTTTGATATGCATGAAAGGATTGAACCGGAATACAATAAAACAACTTATTGTTCAAGAATGCAAAAGAAACGGCACTTTAGCCTCAAGCTGTTGAATTTTTCAAATCGGAAATTTTCATTCGATTCCTTTCTTCCATCTTAAATTCTTCTTAAATAATAAATACAAATACAATATAATATAAAAACTAAAAGGTATTCTTCGTTTGCATAAGAAGATTCGGTTTTTGTAACAATCGAATAAATTCGATTATTATCAAAGAATATAGTATTTATCATATCTAACTGGGTGTATTATTGTTGTTTATACGAAGAAAATTATTTAAGCTTGAAATTATTTAAGAATAAATATAAAAAAAGAAATTCCTTAATAAAAATTTGCTTAAGAAATACTTAAATCTACATTTCATTTGAAGCATTTAGTTGTTTCTACGATTTTTGATTTCTTGATTGATAATTTCATAATATGTGAATTATAAAGAAATGTTTTGGCGCATATTTAAAAATTTATTTAATACTTTCGATGATTTCTGAAGACAAGATACTCTGCAAATGTTCATTTAATTATTAAAATATCAAAAATGTCCGTTTAATCATTAAATTATCTAAATTTAATTTATTTATCAAATTATCAAATATGTCCGTTTAATCATTAAATTATTTAAATTTAATTTATTTATAAAATTATCAAACATGTTCGTTTAATCCTTAAATTATCAAAATTTAATTTATTTATCAAATTATCAAATATGTCCGTTTAATCATTAAATTATCTAAATTTAATTTATTTAAAAAATAATCAAAATTGTTCGTTTAATCCTTGAATTATCTAAATTTAATTTAGTTATTAAATTATACAAATCATACTTTATTTAAAAGGTTTATACAAAATCATTTTTATAATATGTTATGCAAATGTTTTTTTAATTAAAAGTAGAATATGCAGAATTTTCTTTTGTTCATAATTTCTCAACGACGGTTCACACTACAAATGTTCCTTCGAGTGAATCAAGAATTAAAATTAATATTGACCAAAATGAAACTGATTCAATGCAAACGTAAGGAAAGAAATTCAATCAAATATAGAAATTAAAATCAAATATATTAATAACAATCAAAATAATTTTATACATTAAATTGAATCTGTTTTACTAAGAATTATCAGCCATATCAGATCTACAAATTTAGAAACAAATAAAGTTAATAACAAAATTTTGAACAAAACGTTATAAACATATGAAATTCTTTTTATGTTGATAATGTCTAGGTTCACTCAAAAATGATTTTTACTACTCAGAAGCATTTTAAAGGATTGCACTTCTTTCGGTCACTCCAGTTGAAAAGAATCCTTAGTTCATTATTTTGGAAAGCTGGAAACTAATTTAAAATCTACCACAAATCATCTAGAGAGGTTTATCCTTATTTTTATGCTTCAACAATTTCCGACTTCAGAGAAATACTGTCCCTTAGCAGGCAATTCCTGAATTGTTATTTTAATACTTAATTAGAAAGTGTATAGTTTCCAAGAACTAAACATTTAACTATCTTACTTCCTACTTTGACTCATGGAAAGAGCGTTATCTGATAAGCGCAAAGCGAAGTCTGAAGTCAGGATAAGTTTGGTTGTTGTTCTTCAACAACAATCTGTTAAGATGCCCGTGCATCGTCTAAACGGATTAAATTGTGTCGGTGATAAATATTTAATCAATTTTCAAAGTGATATGGCTTAGTGTCTAGGGACCCGTTTGATTAATTAAAACGTTTACCATTTTGCAGGATACCATACTCTTGGCATATTAATTGTAAATGACCCTTGATATAAAAACTAGCATTTTTTTAATATTCATACGTAAGCTTCATATCAGCCATTTATAAAATTTATAATAAATACAAAAGAAAAATTTCATTAAAAGGACATGAGTGAACATATATTTAAAATTGTAATAATCATCTCATAATAATAATAATTAAAATCTTAATTTAATAATAACAATAATAATAATTTAAAATATAATTTAAAATCCTAACAATAATAATAATAATAATAATAATAATAATAATTTAAAATATAATTTAAAATCCTAATAATAATCCCATAATAGTAATTAAAATCTTAATTTAGAATGATAATCCCATCATAATAATTAAGATCATAATTTTAAATAATAAACACATAATAATAATTAAAATATTAATTAAAAACAATAACCCCATAATAATAATTAAAGTCATAATTTAAAATAATAGTCACATAATAAAATTATTATTTGAAATCATAACATAAATCGCATAATAATAATTGAAATTATAATAATAATACCATAATAATTATTAAAATCATGATAATAATCAGATAGTAATAGTTAAAATCATAACTTGAAATCATAAAAAGCCACTATACTTTGTTTGCATGGAATGTATTTTCAACTTTATTGTTAGATAAAAACTTTTACCTTCACTAAGATTATTTTGAAATCGAAGTCATATTTTTGAAATGAAATCGGATAACAATTAGGTTGCCATTCCCTTCTCCAATTTTTAACCCGCACAAACATTAACCACTTAACTGTTTTGCGCGTATGCCGTACCTGTATCGATTTATCGAATTTTGATGGTTGTAAACAAAAAATAATCCATTCATAACAATCATAATTCAATAGTAAAAGGACTTCGAATGCGTAGATAAGTATTCGATGGATTTCCATTTGAATCAAAATAAGAAAATATTCCCAAAATAGAAGGTGCCATCTTATTAGATAGTAAAGAAAATAAAACTGTTAAGTGGTTAAGATGTTTCCAACATTTTCACATACGTCTGAAGGAATCACGGTTCTATTATCTGGCCACTGCAAATCTGAAACTGTCTTTAATATTACATTTGTAACGTAAATAGCATTGCAAGTAGGCATGCTAATTCGATTTCAACTTTTGAAAGAATAAAAATGGGAAGTGATGCAAATTCCAAAGAAACTCAAAAACATATTCTCCCCCGCCCCTCTTTTTTTGTATTTAAAGTTTAAGCGTACAATGCTTTATGATATAAAAAACATGAAAAATGCCTTATGACCTTGTATGTAACCCAAAAGATAGTATTAAAAGGTCACTTGTTTGAAAATTCCAAAATAAGTTATATGCGATTTGCCAGAATTTCTTCTTATGGCATTTTGCATTTAGCGGTTTCAATCCTTATCTAATGAGGCATCTAATAATAATTTTGAAATGAAAATAAATAGGCCTTTTAGTATAATTTTTAATGAAAAGTATTTTACATCATTTCCTCTAAACTTTCGCGAAGAATAATTAAAGATAATTAAAGAGAAATTACATTTTGAATCATTTTGATCGAGCTAAATATATTATTTCCTAATGAAATCAGTTACCATAATTAATTTTAAATATTTAGTCAAATATCACAACAAATCATGATAATATAGATCTTTTATGTTGGCTAAACCTAACAAAATAATTACACATAAAATATTTAAGATGCTATTGGATTGAGTTTTCGCTTCGTTTAAGAAATAATAATACCTCAAGAAACAATCCTCAGTAATCAGTTAATAAATTTATTTCATTCCATTTAATTAAGACATTTATTATTTATTAAAATTTCTATTTGTGTATGCGAAAAGAGAATTAAAGATATCAAATTTATATAAACGAAGGGTTATTGAATATTTTATGCTTCATTGCAAGCGAAATATAATTTAAATTCAATAAAACAATTAAATACATTTAATGATTTATTTTTATCATATTCAAATAACATAGCTATTTGATGCCTGAAGTAATATTGATTCTGGCATATAACACAATTTCATTATGATGAAAACAAAATGCGTTCATGCTAACTTTCATTGTGTTTTTAGCATTTTCATGGTTTTCATTATCAGTTGACTTATGCTCCAAGTTATATTTCAGTTCAAATGATATTTTTGGCAATAAAGAAATGAAATTTTACATTTGGAAGCAAAATTTAAAATACACTCTTAATTCCATTACAAGAAGGGAAATATTTTATAAAACATCAATAATTTCGATTTAAAAAAGTTAATTAGAACATATTTTAACTAGTATACTAAAAGTTGTAATATCTAATTTCTATTATTTTTTAGCTTTAACTTAAAATTTATAATTCATATATATTCAATAGTTTAAAATTCATATTTCATCTATATTCAAGTTTAAAAAATTCATATGTATGCAAGTTTAAAATTTATAATTCCTATATATCCATATTTAAAATTTATAATTCATATTAATTCAATTGTTCAAAACTTAAAATTCCTATGTATTCAAGTTTAAAATTTATAATTCATATATCTTCAATCATTTAAAATTTAAAATTCATATATATTCAATAGTTTAAAATTTATGATTAACATTAATTGTTTAAAATTTATAATTACTTCATTTATTTTAAAACTTATAATTCATATTCATTCTATAGTTAAAATTTATAATTAATTCAATATTGTGTAATACTGTAATTAAATTTTTCTCAAATGCACAAACAAATAATATCATGTGTGCAGAATCAAAATAGTATGTTGCTGTTATTAGTGGCACTTGCCATGGACAAGTTTTGCCGAAGCATTAACGAGTTTTAAGCAGAAAGGAGCGTTTCTTGTTTTTGAAGTATCACCAACTAGGGCCAAGAGTACATCTTAGCCAATTATGCATCACATTCACTTGCAGAGCCCCTTTTAAAAGACGGAGCACATTCATATACCTTACAGAAAGAACACAGAAGAACAACCATGCTCGAACCATACTAGAAACGAGACGCCAACTCTCGGGGAAGACAGTTTACCCCTATGCCTGGACGCCGGCGACAAAACATTTTTTAATTAATCGTTTAATTCATAATTAAGGATAATGATACATTGATGAAATGCAGGAAAATTAAATAATTATATATAATTTTGATATAAAAATTATGCATTAAAATTCATTCATGAAACTTCTGTTTTTTAATCATTACATTTTAAATATGCTCGATAAGACAAACTGACAGATACCAATAAATAATGGTTTGAGTAACTGAATTTTACACATCTTTGCTATTCTGTTAAAACAAAAAAAGCAAAATTTTAAAGATCTACACAATGATATTTAATTTTGATGCAAAGATTACAATTCATCTACGAAACGTACTTTTTATTTATTGCGTTTTAAATATGTACGTAATAAATAGACAAATTGACTGCACCACACTATGCATTGGGTCAAAATGTAATATAGATTTGTTATTCTGGTGATAACGAAATAAGCCAATTTTTAAAATTCCAACTTATTGCATTCTATTAATTACAGAGCATTAAAATCAACCATCAAACTTGTTGTGTGTGGGTCTGTGCGTGTGCTTGCGTGTGTGTGCACGTTCGTGTATGTGCGTGTGTTTTCAAATGCATCAAAATAAGGCATTATATGATACGTGTCTGTGCGTGTGTATATGAGCGTGTGTGCGTGCGTGTGCGTGTGTCTGACAGTGGTATCAATAAATAAACAAACTGACAGAAAGCAAAACTGTACAGATTAAGTGCAAAATTGGATAAAACTTTGCCACTCGGGTGAAGAAACCAAAAGACAAATTTTATTAATATGTGTGTGTGTGTGTGTGTGTGTGCGTGCGTGTGTGTGTGTGTGTGTGTGTGTCTGTGTGTGTGTGTGTGCTTGCGCGTTTAATTTTCGTGTTCACGTTTGTTTTCTACATGGAGGTACAAATTTTACAGATTTTATCAAAAATTTGTTTACGGTCTAAATTCGTTTTTAATAGGAAGATCCATTCTTTCTTATTTCCGTTTAAAGCATTCTAGAAATGTCTTTAAATAATTATTATGATTTCACAATCTAAACAGATTTCTAATAAAACCATAAGAGCACCTTCCTAAGAACTATTAAAGATTCATTTGTTGTTCTGAATGAATTGCGGCTTAAATGGCTATCATAAATGTGCAATGAATATTTATAGCAAAAAAATTCATAGAAATAGGTCTGGGATCTTTTTTGACAGATCATTTGCCTAACAATCCATTTTCCTGACAGATCATTTGCTCAACGGACCATTTATCTTACAAGATGGCCCGTTCGATTGCTCTAAACCAAAGTTTTTGCTTTCTCTTGCACGAAATATACAAAGAGGAAGTACATTGTAATTGTCAAAAAATACAATCTGGAGATTTTGGAGAGTTTCCAAACTTCAATAAATTTTCCTGAGTCAAAAAGCACAAGTTGTGGTATTATGTATGTCTGTCTGAGAGAGCGATAATTCAGAAACGTCTCTAGCTAGACAGGTGAATGGATTTAACACCTAATTTGAAGATTTTTATCATAAAGAAAAGATGTCAGAAGGAAATCCAATAGGATGTCTGTCTATATAGCTGTCAGAATATAAGTTAAGACAGTAACTACAAAATCATGAAAGAACCAGATATGAAATACCAAAATCGAAAAGAATTAGATAAAGGAAATTTCGTTCAAAGTATTAAAATCTGAAGTTTAGATTCTTATCAAGTTTTGAACTAAATTTTTCAGACAGTTGACAGTTTGCTGGTCTTTAGTTTTTCATGAGTGTACAAACAGGAATGAACTCGGAAAGACAATTTAATTTATCTGTCCATATAGCTGTCAGAATACATGTTAAGACAATAACTACAAAACCTCGAAAGAACCAGATATGAAATACCAAAACCGGAAAGAACTAGACAAATGAAATTTCGCTCACAGTTTTAAAATCTGAAGTTTAGATTCTTATCAATTTTTGAACTTAATTCCTCAGACAATTGACTGTCTGTCGGTCTGCCCTTTTTCATGAGTGTACAAATAGGAAGAAACTCGGAAAGACAATTTAATAAATGAAATCTGGTAAGTGATCTTATGACAGACGATTATTGCCCTAAGTCAAATTTTAGTTTCAATAGATTGAGGAAAGAAACTTATATAAAACGTTTTTGTTTTTTAGTGCATATGTATCAAATTCATGGCAGTAATTAATCACCAAAGATTTCAAGCTAAATTCAGTAAATACGCGAGATTGCGTCAAAGATTGATATTTCGTACATATTATATTTGGTTGCCAAACCGGTTGTTGCACCACTATGCTACGAAACACGTAATATTCATAAGTGGGATTCCGAAAATAAAAGTCTGAGTGCCCGTTGCGTTAATGGGCTTGTCCAAGGCTATATTTATATAGGGATAATGAATAACACCTTTATTAGAAGGCATGAAAGATACTTTTAGGGAAACCACTTTTGCTGGTTTTACAAACAAAAACTAGCAACTTCAACAGCAGCGGCATAAAAAATAGAGAAAATGATGAAGTTTTCATTGATAGTAAAAAAATAGTAAAAAAAAATAGCTGATCAATTCACCAAGCTTCGGGTGTTTGGTTAAAATTAAATGAATTCTTAATTTTATTTCATTTTGATAATTCTTTTTATTTATCAATTTCTTTTTTATTATCAATCAACATTTGAATGTATATTCATTATATTAATGACGATAGCGTGACATCTTTCTCCGAACATTAACTTTTTCAGCAGCAGGTACTTTCTAGAAAAGGGCTTTTAAACATTTTTATTAAGATTTTTATTATTTAAAAATTGTATAGCATATTACCGCACATATATTTTATAGCATATTAACATGCAAAAACTTCTTTTGATACAAGCTTGAAACTTAAATATATAAATTACTTTTTAGTAATACCAATTTAGTTTCATTCTAATTCCTTTTTTTTAACTTTAATAATTTTTTCCAAAATTAATTCTATACACAAATTTTAACAATGTATTTTATTATTCGAACCAAATCAAATAATCAAATTAAATTTTAATCAAAATTAAATTTAATCAAATTTATTTTTTTAAAAAAATTAATTAATTAAAAATTAAATTTAATCAAATTACTCAAAATTAAATTTTTCAATAAATTCATAAAAATTTCATATCATTATTTTTCCCTAATTTTTTTGCGATAAAAATGCTTTCTTTAGTCGTAAAGGCAGAATTTTCACTTTCATTTTAATTAATTAAATAATGTTTTAGGATGGCGTTTGTTTTTATAATAAAATTGCTGCCCACTGAATTCAGAGGCTGATGGAATTAAGCCAGGCGAAGATAAGACAAACTAATTAACCCCTTAACTGTTTTGCTTTTATCATAAACTAATTAGATGACACCTTTCGTTTCTGGAATGCACTGTCTCACTGATTCAATTAAGAATCCATAGAATGATGATGTGTTTGTGGATTATGCATAATTTTTGTATTAAATTATGACATCTTTGAATAATTTAATTTCAGAATATAAGTTAGAGAAGCGATATTTTGATGTTGTCAGGACGATTAGAGTATGAAATTAAAGAGTTAACCCTAAAACATTTTCATGTTATTATAGTTAGAACCTTCTTATTTATTCTTTATGTATGGGAAAGCAATAAATTTTCAGACGATAATTATGTTCCTATTAAAAATGGAGGATATAAAGTTTTGTTCGAAAGAATACATATATATTTTAAATTATCTTATAATTTATAAATGAATTTGAATTAATAATCAATAGAGCTTCGAGGTTAAAAATTATTATTAGTCTATAATTATGATAACTAATGAGTAAGGATTATAATTTAGACAATGCAATACATAATTGAACTGGAATAATAAATATTATTATTATATTAGCATAATTATAAAAATCAATGTAACATCATGATGGTAAATTTAAAAAGTATTAACATTATACAAAAATTTCTGTATGATAATTATATCATTTTGAATGTGTTTAAAGCAATTTATTTATTTAAAAAAGGGAAGTCCGCTGAGTATTTAAATCTATTTTAGCTTAAATTAGTGTTAGTTTTTTTTTAAAAAAAAAAAGAATTAAAACACTTCCATATGGTTCATAACAAAATTTTTCTCTCAATACAAATTAATTATTTTCTTACATGTTAATGAAATTAATTAATTTGTTATTCATTTGTATTTAGACCAGGCTGCTCAATAAAAGCTTTAAGAACCCAAATTAAAAGCAAAAATTCATGGAAAAATATTTAAACCTATTTTGTTCCGTTTAATCTAAATAGATCATAATACCTGTAAGGATTAATGCAATTTTCGAAAGATAATTTTACTCTCTTTATCCGGAGAGTTTTTTAAAGTATTATAATATTTTACCGAAATTATATTTTTTACAGGTTTGATCAATTTCTAAATTATTTTTAAGATAAAAAAAACTATATAATATTTTAAAAGTAAGACAATGTATAGATAATTACTACAAACAAATTATTATGAACTAAATATTTTCTTATACAATAATTAAATTAATTAATTCTTTATTCATTTGTGTTTGTATCACGTTGCACCGTCGAAGCATTCAAGTCCTAAATTAGAAGTAAAGATGCATAAAATAACATTTTGTTCCCTTGAATATTAATGGACCATAGGCCTTGTAAGTATTAATGCAATTTCGAATATAAAATTTATGCTTTTTAACTATAAAATAATTATTTTTATTCTTTATTTTTTATAGTATTTTACAGAAATTATATTTTTGCTTTTAAATTAATTTCCATTAATTTTTAAATTTAATTAAAATTAGTATTTTAATAATATTTGGATATATAGTCACTTAATACTAATCTAATTTTAAATGATCAACAGAAAATTTATTCCAAATTTTATAATTAAAGTTGATACCATACATATTTTTATTACCAGTTAATGCAGTTAAGAAATTAAATGAAGATATTTATTTTGAAAAAAAAATTCTTATAATATTTTCAGTGACATATCAATCATTAAAGCTTTAGAATTTTATATAAAACTATAGAACAGTCAGCTTCCTGGGAGGGTTAAAATACAACTCAAATATGAAAGTAAAGCTCTTTTCATAAATACCGTCAAAAATAAAATCCTTAATCGTTTTGCAAGTTACAACCATGTCGAAAAATAAAGCTTTACACTTTTAATAATTAAAATGCATTGTTTCCGAATCAATCTCTATTTAACAGAGCTGAGTTAGCACACAAAAGCATTATGTACATTAAATGTACCGTGAAACTCTTTTCGTCTGACGTCATAATTGCATCAGCTTACGTAATTATAGATAATGAAAGGAGTGTGCCGTCACACATGGATTCAGCAGCGCTTGTTAAGATCAATTAACTACTAGAAAGCCCATGCAAAAGCCTATTCGATTTCATTTTAGGTGGTGGAATTTCCGGGAAACCTAAATTTCCATGAAAAACGTGTTCACACCCAACACAAATTAGTGTTTCCTTTTATTATTCATTTGTACTTAAAACATGTAACTAGTCTGATGAATATGCCATACGCAGTTTGGGTTTAGTTTTTGGTAATCAGTAATTTCATATCAGGAAATTCAATAAATTGTATCTGTGACTACATAAATATGGAAAGTGGTCATAAATGGTATTTTAACTATAAGGCATTGTTATATATACACTCACTTCCAAAAGTTAAGTACGAACATGTAAAATACAAAAAAATCAATAAATACTGCTTTGATTGACAACAAATTCGGCAGGAAAGTAGCATATATATTTATGCATAAAACAAACTCAATAATTATATACAAAAATGAAAACAATATTTAATTTTGGTAAGTTATCAGATAATGTTACTTGAGACTTAAACGGAAATATGTATAAAGTGAAAATAAACATCATAAAATGAAAAAAGGACATTAATAGGGTATGTGATCCCCCCCTCATCTGTACACAAAGTTTATACCTTGTGACCATACTTTCAGTTAGATGGTCAACCACCGCAGAACTAATAAATCGCCATTCTTCTTGTAGAGCAGTTTCCTGCTCAATTAGAGTGACTTTTGGTGGGAAACGTGAAGATACAGCACGGCCGAGAGCATCCCAAAGATTTTCAATGGGGTTAAGGTCGGGAGAATATGCTGGACACGCCAAACGCGCAATCCCTTCACTCTCCAGGTAGTCATCGACGATGTGAGATCTATGGGGACGTGCGTTATCGTCAATTAAAATAAAAGTAGGGCCAGCTGCTGCAGCGTACAGTTTCTCAATGGGTTCTAGAACTTCACCTCGATACTGGCAAGCCATCACAGAACCCCATTTAAAGATGTGCAGGCATTTTCCTCTTCGTGCTTAGCTTTTGGAAGTGAGTGTTGTTGTTGTTGCTAATGGCACTTGCCTATGGCCAAATCCTCCGCTGATGTAGCAGCAGATTTAAGCTGAAAGGAGCGTCTCTTGTTTTTTGAAGTACCACCAACTAGGGCCAAGAATACGACTTCGCAACACACTCACCACATTTGCTTCCACAGCCCCTTTTTACAAGGGGGGGGGCACAGTGACACACCTCACAGATAGCGCGCAGACGAACAAACCAAGCCCGAACCGGGACTCGAACGCGGGATTTCCAGAACACGAGGAAGACGCGCTACCCATAAGCGAGAGAATCGGCTGGAAGTGAATGTATAATATAAATACAAAATATATATACTTGTCTCTTTTGTTGCTGTTCTGGGGAAAAAAATCTCTCCGGCATGACTTTCCGAAGTCTGTTTCTAAATCAAATCAGGTACTTTCAAATCTCAAAGAACATCATTTCAAAAAAAAATTTAATAAAGTCAATGAAAAGATCATAAATTAAGCTGTTGAATAATATCTGGAATATCAAGATTAGGAGTGAAAAGGGATCAATCTTTGAACATAGAAAATTTTTGTGACTATTTCATAAGACAAGTATCACCTAAAAGTATCCTTCCGAATCAGTTAAATAAGACTACTGCGTTAGTACATAATAGATCTTTGATTCCAATTTTGGAACTCTAAAATTTAATTGGAAATATAGAAAATGCAATACCTGGAAGGTCAAGGATTTGTTTCAAAATTGTAAATGAAATCCTAACCTTTGGATCGTTAAAACGCTATAAGCAAAATCTAATTGAATTGCATCAAAATTGAACATGAGAAAAATGTATGAGAGTTAGAAGGCTAAACCACAACTTAACTTTTCATGTGATTATACAGCTCGTGTATAGCCACATACAAATAATAAATTATAAAAAAATGGCTTTTTTGTGTAAAATCTCATTTTTTTCAATTTAATTTTCAGGAAAGGTATCTATAAAGATAAATTTAGAGCAAAAGCTTATCTAAATATAAAACCTCATTCAATTCGTTAGAGCCCTTTCAGAGATTCAGGAAATCAGGAAAGATAGATAAGATAGATAAACTTAAAGCAAAGGTTTATCGAAATATATAACTTGGTTCAATTCGAGCTGTTTCAGAAAAACATGAAATAAATTTATAAACACACAAAAATTTATATGCAAAGTTATAAAATGATACATTTCTTGTTAAAGTTCGATGTTTTTATTTTATTTTATTCTTACACTAATCTTTCCATGCGGCCAGCTGGTTCGCCAAGATATATATTTATGTTTTTTGGTTCCATATACATTTTTCAGAGAAATCTTTTAGATATAACATCATGTCCAGGATTCCCTCAGGGTTTTTTTGTATGAAAAAAACCTTGATATTTGAATTGTTTTGTTTAAACCGCTTTATTGTGTATTCCTACTTTACTAATGATGACAGCCCCATGACAACATAATGCTGTCAAAAATGTAAATATCCGGTTAATTTATATTCTAAATTTCGTGATATCGTAAATTAACTTTTTATTCGTCATGTAAACTGCGCAAAACAAAACAAAATTCTTCATATTCAGCTTTAAACAATGCTGTAAAATCACGCGATAAAATATTTAATGAAGCAATGAAAACAATTGTCGGAAATAAATTTACTGTAGAAAATAAAATGAAAAACGTTTTTTAAAATCGTCAAAATTAAACAAAAAATTACGGCATTAAGAAGACATTTTTTCAAGCTTTAAAATGACAAGTATTTTTTAATAATAATATTGTTGGAAGTTATTTCATTTCTTTGGAAGTTATCTCACTGGAAACCCCTTTATATCCATTCCTTGATCCGCAATCTTAACAAATCAGACAAACTTGTTTGCTGATTCATTTGCAACAATATATTAGTAGAAGAAATAAAGAACTAATAGATTATTCATTTATTCCTTGATATAATTTTCAAAGAACACTTTCTTATCGTTTTTCTTAGGCTTTTTATAAAAATTTAAAATTCTTTTTAAAAAACTGGTAGATATATGTCTTTGGCTTAATTTAATTGGTTACCGAAAATATTACATTTAAATCCTATTCGTTATCTTTATTGGTATTCATTTAATAGTTACTATCAGATAACAGATTTCATCTTAACTAATTGCATTCATTTAATGGTGACTATCAGAAAGCAGGTTCCATACTAATTAATTGCATTCATTTAATAGTGACTATCAGAAAACAAGTTTCATCTTAACTTTTTGAGGCCATTATATCTTAAACATATTTTCAAGGCATGATTTGTGGTTGTATTCCATAATTACAATCTGAAATGGTTACAATGATAAATCATGATTGAAATTTAATACATTTTGAAATTATGAATCAAGGATCAGTTTGCTTAAATTAAATTTTAAATTGATTTGTAGGTTATCTATTATGCGAATGCTGGTAAAAAAAGATAGAGAGTAATTAAATTTGGATTTATATGTGTCCTCGCAATGTTCGGTGCTAATTTTAGGAAGGCACTTGGAATAAAGAAATTAATTCAATTTGGATACCCACGTGTGGGAAAGAGAAATTATCAGGAGCAATTAGTAAACACAAAGTGAGCTCGAGAGAGAAAGATTGAATTTAGGGTCCATTATCACCATTGATTTCAGGGTCCATAAGGCTTACAAGCTCATCATCGCCATTTCTGTTTCATTTATGGCTTTCGTGTCAATTCACTAAAATATTGTGGATGCTTCCACAAAGTTTTGGTTAGTTACGCTTTCTTTCTTTTTCTTCGACTTCTTTGTTCTAGAATTAACAATTTTTTATATTGTTTTGTCTTTTGTTCATCAGAGTCTTTTAAGTAATCACTCAATCATCCAGTTGAAAATGCGAAATAATTTAAAGTTCTTTAAAAACAAAAACTCTTCCTAATAGCAAAATCTGTGTTCATCATTAAAACTAAAATCATCGCCATTTCTGTTTCATCCACGTCTTTCGTTCTTTTGTTCACCAGAATCTTTAGAAATAATTTAAAATGCTTTTCAATTAAATTTTGTTTTCTATGAAATAGGCTCACTCTTTCTAAGTTCTCATCCAATTGCTCTCATTCATGTAGTAATCCCTCAGTCATCCGGTAGATACTGCAACCTTAACGAAAATGTTAAATAAATTATAGTTCTTTAAAAAAAAGTCCTCCTAAAAGCAAAATCTATGTTCACCATTAAAAATAAAATCATCACCATTTCTGTTTCATTTATGCCTTTCGTTCTTTTGTTTACCAGAGTCTTTAGAAATCATTTAAAATACTTTGTCAATAAATTTTGTTTGCTCTGAAATAGGCTCACTCTTTCTAAGTTCTCATCAATTGGCTGTCATTCTTGTAGTAATCCTTCGGTCATCCGGTAAGCACTACTACCTTAATGAAAATATAAAATAAATTATAGTTCTAAAAACGCTTTTGATAGCAAAATCTATGTTCACCAATAAAAATAAAATCAAGTAATACCAAAAATGATGTATAACAATCATTACAAAATTGGAGCCACTCATTCCTTAGGGTACTCCAATATAGTGTTATTCCTTGACTCATTTTGCTTTTCAAGATTCCCATTCAATCTTCACAAAACGACGGATTACCAAAAAGTACAGATTGAAATTGAACTGACTCATAGAGGCCTTCTATATTTCAAATTTAAAGGACTCACATAATACTAAACAAAAGGATAAAAGTCTGAAAACTCAATTAAATGCATTCTTCTTAAATGCTCTGTCTCTATTTAATCCTCTGAGAGATTTTCATTGTGATAATTTGTATTCTTTAAAAATTTCTCTGAATGTTCTCGTATATGAGATATTATATTAAACCATTTTTACTGGAGATCAAATCTAAACGAAAAATGATACTGTATACTCGGAAGTTTTGCCATTAAAACATCTTATTAAACTCTTAATTATGCTTTCATATTAGTGAATACCATCTAAGGTATTATAATATAACTGTGACAAGAAATTTTAATCATTAATTGGAGTGACAGCATTATTAACATAATGTAGCATTCGTTACTACATTATGCTAGAAACAGAACGGATGAAAACACATATAGATTTTAAAATATCAAGGTAAAGCGCAATGTTAATGTGCTCCAAAGATGGATCTCGCGTTGAATTTGAACTTAATTTTTTTATATATAATTGTACATTCAAATATTTGAAGGATGCCATCATCATAACATCATAATTGTATAATTTATTATCATGAATACAGAAGGATTATAAAATCATTATTTCTCAAATTTAATTCAGATGTTATCGTTGATATGGAATTACAATTTAATTAAAATAACTCATAAACTGATAACTAAACAATAAATTTTTAAGGCCTATTATCATTAATAGGAAGTAACTGTAAAAAAATCTATATCATCTAACGCATTAAGAGAATTGGTTACAAAATTCCAATTTTAAAAAACAAGATGCATGAAATAAAACTGCATAATTAAAAATAAAGAAGGATAAAAATTGATAATATATTTAAAGGAAGCTCATTTTGAAATGTCGTTTTACATTGTTTCATGAAGTTACTTAAATTAATATCATTTTTATAAGATTTTAAAACCCTATTTTTTTACTTCTTTCTGGTTTTTGTAAAACGAAAATTATTAATAATTTTCTATTTCCTTCATGATGAAATTTTGTACACTAGTTTGTTATCAGTGGAAATAAACTACTAAACACTTTTAAAAATTAAATCATCAGTTAATTGCTTAATTAGATTAAATTTTTATTTACGAGGGTCGTCTATTTTGTAGTGAAATTTAGGGGAAAAAACATTTTAATTCCCTGTAGTATTTATGGTATTGTATAATGAATTAAAAGTTTGACCCAAAAAATAAATCAAATAAAAAATTTCTGCTTTCAAATTTACAATTAAAATTTCTTTTTTAAAAATCGTTTTTGTAGCAACATTTACTTGATCAGTTTTGAAGAATCAGAAGAAAGCACATCCTTATCAGAATTTCCAAAAACATTTTATACCAACTTAATCAGGATAGATTTTTATGTTTTAAAAAGCTCTAACTTAGAAAAAACAGAGAAAAAATATAAGATTTTTTCCCCTTTATATTTCTAACTAGATTTATTTTTGTCTGTCATAAAAAGGACTTTCTTCTTTCAATTTTTCTTTCACCTCCTGCGAATGAAGCGGAAATAGGAATCTGTGTAACGCCGCAGTTTTTGCTTGCGTGTGGGTCTCACCATGAAACAAAATGATTAGCCTAAGTGCTGATTCGAAGAACAACGTGGGTGTTTAATAAAAAAGTAGATAGCACACACGCGAAGGATAGGTGATTGCCTTAATAAGCACACATTTTTATTGAAAACTAACTAATTCACTCCAATTTTTTAAGAGAACGGCAAGAAATTCCACACTTTTTCAAGGGTACTTGTAAAAAATATAGGCATTAGGTATTTTAACACGTTCCAGAATTTTTAGCCCTTGAAAGATGTGTTAAAAGGAAAATGCAGCTTCAAAGTAAGGAAAAATGGTAAAATTTAAAATGAAAAATATGTTTATAATCAATTAATATTTTATCAAATGGGTAGATTTTTATTATGTTTAAGCTAAAAATGTATATGAATTCTCGTAATTACTTAATCTAAGGTCAATCAATTGAATCAAATATTTTTAAAGATTACTAAATCTAACGTAGGTAAACTTAAGCCTTATTTTTTTCACTAAATACATTTAAATGGAGTTTAAATAAAATTAGAATTTCTCTCGTTTTAAACTTTCAGGAATATATTTTTCAATTCTTACTGTTATTCACACAC
This sequence comes from Argiope argentata, assembly GCA_026289955.1. Taxonomy (NCBI): domain Eukaryota; kingdom Metazoa; phylum Arthropoda; class Arachnida; order Araneae; family Araneidae; genus Argiope; species Argiope argentata. The sequence goes on along the minus strand of JAOUZG010050968.1, from coordinate 11,653,451 downwards.
TCTCTATGTATATTTATATATCTTGTTCAAATTTTCAATCATTAATAAATACATTTCATCAATCCACTCAAGTTCAAATGCATTTTTTTAAACTTGTAAAGAATAAAACTTGATATTAATACAGTTTCTTAAAATATTCATTCATTAATTAAATTTAATTAATTTTTAATACTTTAGATAAAGTTTTAGTTGTTAATAATGAAAGATGAAACCAGCAGGCAGTAGATTAATCGGTAAAATGCAAAGGTTTCGGTAATTTTCATGCGAATTCAATTCTTGAGAAAATCAATAGTTTTTTTATTTGTTTATCTGAAAAGTCATTCTTTGTGAAAAGTCCGGTAGCAACATTTCATTTAACGGCTTTATTCACTATGTAAGTAAAATTCAAAATGTATTTACAAATTTAAAAATAATATTGTCAGTCTGATCAATTTTCGAATTTCTAATTAAGCTTCAACAAAATGCTGAACAACAGAAATATTCATTCTCAAATTATTTAAACAGAAACAATCAACAATTATGTAAATCAATGCAGAAATTTCAAATGTAAGTTATTTTCGTATTTGATGCATTCAGAAAATATCCGCAAACTTTCACAAAAATTATTGCTTTTATTTTTAGCTAAATCTGTTGTATGATTAAATCTTACTTCATCTGTATACGTTATTGCAGCTACAAGGATCTTCGAAAATTTGTATTTGGCTGCAGTAGGTAGTCTGTTAGATTGCGCTTTCAGGAAGGAAAATCTATTTTATACAGCCAATGCTCTTTTTATCAATAGTATTCTATAAAATATTCAAAAGAATATTGCACATTCTTGATACTTTTCTAACGAATTTTTTTTGTCAATGTCAATTTTTTTTAATAATAGCTATAAGTCTTTACCTGAATTAAAATATATTTTCATTTTTATACCTCTAAATTCTAAGTATAAAATTGAATTTCAAATTAGATTTTAAAAAATGAGATAATATTTTATGTAAATCTGAACAATTTGTTTTGAAGTATGGAAAAGAAAGTTTTGATACAATAGAATTTCAGTATACAAAGTCCTTTGATTGGGTATAAAGGTTTATAATCTCAACTTCTTTCTTCAATGGATAACGTTTATTTTACTTAAAGCGTAAAAAAATTTAAGAGTGGCCAGCCAACGCAGTAAATTATTTGTTATTCTTTTTTTAAGAAAATATATAAAAGTTTCAATTTTCTAATGAACGAAGAATAACTTTTAAATATTCAGAAATATGTTCATGAGATTTATTTCAATTTTCAGTATATTTGCATGTTCACTTGTTAATTACTATATATTTAAAAGCGTTTTACATAGAAAAGTACTGAAACAAAAAGTAATTGAATTCTTCAATTCTTCTTGGCACGGAATTAATTATCTTGAAGTCTATTGAAAATCGCATCTATTATCATCACATGTTTGAAAAAGATAATGGTATGCCTCAATCAAATTAATTTACATGCATTTATAAAATTTTACCAATGATCACAAAAGTAAAAGCAAGCAAAGCCTTCAATTTTTTTATTTTTACAAAAGTTCCATTCCATTGTTAGATCTTTTAAATTTTTAATTTATTTACCCCATTTTCTAAAGTTCTTATTCATTCAAAGTTTTAAAAAATAATCTTCAATTAGACGAACTTTAGATGAGTAAAATATGCAAACTATGCCCCAAATTAACGTACCTTCTTTTTAAAAATTATATTTTCCAAAAATCGAAATTTAATTACTCGAGTCCTCCCCCACCCCCCTCCGTTTTGCTTTTCGGATTCTAAGCCACCCATCTAAAGGTTAAAGGTTTCAAAGTCTCCTTTATAAAGCAGAGAAAAAAGAAATTGAAATGCAATTATCGAGTTTTTACTTCTGACGAAACTCCTCCGCCTTTAAATACATTTGTATTCAAATCATGCCATGAAAAAGCCCTTTTTGCCTAAAATATGAGCTTTTGAGTGAGTAGGGAGGAGGTCGGAAATTGACGGGTCCTTTGAGCATTCTCTGCGCATGTCAAATCTGTCCGGCGGTCCCGACCTTGAGACCTTATTTACGGCGAGAGTAATTCATCATGTCCTATTTAATATGAAATAGCCTGGGAGATAATTTTTATTTTTATGACATGGTAAGTTACAGAAAACGGTTTTATCTCCATAAATTAGAATTCTACGACCAAATACTTGGCATTTCTAACAAGTGTTATTTGTTATCACAATTGTGTTTATATCACTTAATACTTTTTTTCCGACATGCCAAGTTTTGGCAAACGATTTTGTCTCTCTAAAATAACATCTGCATCAAAACACCTGGCTTTCTACCAATCTTGTGACACTTGTAATTATAATCGTTTGCATCCCTTCATAAATATTTTTATAAAATGGCAAGCTTCACTAAACATTTTGTCTCAATTAGGATTCGTCAACAAACATTTGGTTTTTCTATTGCATTTGTATCACTAAATGAGTAATTTTTTGTAGATTTTTATGAGGTATTAAGCTAGATTAAATATTTTGGAAAAGGGATTCCGCTTTTATAGAAATGAAAATTTTAAACATCTGTATATTTTTTTTTCAAAAATTGTATTTGTAACAATTAATACTTTGTTTATTGCATTGATTATCATTTGATACTTATTTTGCTTGTAATCTTATTAGTATTGCTTAATATACGAGTTTTGGTTTTTATAACAGAAAATATCAGAAAATGGTGTATTTTTAAATTAATATTTTGTATTCAAACACTTGACATGCAATTTATTTTGTTTGTAACTATAAACGTATTTGCACTCTGGAATGTTTGAGATTCATATCAATAATAATTTTTTTTATCTTATTTTCTTTTCATTTTAATGCAAGGCTTAATAAACTAGTTTTTTTCTGAAAAATACCCAAAACTAGCTTGTTGGCAAAAATTGGTGAAAAATTTATGCTAATTTAAAACGCTCTGACCAAATTGACTGAATAACAATTTTAAAAAATATCATTTATTTATTTATTATATCTTAGAGGGATAATTTATTCTTTAATTTGCTATCTAGCGATAAACCTTTTGAACGAAAATTGAATATCTAAAATCTCTTCAGTTAGGTACAGTCCAAATCCTTAGCGATTGAAAAGTGCTTGGAACTCCAAAAAATAAATTTTTCAGTTATAAAATGAAATTTTAAATTCATTCCTTATACAAAATTGTATATTGCAATATTTCCTAGAAGAGATCAGTAGGATTATTTTTAGATACCATAGTTTTCAGTACTCGAAAGCACTCCTCTTTTAAAAGTTAATATACATATAGAGAATAATAATAAGTAATAATGGACATGGCCGGAAGTTGAAATTTTTTCCATAACTCACATATCTCCCAAACGAACGAAGATAGAATTATAATGAAATTTAAGAGTATCACTTCATTCTATACAACTTTTGCTTTAAAAGTTTGTCAACAGCTTAAAATTTTTGGACAAAAATGCGACGTTGAATTCAAGTCTTTTCTATTCAAAACTGCGACCCTTAAACAATTAGAAGATAAGGTAAAAGATTTCTTAGCTCATTAAAAGGAAGGAATCAACCATCTTCGCCCGATTTGCCAACAGGAGATTTATTAATATTTTTAAGGCATATTAACCCATTCAGAACATTTGATGTATCAGAACTTTCCGTATTTGTTTGAATTTATGCTTCCAGTTATTTTTAGTAATTCTAATTGACTTGAGTTATCGCAATGTAATGCAGCAGTATATATTACGAATAATAAGAAATAAATGAATTGTTATAAATATGTTTCTGCTTTCACGTGCTCAAAAAATTAAATGTACTTAAAATACAAACGTCGTTTCAAATAATTGTGTAGCTCCATATAGAAGTACCGAGAAAGTGAGTTTTAATGAAAGGTTGTAAATAGGAATTGAATTGTTGAAAAATATAAACACATTTAATAAACTGTATAAATCTTTGTTATTTTTCTAATATTTTGATAATGCTTTTATAATTTTTTTACTGTTTACTAATGTATCTATTACCTCATATTCAATTACAGATTTTAAATGTTTGTGAGAAAAAAGTTACTTAGTAGATTTCTATTGATATAGGCTTTGTTACACTTTGATTTGTTTAGTATGCGTAAAGATGAAATTTTGCAAACGATTTCTTGCTTAATTCCTTATTTGCCAGAGTTTTGAATTTTTAGATATTAATTGTCCTCAATGACAATAGATTATTTTTCTATTTCCCAAATTTAATAATCAGTATTTATTATTAAAATATTTATTACCTACGCATAGTGACAACTCGTCGGGAAATAGCTTATAAGATTCCATAAAATTCATAATAATGGATTATAAATTAAAGCTGAGAAGATTAAAAAATGATTAAGACAAACAAATGCCTACTTTCGTCATAACTATGTAAATGGGATTTACTAAATCATGTTTATTAAATTTATTTCAGTTTTATGTCAGTATGATATGTGCTTGAATTGAAAGTCACAATCACAAAAATAGAATGATGACTTAAGCATTTAATATCATTGACTGCATAGTTTTTTTTTACATCGTAATATTATTTTTGTATTTTTTGATCTGTTAAACAACTTTCAAAGAAACTAAGTATCATAAAAGTATCAACGGAATCTATTTCCGTCGAAAATTTATTGCTTTACACAGAAGAGGAATTGAACTAACGCCATTTTGAGTAAATTGCTCTCACGGCGAAGCCTTTTTTCAAATCAATCTTGATGATCAGCGCAAACTCTCTGCCAACTTAAAGGAAACTCTTGGGATTCTATATCTAGCATTGCAACTCACACGTACCGACTACTGGGAATCGGGAGCTCAAATGTAATTTTGATTGGTAGTTGCTTTACCTTTGTAATCTCCGGAACGATAATTCTCGGATGTATAATTACTAGTAAAGACATTTTATGAAACGTGAGCTATACTAGATGAGTTTTATTTAAGCCTCTTTTAATGGTGAGCGATATCTAAGATCCTTGAATACTTTTTGTTTTCGAATTTGAAATCAGCTGCCAATAATTTCAAGTTCTTTCAATTATTTTCACGGACATTCGAAGAGTTGTAATTTATGCATTATGATTTTGATTGGTAGAAAAAGGAAATTTGTAAATAGATTCCATTGAGCCCTTTCATTTATGAAACGTGTGCTGTGCCAGATGAGTTTTATTTGGGCCTCTTTTAATGATGAATGATATCTAAGATAGCTTGAATACTGTTTACTTTCGAACACGAAATCAGCTGCATGGTTGTTCTTCATTTATTCTATTTGTGAGATGTGTGAATGAGCCCCCCCCTCTTTGGCCCAAGTTGGAGCCACTTATAACAAGAGACGCACTCTCGGCTTAAAATCGCTGACGTAATCAGCGAACTTGTCCATGACAAGTGTCCTTAGTAACAAGAAAACTCTTTAAAAATATATTAAATTTCTGTATTTAAGAAATTACGAACTTGACTGTTGAATTTTGCATACACTTATAAAGCCCAATCGTTTGGCATACAACAAAAGTAATTACATTTTTAAGTGAATCTGACTGGGAAAAGCTGTTTCCTAATATTGTTTTAGGTTTCAAATAACATAAAAATTCTTCCTATATCACTTAATTGGAATCTAGTCAGAAAAACTGTAAATATAATAATTTTGAGAACTTTAGGGAAAATTTATTCGTCTAACCACTTTCAGAATATGCAAAAAAATAAAATAAAGAGAAAATGTCTATAGATGAACAATGCGCTTTTACATCATCTGTAAGTAAACATAAATTGTAGGAACTGCATTTAAACCAAACAAGCTCAAAGCATGTATTATGAGCTATAAGGTGCATGAGGCATGAAAAAGTCGAAGTTAAAATGGAACATGTAACTGAAACATAACATATTTATTCTAACAAAATCCTTAAAATTCAACCGAAAATGCATATGCCCTACATGGAAATGTACGTGGCCTACACTCTAAATGGTAAAATTTTAATAGAATTAACATAATGCATATGCTTTATAAATTATAAGGTTCTAATATATATGAATTAGGCAAAATACAATTTTGTTAATTTTTAATACAAAGGATTATAACATCCTTATTATTTGCTAATTTTTAATACAAAGGATTATAACATCCTT
>JAOUZG010050968.1:11618207-11641292 GCA_026289955.1 Argiope argentata | reverse complement strand
GGTGTTCTTGATTGATAGAGTCAAGGATACAACATGCCGTCGGTGTTTTTGATTGTGTGTCGGTGTGTTAGATTCAATATATAATGAATTCCTTTGAACGAAGACCAATAGATTTGCATATTTTAAATTCCTCAGAATTAATTTATAAAGAGTTCTTAGATCTTTCAAAAACTGATATTCTATTTCTAGAAAAGAAAATTTTTAAATTTAACTGCGATATATAATTGAAGGAAATTATTACATTCGTAAAATGTATGCTTTTATGAATTCTTTTAGAAGGACTAAACATATCTGCTCTTTCAAAATTCATGATTAAATAAAGAAACAATGCCATGTCTAAATTACTTGTGAATATTTTATTCGTATTATATAAATATTCAGTTTAAAACGTTAGACAGAAAATAATCGATAAATATTAAGTACCTTTAAATGGTAATTTATGACATAGTATAAAATAATTTTTAGGAAAAAATTCCATATGTGACAGAATTTGAATTAATTATAAATAAACAAAAGCTTTCTATTATAAGTTGGTGAATTTTCAAAGCTTTTACTGCAGTAATTATACAAAGAAGAGAATAAATCCTCCCACTCTATCTCAGCTTTGAATATATATTTTATGAAATAGACTTCTTAAAATTCTCTTCTTTCTGAGTTTTGAATAAATGCTTCTTCAAGCATATTTTTGGCGGGGAATAATTCAAGTAAAACTCGAAGTGCAGAACACCTATTTAAAGTGCACTTTAAAAGTTTTCCAGGTAGAATTCAATTTCTGTAATGCAGTTTCTACACTTTTTGAATCATTTATATCCTCATTTTTATGCTTTCTTCTCCTTTCTTTTATTGAAGCTTAAGCCTAGTAATGGAATAAATATTGGAGAGCAAGACTACATATCAAACGAAATCAAAGTAAATATTCAATTCTAGAGTACATTAAAAATACTTCAAAATGAGAATTCTAGAGAACGTACTTATATCTTATGAAAAATACCTCAAATAAAGATAGAATTTTTATAGCACGAAATTTGAATAATATATTTTATAAAACTTTCATTCAAAGAAAAACGAAATCAGTGATGATAAAGGGGTCTATTAAAATGATAAGTAGCATTACTTTGGAAATAATGATATTTATATTACAAATATGGTATTCGAAGAATGATATGTACCATCAAATTATGTTGGAGTAAATTAGAATTTACCACATCATTTATTTGTTATTCTTTAAAAGCAAATTATTTAAAATAATAAATATTAAGTCATCATTATTGAACATGGATATAGATTTAAAGCACTTAATTATCTCCAGAAATAATGTAGTTTTTCAATCTGGAGTTAAAATTTTAAATAAATCTCAAAACTGTCTAAATCAGTTATTTATTTAATAAATAAAGTGTTAAATAAGAATATTTATAGAAGTTTTAACAGTTTACCCACATGCGTTGGAAAAGCATCTCTTTTGCAAAGATTTATATAAATTTTTCTAGAAAGAATTGTAAAAATATCTAAAAATTGACTTATATATATATAAGGTATACCATTAATACAGAATTATTTTTAATGCTATTTATTAATTTTTAACACTGAATCAATAATTAAACTTCTGAATCTTTTTTTATTTTATCATATATAAAGAAAAAATATCCTAATCTTTAAAATATTCAACCTTGATATTTTTTATGAATTCCTTCATTTTTGACGTTCACTATTTCGAAAAACATATTTCTGAAAATGTATTCATCTTTCTCATTTGCTATCTTTTCCTCATTATTTTTCCATCATTATATTTGTCTATTTAACCTCCTGATTAATTTTTTTCATCAAATTTTGAATAAAATTTATCAGTTGTAAATCTGTCTGTCTAAATGCAAGTAGCTACCTTAAAAGATTTACAAACTGATGCGATGAAATTTGAAAAACACTTCTATTAACATTGAAGCTTTCATTATAATTGAAATAAAAATGTCAATTGTTTGAATGACTGTCAATCTATTTATTAAAGTGCATTTAAAGACGAACTCAAATACACAACAAATTAGAAAAATAGATTTGGCAAACTGTAATATTAAATATAATTATTAACACCAAAATTGCTGATATGAGTGAAAATTTGGAGCTGATATATCATCGGAATTTTAGATATGAGTGACATTTTGAACTAGTTCAATCATCAAAATTGTAAATATGAAAGAAATTTTGGGTCGAAGTCCGGGACGAAGTTTAAATTCTGTACTCTGTCATCTTCAGTGTATAATGAAACTTAATATATAACGCTTCATATTATAAAAGTATAGAAGAAATTCAAAAAGAGAATAACCCTGTTAATTTAATTTCTGTTTTTAAAATGTTTACAATTGAATCATGTCTTTTTACGCAATTTAATAAGTTGGCAATAAGAATTCCAAGAACATTTCGTTAATTATTATTTTATATTATATGTGAATGATGATGATGTCGTGTTCGCTTTTTACCACGGAAAGAGGGGTGCAGTAGTTTCTGAGGGTATGCACCCCTGAGCACCCGAGGGCAGAAATCTGACTTCTAGCTCATATGAGGATGAAACGCACCCACCCACACGCTTGCACAGCCCCTTTTTATAGGAGGGCACATTCACACATCTCACAAATACAACACAGAAGAGCAACCATGCCCGAACCCGGGACTCACAAAACACGAGGAAGACGCTCTACCTCTGGGCCAGAAAGCCGGCTATTATATGTGAACACTTCGATGATAAGAAAAATAATTTGTTGTTTATTTAGGAATCAAAGTTAATTCAGTTATAGGAATTATTAATGACGATCGATATTTAAAAAATAATTAAATGAAATCTGATATTTAAGCACCATGAAATTTCTGTTTAGCTACATTAACGATTAAAAGCTATGAAAGAACTATTTTGAGACTTAGGAATTTGACATTTATCGCCTCTCGCAACATCCCCACGAGTAAAGAACCGGCCAGCGGTCATCTCTCTCGCGGGAGTTCCCTTTGAGCTGACCGTCGGCGTTTCTGATAGTATGAGGACGATATATCTTCCAAGAATTCCAAGGATTAGGAATTTGAAGTCGCAGTCAGGTAAAAAGGATGGTGCATGAACTAGCGCTCTTTATCTCACCTTTGAAAAACATTATTGGGTAGCGAATTTATTGGAGTGTTCCAGACACACTTGCATAATACATCTTTAATACAATCAGGTTTCGAACTTAGAGATGTCTGGCCACGCAACCGCGTTGAAACACCAATAGACCACCACGAGTTTCCTTTAAAATTTTAGATCAAATATTTTAGAAACAAAATTGGATTTAAAAAAACATATAAAATGTTCCTTCTGATAAAGATTGTGCTTTATGCTTAATGCGAAATATGATAATTAAGAATAAAAGTTAGTCAGTATGAAACAAGCATATACAATATAAACTCATGAATTTAATTGTAAATTTTGTTTCTGTGAAATAACATTCAGATCAATTTAACATTTCAGAGTTTTGCCAATTATGTAGATTCCAGGCTTTTATCTATCATTTTAAGATCATATAATATTCCCTAAATATTTGTATACCAAATATGTTATACTTTTGGCCATCGTATTTGCATAATAAAAGCTTTCAATCATGTTTTAATTAAATATTTCTGCATATTTTCAGCAAATTCTGATAGTATTAATCAAACTACGAATCTATTTGATCTGTATAAATACTATCTATTACAAAAAAAATCATTTTTGAAAATTTTATAAGAGAAGTTTTGCACTTAAAAAAATACCAAAGTATATTTTAATATAATTTAAATCAATCTTACATAATTGTTATAATTTGATGAAAAATGCGGGGAATTCACAAATATCTTATGGTTCTTAATTCAAACTATTTGAAAATATATTTTCGCAAAAAAGCTACCATATAATTATATAGTAACAAAAATGAAATTAAAGTTTTTGAAAAGAGTATTTCACTGAAATATAAAAATACGATGCTTTTTTTTCCAATTCTGGGAACACATCCACTCTTTCTTTTCTTGGATTTTTTCATTGTATCGTGCAACATGGATTTGCTCAACATAGTGTTGTGTTTTAATTAGATAATAGCTATATATGGGGCTAGTCTATATATATTACATAATAAACTTTCTCTTCTAACGCTGAAGTACAAATGAATATTTCAGCAATGAAAAAAATGCAGTGACCCAAGGTAAAAATTTGGAATTCGGAAAAAATAAAAATTCGCCACACCCAACATCCCAGTCTAGACTTAGCTTCAGTTGCTTTCAATTTTCTTTTCCTGAAGGCGGATTGTCTAAAACTCTTTTCAGATGTCGCAATGCATAGAATATGTAATCTAACAATGTTAAAAACTTCAGGAAATCGAAAAATCTATTGTGTGTCTTTTCGGCACTAAATTCAAAAACATGACTTTCACGCAAATTGAAATACTAGAAGAATTCGTTTCGGAAAAATTTAATATGCTACAATATTTTAAGTAATGAATGATTATAAAACTTCCGGTATCATTTAGGATATAATAACTCATAAAACCCCACATAATAATAATAAATAAATAAACGTTTTTGGCCAAGTTTGTTAAGTTATGGTCCATTTTAAAGCAAAATAATTGACTATTTCCTTACGAACTTTGTAATTATGCGATATACTTAGATAACGATGGTAGCATCCAAGCTAAACTTTTATCATCAATTCTACACCACATCAATTAAAGGGCTTCAAATGATAGTTGTGAACCGCTCTGTGGTTAGAAGTAATACTTCAATGTTACTGCCAAAAAATAAAACTTTAATCAATTGATTAAATCAGCACTCAAAATTCAACAGCATCTGTCATCATCTTAAATTGAGATTCTTCCTATTGGAGGCGTCCTAAAATATTTATGCCTCACTATGATCAGAAGTAATACTTTAATATAATTATCAATAAATCAAAATTAAATCAATTAATTAAGTCAGCATTCAAAATTCATCATCTATCAGCATCTTAGAATGATACTTTTCCAAATGGAAGCATCCAAAGATATTTATTTATTACATTGTAGTCATAAACAATACTTCAATATTATTATCAATCAATCAAATTTATTGATTAATTCAGCATTCAAAATTCTGTATAATGTCATCATCTAAGATTGAAACTCCTTCTAATGGAGGCTTCCAAAGATATTTATGAGTCACTCCGCAGTCAGAAGTAATACTTTAATATTATTATCAAGAAATCAAAATTAAATCAATTGATTAAGTCAGCATTTAAAATTCAACAGCATCTGTCAGCGTCTTAGATTATGACTCCTTCAAATGGAGGCCTTAAAAGATATTTATGAGCCACACTGTTGCCAGAAATAATGCTTTTATATTATTATAAAGAAACCAAAATTAAATTTACTGGTTAATTCATCGTTAAAATTTCTGTATATTGTCAACATCTAAGATTGATATTCCTCCAAATGGAAGCTTCCAAAGATACTTGTGAAGTTTTCGGATGTTAATTGACCCATTCTGGATGAAATAAGAGCTTGAACGATGATACGAGATTCTATCCTCAAACTAATCGTGCTAAATTTAATACAAAAATATACAAAAAGAAAACCTAAGCTTAATTTTGAAGAATATCTCAGAATTAAAGAAGCAAAAGAAAGCAGAGACAGCTGAAATGTTTCCATCAAGGTTTTGGATCAGTTGTTACATCAAATCACAAAAGAAAACATTAGAAATATCCGTTTCCAAATATTTAAGGAATATAATAATAATAACTTATAATAAATATAAACTATATATATCAATATTAATCATTGGCATATCACTCACATTTCAAAAATATATGTATTTTTCTCGAGAATTTTAGAGCTTTAATATAAAATACTCAAAGACATATATAAACTTAAAACTTCTGCTAAAATAATAAAACTGTACATCAAATGTACATCAAACTGTACAAACAAATAATAAAACTGTAAATTTATAATCCCTAAAAATTTATTCAAATTATTTAAATTTTGTATCTTACAAAATTAATCTGACTTTGGGAAATCATAATTTAATTTTGAAAGGAGTTTTTATTGCTAAAAATAGATTCATCAGGTATAAAGTGAGAAATTGGTGGATGCATAAACAAATAAAAATAATTTGTAATCTTTGAGATAATTAATTTGAACTTTGGCGCTTGAATTTTAAATATAACATGAGTTATTGAATCCCATAAAATCAGAATTACTTTTGGAGGACTAGGCATATTTTCTATACCAAAACAATTTATCATGATGGTATTGTGAGTAGATAATAACATCATTATGGGAAATAACATTTTTTAAATATAGATTTGATCTACTTAAACAAACTTGTGAGAAAAAAATTTGATATCTGAAGTTTAGCCCATTTCTATCTTACTACAACATAAAATGTTTTCTTTTTTCAATTGATTGAGTCCGGTGACATTTATCGCCTCTCGCAACATCCCCACGAGTAAAGAACCGGCCAGCGGTCATCTCTCTCGCGGGAGTTCCCTTTGAGCTGACCGTCGGCGTTTCTGATAGTATGAGGACGATATATCTTCCCAAGAATTCCAAGGAAAAAATAAACAGATCAAACGGACCATTATTTGACAAAAATCACCAAATAAAGCTTGATATATCTCTGAACACTAAGCTAAAATCAATACAAAAAATTTCGATGGCATTTGCTTTGGATTACAATTTATCTTGAAGATATCAGCTGCGAGAATACCAAGATTATGCTCATATCTTTATTTTTTAAACCAATCAAATGTCAGTAAAATTTTTAGCATTCAAACCACAATTGAAAGCAGATTACTAATCGTAATAAGGCTCTAATGAAGCATTCATTGATGAATGTTTCATTAATGAAGCATGAAATTAAATTTCTTTATTAATATGCGATACCGAGCTAAATGTGAATTTAATAAATAGAAAACAAGACTGAAATAAACATCTTTCTCTTCCGTGACGATCAGATTTGGTTTTAATTACTTTAAATTGCAAGAACATCAATTTGACGTATACTTGAAAGTTGAATTTATTGAATGCTATGCTCAGGAGCTAATTAGAAAAAAGCTATTAAGGATAAACTTGCAATTTTGATTTTTTGGTTAGGTGACATCTAATCAAGTACTTCATGATTTTTTTCATCTAATTAAAGAAAGGAATTTTATTTAGTGACTTACACCAGACTCGTTTATAAGGTGACACTGTGATGTCCTTAAAAAAACTTTGTACTTACTTAAAGAATTTTTGCCGAATTCTTGGATATATTAAAATAAAATACAAATCTACTATTTTGCCCTTCAGGTTGTTCAGCGTTTGGCCAGAATTTCCTCAATTTGTGGTGATATCGATTAAGCATGTAGAAATTATATTCCTTTTTTAAAAACACCGTTGTGACACGCCTTTTTCGTCGTGATTTTCCCTAACTAAGCGCTCTATTCCAAGATTCCATTTGTTTGATTAATTCTCTGTTTTGGAGCTAATGAGACGAATTCTTTCATGCGTGGTATATTATTTTGGATAAGTAGGGGAAGCAAATGAGAGTTGTATAAATAAAATAATGAAGGGAATGCAAATAGACATAGTTCCCAGATCCTGAACCGTATTTAAACGGTACCATTTGGCGAGCTGCTTTTTTTTTAATTTCTTTACCGCACTTATTAAAGGATGTTTGTTTTGTAATTTGTACTAGAATGGCACGCCTAGCGATTCATTGCTGGCACTGGAACTCTAATAATGGTCCTATATTAACCATCATAGTCTCAAAATTTTGACTTATATATTTTGATGACATCATCTGGTGAACTGTTTCTTTTCAAATTTGTTTTCACCACGCTTATTAAAGGACAACTGTTTCGTTATGTGTACCAGACTGATACAAATAACGAATCAACGCTTTCACGGAAACTCTAATTGCGATCATCTAATTACAAGACCATACTGATCATCATAGTCTCGAGATTCTGATTTACAAGTTTAGATGACATCATCTGGTGATTTGTTTCTTTCTGTATTTCTTCATCACCTCTATTAAAGGACAGCTGTTTCGTGGTTTTTACTACGCTGAAACACATTACAAACCTTCTTTGGATGGGGAACTCTAGTCTCGGTTCACTAATCACAAGACCAGACTGATTAGTATAGACTCGAGACTCTGATTTGCATGTTTAGATAACATTATCTGGCGACTTGTTTCTTTCTGGATTTCTTCATCACATCTTCTTTAACAAACCTTTGATGAATAGCTGTTTCGTGGTTTGTACTAGATTAAAAAACATTACAGATCTTCTTTCGCTGTGGAACTCTAATCGCGGTTCCCTATTTACAATACCAAACTTGCCTATATAGTCTCGAGATTCTAATTAGAAAGTTTAGATGACATCATCTGGCGATTTTTTTTTCTAGATTTCTTCATCACACCTATTAAAGGACAGCTGTTTCATGATTTGTACCATACTGAAACCCATAAAAAATCTTCTTTGGCTGCGGAACTCTAATATCGATCCACTAATCACAAGATCATACTGATCATCATAGTCTCAAGATTCTGATTTACAAGTTTAGATGACATCATCTGGCGATTTGTTTCTTTGTGGATTTCTTCATCACACCTATTAAAGGACATCTGTAGTTGTGCTAGACTGAAACACTTTACAAATCTTCTCTGGCTGTGAAACTTAAATCGTGGTCCTCTAATCAAGACTAGACTGACTTGTGTAGTGTCTAGAATATGATTTACAAGTTTAGATGACATGAACTGGCAATTTGTTTCTTTCTGTATTTATTCATTACACTTATTAAAGGACAGCTGTTTTATGATTCGCACCAGACTGAAAAACGTTATAATTCTTCTCGACTGTAGAACTCTAATCGCGGTCCTCTAATCGCAAGAACAATCTAACATAGTCTCGAGATTCTGATTTGCATGTTTATATGACCCCATCTGGCAAGTTGTTTATATTCTCATTTCTTCACTGCAACTATTAAATAGCAGTTTTATCTTGATTTGTATCAGATTGGAACACACAGTAAATATTTTCTAGTTCTGGAACTCTAGCCACAATCCTTTAATCGCAACATTAAGACTATGGAAACAAGACTTCACATTCTCACTAAAACAGGCAGCCAAAAGAAATCAAAGCTTCTCAAAGAGTCCGATCTTTGATTGATGTTTTTTCAGTTTATTTATTTCATTCTTTTCTATTTTCAGAATTAACTATATATTTTTATTTTTTTAAACATTTATAAATTTATTTTTGAAAGAAATTTTGATTCCGGGAGCTAATTAAAAATTTGCTAAACTTAATTCGACGAACTTTAAAATGGATCATAACATATCTGAAATTGAATTGCACCTTTCTTGAAATGAAAAATTGTATAATTTTATTAAAAGGAAATGAATTTTCTTTACAGGCCAGTGTAATAAAATCATATCACAATAAAATCATATCATATCATATGGCATTGTTTCTTTATTTTCGGAATTCCTACATTATATTTTTGTGCTGAACAAAAAATAGGTTTGTTATGTTACAGAAGAGGAATAGAACTATTTTTCCTTTATATACGAGACTAGTATAACTATTCAACCAGTAAATCATTAGAATTTCTTTCTTTGTGAACCTACATCCTGAATTTCTTTCTATCCTCCTGTTATAGCATATCATTGGAAGGCCTTAAGGCCATATGTTAGAATTTCGGCTACAATATTGGTAGTTTCTACATGAAACTCGATTCCATAAATTCTATTCGCATTAAATCTATCTAAAATAAAATGTCGTGTCGATGTTGCTGAGTGCCCTTTCGAGAAAAGATGTTAACTCAGGCTCAAAATTATGAATCCTAAAGTAATTTTCGAATTGATTCTAAGAATAAAATTAGCTAATAAATCTGCTAAGCCTACTTTATCCCCATATGAGCGATGGGTAAATGTGACAATAATCAGAGGGAGGGATAAATAACTTCGGACGATTGTCTAGAAATGCTTATGTAATACATTGATAAAGTTACTAAGATAATTCATTAAGATTAAAAAAAGATTCCTGTTCCTCTACTATAATCGTCAACTTAATATTTATCTTAATGAAGTTATCCATTCGTCATATAAATGTTCAGTTAAAAGTATGGGTAGTTTTGAAAAATAACAGTATTTATGAAACATCTTTACTTAATAAATAAGTTTAATTCCTTATCTTTAAAAGTAGCTGAAGCAAAATACGGTATTGATAGTTAAAAAAATCAACGTAAATCTGAAACATTTGAACTCGTCAACAGAATACATTAAATAATTTACCTGTGTTGTACTGACTTTTTCAGTTTAAAACTTAACCTTAAAAGGGTATTAATATATCAACAGATATTTGTATGATTTAAAATTACTGTATTCGCTCAATAAGTTAATTAATTTGACATACAATTCTAATCTTCTTCAATTTTCCAGTTTTAATTTTTGTATAGCAAATTTTCAACTCAATTTTTAAAAAATTAATCCATTCTTTTGCTATTAAAGAAAAAAATGTAATTAAAAAAATCATTACTGTTTTAGAACTAGTTTCTTAAATTGTAGGGTTACAAAAAAAGTTAATGAATAAAAATGACCATAATTTTTATTGAAAAAACTTTAAATTACCTGTTTGTAAAGCAACTGCATTATTTTATCTAATTATGAATATAAATTTATATTTCTTAATATTTTTAATATTTTCGTTGACATAATATAATTATACATAGAAAGACATTCTGTAGCAAATATTAACCTCCGTAAAATCTAAGTATTTGAAGAAACATCTTTATCCAGATTTGCCTTGTAACGTTTTTTAATAATAACTCAGAAAATTAATCTTCCTTAAAATTAAGCATATCATGGCATTAGCCCAACAATCCACTAAAATAAATTAATTTTCGTTAAAGTTATATATTTCATTATGTATCCCTTTATTTCTCTTTGACGTTGCAATACTTTTAATGAAAAATTTAAAAAATATTTCATTGTGCTTTATTAAATTAATAAACTTCCATTTTCCTCATTAGTATATAATATAAGAGAAATGAAATAATTTTCTTTTGTCCCAAGTCTTTAATGGTTATCTTTATATTTAATATAAGTAACTCATTTGCACATTCCTCTTCGTAAACATACTTATACTTCTTGAAGAATGAAGTCAAAATGTCAAACGCATGACATTAGCTTTCCCTTTAATTAAGAAAAGAATACTCAAATATATTACGAAGCAATTCAATCTAGATAAAATATGTTTTCATGCATCTCATTTTCACATGTTTATTTTATTATTATATCTGTCATTAAAGGAACATTTCTTTAAAAATAAGTAAAAACCACTTAATACTTTGAAATATATAATCATATTTCAAACTGAAACAGTAGAGGCTAATATACTATAACACTACAATGTACAGTCTAAAAGATTTTTCTAAAAAGAATTCCACATAATATAGTTCAACCATTTGTTTACCAGGTTTAAAAGTATTCAAATTAAAAAATTAAATGTTTTTGAAGTAATTAGAGTCATTGTTTCATTTTTCAGGTATTCAAATAGAAAGAGGTAATAAAAAGACTTCAGCAAAGCGATCTCAACAAAGACACTTCAACAATTGAAAGACGTTATCTTATAAACATAAGAATTATTTTTTTTCAAAAGCTGAATTTCAAAGCTCAAAGTGACCTAAAAAAACTCATTAATCTAAAATTATTTTCTTTTTTTTCTCAAATGTAATCATTTTGAATGATTAGATTCTTTTTCAATGAACTTCCATTAAAATTTTATACAATTTAATTGAATTGCATGCTAGTTTAACCTTTCTTAGTTTAGTCTGTTAACATTGTAAATTCATCCTAAAAACTAACCGATATAAAAGTAATATTATTAAAATGTCTATCATTTTAATTGTTAATAGAATTTATATACATTTCTCTAATTATTATAAATTCAAAACATCCTATATTTAACTACTTTCTTTCAAGAATTAAGATAATAAAAACAATATTTAATATACAAATATTTTCAGAAGTAATTCTTAGCATAGTTATTTGAAAGTGACATATGCATATCATTAGTTATTTCTAAGTTTTATGAAATAACAATAATAAAATAACTGTAAGAAAATCACAGTAGTTTGTTTTTTGTAATTTCTTTTGACTTTGATAATATTAAAACGAAACCAAATCCAGAAAACTTTACGGAATCGTTTGCACATTCATTTTAAATTGACAGCTAAAATTTATTCAATTTATTTCATTTTCAATATCAGTCAAAAGTTTCTTCAAATTTAAAATATATACAAACACAATGTATCATTAATTATTTCTCTTTTAATATTTAAACATCAGTGTTAACATTAAGTTTTTATCTTAACATTTTAGAATAAAAAACAGCCATTTTAATTGTTCTGATTATTAAGAATAAGGATATAATTTTCATCTTATTAAATCTATCTAGATATCTATATAACAGACGATTCTGTATCAATCGTCTGTTATTGTTGTTGTTCTAATTTAAAATTAATCGTTATATTTCTCTTGTAATATCACTTAATTGATACGGAATCAGTTGCCCAAAAATGCAAACACGGATAAATAATATAATAAAAGTGATTTTTAAATGATAATTATAAATATGTCTGAGAATAAAAATTAACTTCCGCATTTCTCTTGCAATATTATTTAGTTATACAGTATCAGTTATACGATTTAAATTATCAGTTATAAAGACAATTCATAGTAGAGAAATATAAATGTTGCTTAGAATAAAAATTAACTTCCGCATTTCTTTGCAATATCCTCTAGTTATACAGCATCAGTTATCCAATTTAAATAACCAGTTGCAAAGATAATTTCCAGTAGAGAAATATAAAAGTTACTTAGAATAAAAATTAACTTCCGTGTTTCTCTCGCAAAATTCTTGACTGATCCCAAATCCGTCATATAAAATAGTAGTTATAAATTCAAAATAATACTAATATTATTTTTAGAAAATATTTATATATGCTTATATATTATATGCGGGATATTTTACATGACTTCTGAATTCGTAAACCAATTTTTCTCTATTGTAATTTTTTTAATCAAAATAAATAATATTCTTTGATTAGTTATTTTAATAGAATAACGAATATTATCTCAATCACATGGATACAATTTTTCATTAGCATACAAACTTGTTGAGCATGCCACCTCATTCTTGTAAGCATAACCGAGCACACTAAACAAAGCTAACTACCGGACTATTCCTTTTAGCAAACGCGTGTTTCTTCAAAAAAAGGGGGGGAAACTTTTTTCTCCACCGGTAAGAAATGCAGAGAAATGCGGGAGATGTTTCTATCCGATCTGAAAGCAAATCTTAATCTATGTAAGAAGAGGATGGCAGGTCTAAGTTTTCTTACCTTTCGAATCGGACGGCGAGAAAAAGAATAGTTCTTAGCTAGCCCATAATGGCAAGTTAGTGTTCGCTGGGCGCGAACTCCCCTGTTCACATCACTCATCAAATAAAAGGGACTCGGGCTAGGACCATTGAAGTCACCACTCCCAGTTTCTATAGCAACTACAACACAAACTGCTACATGTGCTTGGCTACTTTTCATTTCCTGTACCTCCACGTGGTCTGGAGGTGATCTCTTCCAACCCCTTTCATTGGATCACAACAGGTTTGTTTGCTCTTTAAAGATTCAGGAGAGAGAAAGGGGAAAAAGAGTTATGAGATTATGGAAAGTGTAATGGTCAGGTAAATACCCAATCGAAATCGTGGGCCGTGCTTTATTTGCACATCAGAATACCAGATTTGTCAATTTGGGATAAATATAATTTTTTTTGAAAGAGTAATTTAAAAAATAAACAAATAAAAGTATTACATAAATAAATAAAAAGTGCTGGAGAAGAGAATTTTATTCTGTTTCGATTTGGATTGCAATTGTATTCCTAATTCTTTAACAGATAGGAAAAGAATTCCTCCACTTGAAGTAAATATAAGATTTAAAAGAGTAATTTCAAAATTGATATCGAAAAATATTATATGAATGAAAAATTGTGCTGTGTTAAAGTAATGAAATTCTGTATAGATTTGGATTATATATATATTTCTCGTTAACAAATAGAAAAATAATTCATCCATTTGAAGTCAATATAAGATTTAAAAGAGTAGATTGAAAATAAACATAAAAATGTAATAAAAAATTACTGGAGAACAAAATTTGATTTTATTCAAATTCGAATCACAACTGCATTTCTAACTCTTGAACAAATAGGAAAAGAACTCATCCATTTGAAGTCAGTATGATTCAAATGAGTATTTTAAAAATAAACATAAAAATTTAATTAAAAATTACTGAAGAACAAAATTTGATTCTGTTCAAATTCGGGTCACAACTGCATTTGTAACTCTAGAACAAATAGGAAAATAATTCATCCATTTGAAGTCAATATAAGATTTAAACGAGTATTTTAAAATTAAATATAAAAATATAATTAAAAAATTACTGGAGAACAAAATTTGATTCTGTTCAAATTTGGATCACAACTGCTTTTCTAACTCTTAAACAAATAGGAAAAGAACTCATCCATTTGAAGTCAATATGATTTTAAAAAGTAGATTGAAAATAAACATAAATAAGTAATACATAAATAAGAAAAGGTACTGGGGAAGAGAATTTGATTCTGTTTCCGATTTGGATCGCAACTGTATTTTTAACTCTTTAATAAATAAGAAAAGAATTCATCTATTTGAAATAAATATAACATTTAAAAGAGTAGTTTGAAAATTGACATAAAAAAGTATTACAAATATAAAAGTGCCGGAGAACAGAATTTTTACTCCGTTTAAATTTGGATCACAACTACATTTCTATCTCTTTAATGGAAAAGAAGCCATCCATCTGAAGTCTCTATAAGATTTAAAATAGAACTTTGAAAATAAACATATGAAAATATTACATAAGTAAAAAAGTGCTGGTGAAAAGAAATTGAATTATGATTATATTTGTATCACAACTGCATTTCTATCTCTTTAA
This sequence comes from Argiope argentata, assembly GCA_026289955.1. Classification (NCBI taxonomy): domain Eukaryota; kingdom Metazoa; phylum Arthropoda; class Arachnida; order Araneae; family Araneidae; genus Argiope; species Argiope argentata. Next base: position 11,626,269 of record JAOUZG010050968.1, on the reverse strand, counting down.
TAAATAGGAAAACAATTCAACCATTTCAAATAAGATTTAAAAAAGTAGTTTGAAAATAAACACAAAAAAAGTATTACATAAACAAATTTTAAAAAAATGTTGGGGGAAAGTGATAGAGTTATGTTTAGGTCTGAATCACAACAGCATTTCTATCTTTTTTTACAAATAGGAAACTATTTAATCCGTTTGAAGTCAACATAAGATTAAAAATGCTGTAAACGTAAAAAATAGTACATAAATAAAAACGTGTCTTATGCTTATATTTGGATCACAACTGCATTTCTAACTCTTTAAAAAATAAGAAAAGAATTCATCCATTTGAAATAAATATAGAATTTAAAGAGGTAGCTTGAAAATTAACATAAAAAAGTATTACATAAATAAAAAAAAGTGCTGGAGAAATGAATTTTACTCTGTTGAAATTTGGATCACAACTACATTTCTATCTCTTTAACGCAAAAGAAGTCATCCATTTAAAGTCTTTATAAGATTTAAAAGAGAAATTTGAAAATAAACCTAAATTAGAATTACCTAAATAAAAAAGAACTTGAGAAGAAAGTTTTATTATGTTTCCAATTTGGATAGCAACTATTTTTCTATTCTTTAACAAATAGAAAAGGAATTCATCCATTTGAAGTCAATATAAGATTTAAAACAGAAGTTTGAAAATAAATATACAAAATATTACATAAATGAAAAGCTGAGTTATGTTTATATTTGAATTGCAACTGCATTTCTAACACTTTGATAATTAGACTTAATTACAATAAAAGACTTAAGAATGTAGTTTGAAAATCAACATAAAAATTATTACATAAATTAAATAGTGATAGAGAAGAAAATTGGATTCTGTTTCGATTTGTATCGCAAGTGTATTTCTATCTCTTTAACAAAGAAGAAAATAATTCATCCATTTAAAGTCAATGTAATATTTAAAAGAGTAATTTGAAAATAAACATAAAAAATATTACATAAAATTTTAAAAAAAGGTGCCTGATTAAAGTAATTGAATTCGGTTTAGATTTGAATCACAACTAAATTTGTAACTCTCAAACAGAGGAAATGAATTCACAACTGCATATCTGTCTCGTTGAGAAATAGGAAAAACAATTCATCCATTCGAAGTCAATGTAAGATTTGAAAGAGTAATTTGAAAATAAACATAAAAAATATTACATAAACAAAAAAGATGCTGGATTAAAGTAATTGCATTCTGTTTAGATATGAATCGGAACTGCATTTCTTTCCGTTTGACAAACAGGAACACATTTCATCCATTTGAAGTCGATATAAGATTTGAAAGATTAATTTAAAAATAAACGTAAAAAATATTACATAAATAAAAAAAGAACTGTATTAAAGTAATGGAATTACTTTAGATTTGGATCACAACTGCATTTCTGTCTCTTTGGAAAGTGGGAAAAGATTTCATCCTTTTGAAATCAATATATGATTAAAAAGAGTAATTTGAAAATTAACATTAAAAAATATTATATAAAAGAAAAATTGTGCTAGTAATTGTAAAGTAATTCGACTCTTTTTATATTTGTATCACAACTGCATTTTTGTCTCTTTGACAAATAGGAAAAGAAGTCATCCATTTGAAGTCAATATAAGATTTAAAAGAGTAGTTTGAAAATTAACATTAAAAAATGTTATATAAATGAAAAAATTTGATATGTTAAAGTCATTGAATTCTTTTCAGATTTGGGTTCCAATTGCATCTATATCTCGTTAACAAATAGGAAAAACAATTCACCCATTCGAAGTCAATGTAAGATTTGAAAGAGTAATTTGGAAATAAACATAAAAAAATATTACATAAACAAAAAAGATGCTGGATTAAAGTAATTGCATTCTGTTTAGATATGAATCGTAACTGCATTTCTTTCCGTTTGACAAACAGGAACACATTTCATCCATTTGAAGTCGATATAAGATTTGAAAGATTAATTTAAAAATAAACTTAAAAAAATATTACATAAATAAAAAAGTACTGTATTAAAGTAATGGAATTACTTTAGATTTGGATCACAACTGCATTTCTGTCTCTTTGGAAAATGGGAAAAGATTTCATCCGTTTGAAATCAATATACGATTAAAAAGAGTAATTTAAAAATTAACATTAAAAAATATTATATAAAAGAAAAATTGTGCTAAGTTAAAGTAATTGGACTCTTTTTATATTTGTATCACAACTGCATTTTTGTCTCTTTGACAAATAGGAAAAGAAGTCATTCATTTGAAGTCAATATAAGATTTAAAAGAGTAGTTTGAAAATTAACATTAAAAATGTTACATAAATGAAACATTTTGATATGTTAAAGTCATTGAATTCTTTTCAGATTTGGGTTCCAATTGCATATCTATCTCGTTAACAAATACGAAAAACAATTCATCCATTTGAAATCACTGTAAAATCTGAAAGAGTAATTTGAAAATAAACATAAAAAATATTACATAAATAAAAAAGATGCTTGATTAAAGTAATAGCATTATGTTTATACATGAATCGCAACTGCATTTCTTTCTGTTTTACAAACCGGAAAAGATTTATCCATTTGAAGTCTATATAAGATTTGAAAGAGAAATGTGAAAATTAAAATTAAAAAATAATATCTAATTAAAAAGTTATGCTAGATTTAAGTATTTTAATTATGTTTAGATTTGGATCTCAACAGCATAGCTATGCCGTTAACAAATAGGAAAAGCAATTCATCCATTTGAATTCACAGTAAAATCTGAAAGAGTAATTTGAAAATAAACATAAAAAAATATTATATAGATATAGAAAAAAATCGCATATGTTTCATATCTATTTTAAAATTAAATAACTTCTTTATTACATTTCTGTTCACATAGCTAGAGAAGAAGTGGCCATATAATTAGATGTATGATTTGAATCACAAACATAAACTATGGAAGTGAATGTTTTAATGATCCAACAGCTATAAAGTCCATTCTAAAATTGCTGAAGGCAATTTAAATCACTGGCACAATTCCAATATTTCATGACCTATTCTTTTGTAAAAATATATGAGAATAACATTAGGAGTATTTCAGATGGAAATATCTGCAATAAATTCTTTAGATAATAGAATTGAATCCGGAGTTACAGAATTTTTACTAGCATATCTGGCTGAAAATCAAAAATATGATCATATTCAAGATGACAGCTTCAAACATTTTCAAAAAAATAACCAAATACAAGTATTAATGGGAAATTAGAGCCAAATGCCTATATTTCAATAAACTGGGGTATTTAAGCAGTTTTTTTCCATGTGAATGAGATGATGAATAAAAAAATGAATAAAAAATGACTAACACCATTTCATATAAGACTTGTGAAACTGATTTCTAAGAATTAAATTACTTTTATACTGCTTTGAAATATCAAAGAAAAATAACTTTTAAAGTAACATGTAAGTACAATTTTGGTGATAAATCATAATTAATATCAAAAAAAGAAAACACAACTAAAATAGAATAACAATTAATACACAATCAGATCAAATATCTTTACGTAAAGTCATATTTTTAAGTTAAAAAATTAAACTAAAAACTTTGCAAATAACCAGAAAGTCTTAAATTCATTTATATTACAATTTTTTATTATCGAGTATAGTTTTTATTTCATCTGTAATACTTTTAAAATATGATTAATCGGTTCAGAAATTTTTAAGATTTTCTCTTTTTGCACTTTCTTTAAATTTCTGAAACTAATTTGTTTAATTTCAGCTGCTTTTCTGATGGTTATAGTAAAGCAAAAATTATTTATATTTCAAGCAATAGATTTTAAACCTTTCGATTCGGCGTTTGTAAAATTAAATGTTTAAATTCTATATAAAAATCATTCTTTCTTCGATAATTAATGTGAAGGTAGGAAAGAATGAGTATATATGCCCAGTATATAACTCCCTATTTAACCAATAGGGCCCATTAAGACCGAAAGGGTTAATAAGATGGAGAAAAAGAAATAATACAATTTCTCATAAAAACGATACATTACTTCGGGATCATTTCAAAAAGTATTATTGTCACGCTGTGATTATTTTGATAATTAGAATACACCTCTTTCGTCACGACATTTTGGGCCAATTAATCTTAACATAATCCCATGTTTTTGGATTTTCAATAATATGTAAATAATTTAAACCATCTCTTTCTATATCACCGCAAATGCTATTACTGCTCATATTGCTGCTAATGGACAGCAATAATTGGTAAAATTAAGAATAGCCGAGCTTTAAATGGAAAAATAACACAAAATAGAAACTATATCGATACTTAAGTATTAGACCGTCTTCGCCAAAGGTCGCCAAAAGTTTAGTAATTCATTAGCGACGGATTTAAATTTGGCGATAAAGATCAACGGATTGCACCATTGCCAGATTGCCATAATTGGCGGTTTAGAAACTCATTGATGACGACTTCAAATTCGGCGACTAAGTTGAACGGTCTAATACGTAAATACCACTAAATCTCCTTAGTATGTTTTTAACTTTTCGGTACAAATATTGCAACAGTAACGATATTACCTGATTCAATAGTCCAGACACTGATTCATTAGAATCTACCCCTTTGCCTAACCATGTCTTGCATTAACTATACCTAGCATATCTCATATTTGGGGTTTATAGTAAGCCTGTACATGATTTAATCCTTTTTTCTCACAATTTTACCGCCATGCACTATCATTAAAACGCAATGTTATTGATGGAAACCAATACTAGTAAAATTACAAGTTGTGGAACTGTCCCAAAATAGAAACTGCATCTACTTAGTATATTTTTAACTTTTTTCAAAAATTCGTTACATATACTACAACACTAATGGTATTATCTGAAACAGCAGTCCAGCCATTAATTCATCAGAGTCAATCTCTTGCGTAACCATATCTTTCCTCAACTACACTTGACATATCTCAAATTTGCGATTTCTAATAAACCTGCAGATAGTTTAAACATACTGGATGGAAAGCAATAATTGCTATAATCCCAAGTATTCGAAACCTGTCAAATTTCATCGAATTACCTGAAAGGCTAAGAAAAAGACTTTCTAATAATTCATCAATCTTCCCGTTTTGCTTTCCCTCCCTCGAAAGGAGGATGAGATACTTCCGGCATGTTGTTTGGATCTCACCACCCTGGAGATTGGAGATCTAGCTCTTCACATCGATGACGGGAAATACTTCCTTACGGAAGGGCTGTACCATGGCCGGTGATGGCCCTTCGGACTCCTCCACAATCCCCGTCAGTGTTGCTGTCGCAGTGGTCCAGTCATTCAGCTTTTATTATTCGTATGCTTTCTGGCGGGTCGGTGAATCAGTGATATGACTTTCTGTTTTGATTGAATTTTAAGATTGTCATGCTTAAATTAATATGATTATCGAGAGCTTCTTAATTGCATTCAAGATTATTAGAAGATTCAGTTGTGCAGATTCAGAAGATTCACCAGAACATTCCCTTTTGTGTAAGTTATATTTCTTCTTGGTGAACCTACCACCACTCAGTTTCAGAAGTTTTAGCTAAAATATTTTTATTGAAACAAAAAAAGATGAAAACTAATCTCCAAACCCAAAAGTTTATTATTAAATTATTAAAATCCAAAACGAGCTATCCATTTTTTTGTTATAATTTATGTGTTAAAATTGCGAAAGCAGTTATCTAGTTAATTGTAACCTTGAACTTCCTAAGTTAAGAGCTCTCCAATTCAGAACAGACACAGTGTAGATGAGAAAGCTGAGATGGACGCGAACAGAATTAATTTTTGCAACTGATGGCCTCAGTCATGCAGTCTTCGTAGTAATTCTTCTTTCTGACAGTAGTATTTTGGAGTAATAAGACAATCACATCTAGAGACAATTTTACAAAGATATATGACAGCGTTTAGATGAGTAGAGTCATGCATTTTTCATGTCGCGATAGTTGTCACCTTCACGGAAAACAACAATTTAAATGCCATTAACATAAGCTGCCATTTTGCAACAAAATGACTTAAAAGGGCACATTTTCTTTTGAAGATTCACTTGTCACTTGATCCGAAATAGTATGAACCTGTGTCTTCAAATTATAATAAATCAAATGTTTTATTCCATCTTAAATTATTTACTATATCAGCATTAGTATTTATATGAAACATAAAAGGTGAATCTCTGGAAAATCACGCTGATTTGCATTGCTAATGAGTCACAAATTTTTATTAACTCACATACAAATTTTTATTACAATGACTTACAAATTTTTATTACATTCTAATATGAACTGTACATAATAAGTTAAAATTAACATTTTTAAATATTTTATTACTCAATACAAACTAAACAAAATTTTAATTCCTTTTCATTGTTTATTTTTTGAATGACAAACTTTAGAACGAAAATCTATTCTATTCAAATGTAATGGAATATATTCAGAAACTTTCCTGGTCTTTGAATCACATATTTCTACTTTCATACATCGTGCGAAGAATATTTCCAAGGACAGAGTTCAAAAATGTAGAGAAAAGAAAGATACGTCAGTTAAAGTTCATTTGTATTTGCCATAATGAGTTCCCCTGCCAATAGACATCTGATGTAGTTATGAGAAGTTTCCACTTCAGTGGTTCCCGCATTTTTAATGGACATAGAAATGCTGTCGGGTTGAGTTTTCTCCACCCCAATGACGGGACATATCTCTTATAATAGAGAGTACCATGGCTGGAGATTATTTTGTCAGAATCCCCGCTCCATGCTATCGAATTGACTTGCTTTCAGTTTACCCAGGTTGTTTAAGCAGGGCTGGGAATAGCTCTATGATGATTACTTTATAAAGCGTAGTAAAAAGACTTTGAAACATACTTTTAAAAGAGAATTTCTTTACAAATATTTTTAGCTATTTTCTATTTTTTAATTTTTAATTCCTAAGTATGAACATTATGGATTCTTCATGTCATTTTTTTTCTCAAATTCAAGACAAGGTTGTGTCTTCATATGAAATAAAATTTAATTAAAGTAATCCATTTAGTGATAATTAAGTTTCGAAAATCTTGAAATAACAGTTTTCTATTTAAAATATTCAAGAGTATAAAAATTAATAGCAATACTATTTCAAAAAGTGAATGCAAAATTGACTACATAACGCAAAGATAATACTATATCCTAGCCTTAAAATGAGGGCACCTCAAAAATGAGGATGTTAAGTTTCAGATGTTGTGATTGGTTTTCGTCACCAATTTTGGGGCTCTGGCTCCTCCCATAGATGACGGGACGTACTTCCTTAGGGATGGGTTGTACCGAAGCCGATGATGGCCCTTCGGACTGAAATACGGTTCCCGCTAGTGTTGTTGTTGCAATGGTCCCGTCATTCAGCATGTATTATCCGTGTGTTTTTGGTCGGGTCGGTGTATCAGTTATATGATCTCATGTTTTGATTGAATTTTAAGATTCCCTCTTTATAAAAGTAATATGCTTATTGAGATATTTTTAACTGCATTCAAGATGATTAAAAGATTCAGTTTGGTAGATTCAGAAGATTTATCAGAACATTCACTTTTGTTTAAGTTATATTACTTCTTGGTAAACCTACCACCACTCATTTTCAGAATTTTTAGGCAAAATATTTTCAATGAAACTAATAAATATGAAATCTAAATACAGAAAAATGCGAGGGGTTGGCAACCTCCATCAATTAATAGGATGTACTTCACACAGGAAGGGTTGTACCGTGGCTAGTGATGGTCTTTAGGAATCTGTTTGTTCTGCTATCGTGATGGTCAGGATACTCAATTTTGTATGTGTGCCTTAGAGCTGATCTGAGTTGTAAATTCTTGGTGCTTTATCCTCACAAACATGAAAAAGATCGAGTTAAATAAAAGCATTTAAAAGGAATTGTTCTAAAAAAACAAACTTTGCATGGCTGAAAAAACACGGCATGTTCTTAAAATAAACCATCAAATATATCTGTTCGATGTTGCTATTCTAATTTTTGATTGTTGCTGTCTAGGAAGTTAGTAGATTCATTTCCTTACTAAAATTTATAGATAGATAGATAGATAGATAGATAGATAGATAGATAGATAGATA
>JAOUZG010050968.1:11581489-11618197 GCA_026289955.1 Argiope argentata | reverse complement strand
GATAGATAGATAGATAGATAGATAGATAGATAGATAGATAGATAGATTACAATTTTAAAATTTGCTAAGAACTGTTAGCTCTGCTCCAGCTGCTCTGCTCCACTCTCAAATATTATTAACCCTTTGCACTTCGATGGTGCCTCTGACTCACCATTTAAGATTGTGCATAATTTTGACGTTTTATTTATTTAATTTTCAAATTTAATTTTTAAAAACGCCTACATAATGATTATGAGATGTAGATTAATTTTTCAAAGAAATTAGACTTAGAAGAATTGTGTACATTTATTTTTCATAGCAATAAGCAAATATTTGTATTAGGTGAATAATTTTGCATCTAATTATTTTTTGGAGTGCAAAGGGTTAAGAACTATAATCAATTGAAATTTTAGTAAATTACTGTATAAAGTATTTTATTACAACAATCATATAAAAAAGAACGAAATTAATTTACTTTCAGCTCACATACCAAAGATTTGGTAGTTATTTTGTAATAAAAGCATGAATTTCTTTCTGAAGCAATAATTGCCATCATTTACATTTCTATTCCCTTGGGATGGGCGTATACCCCGGTAACATGCACACATTAATTGGGCTAAAAAATGCATTAATTTAACCAAAGGTCAATCATCAAATTAACATTATTCCATGCTTATAGCAAAAATAATATATAGAAAGCAAATAGAAAAACTAAAGTCTTCTATTCCAACAAAGATCTTTTTGACGCCAGCTATAAGCAGAATGAAGAAATTTAGATTTTACATGAGTATTTTATGTTAATTTTTGGAAACATAAATAATCATTTAATGGAATAGTGGACTTAGAAATTAGTAAAAAGTCATCAAAATATAAAATTTCAACTGAATAAAATAGCATTAAGGTATGCGAACGCGTAGAAAAAGTCATTTTCCCCTAAAAGGGACATTTTTAAGAAATTCTTTTATTGTTAAACCAGTCTTTGAGCAATAAAAATATATTTACGTTTGTCTCTACGTTAATTAAAAGTCAAAGTATCAATATTTTCTACGTCAATTATTTTCAAAGTATCAGAACTTCAAAGTATCAATATTAGTACTGATTTAAAGAGCGGAAAACTAATTAAAAATTATTGCCAAAACTATTGATCTATCTTAATTTTTTATATCATTGTTTCAATGGAAAAAGATTTAAAATGCATATTGAATTTTCTTAACTAATTCATATTATGAACGAAGACACATTAATCATCAGAGCACAGAATTTCCTTAATTACATGTATATAATGTTAATTTGTTAAATTGTGCGCAAGCAATTTTACTCGTTTTATATTAATTATGTGTTTTTAGAAGTCCATATCAGAAGTTACTTTTCAATTACAATGCAATTTCCTTTCTTATTATTAATATTACCTATATCATGAGTTTTGCATTTATCAATTAATTCTGTGAATGCAATTTTCTTTCTTCTTGTTATTATTAACTATATCATCAGTTTTGCATTTATTAATGAATTCTGTGAAAGCAATTTTCTTTCTTATTATTAATATTAACTATATTATGAGTTTTGCATTTATTAATTAATTCTGAGAATGCACTAAAATGAACACAAGAATCCTTCCTGTATCAATTATCATTTAAGATTATGTTTAATTGATTTTAAAAATATCAAATATCCCTATAGAAACTTAAATGTTTTGACCATTTTGATGTCAACCATCAAAAGGAATAAAACACTTCAATAAATTATCTTTTGAATTAATTACAAAACTGATAAAAAAGTAGATTAACCAAAAAAAATTCCATCTGAAATCTACGACAACTGATATCTACTCCGTTTATATTTGATGATTCAAATATTTCTTATAGAGAAAATCGTCACATATCCATTAACGAAAGGAAACGAATTTACATTAAAGCTGATAAACATCTACCAAGGCAACGTGAAAGGAAAATCAGAATCAAATTATAGTTAAACAGAAAAAGAGAAGTAAAACAAACCACGAAAGTTATCCGAAAGTGATCACAGATTTCATTTTCTGCTTGCACTAAAAGTGAAGGAGCTTTTACATTCCTTCTCCAGGTCCCATTTTAATTGGTATTTTGAGATTTCATTCTTTAATGGTTTTGTAAATTAAGCACAAAACTGAGAGGTATTTCATTTCTTTTCAATACCTGAATATAAAATCTGGGCTACGAGCTCTAAGTTGAAAAAACTACTCTACTGAAAATCCATGTTTAAGAGCCTCTGGTAGTTTAAATTTTATTAACATAAATTGGTAATTCCGACCTGCCTAAAAGCACAGGAAAAAATATGAATGGCTGGACGGCCGCAACATCAACACTGGCTAGAACTGTGACTGAACTCTAAGGGTCATCACCGGCAACGGTACAATCCTCCCCGAAGAAAGTACATCCCGTCATCGATGGAAAGAGTCGAACCTTTGTCTTTTTGTGTACCCACCAGGGTGGCAAGAACCAATCACCAAGCAGCAATCGTGGCTCAATTATGAGGAGCCCCCCAGTGAGATCGTTAAAATCGATAAGGAAATCAATCACTTTGTTTGTGAAAAGGAATGTCTCAAGTGCCGTCCTCGTCTTCTAATAACTATTTTGAACATTATATGCTTCCCAAAATATCCATGTATTGCTTCGAGCCAAGGCATTTACATAGTTAATCTAAAGATGGGTGGGCCGACTTTCTGGCACGGAGGTAGCGCGTCTTCCTCGTGTTCTGGGAGTCCCGGGTTCGAGTTCCGGTTCGTTCTTCTGCGTGCTATCTGTGAGATGTGTGACTGTGACCCCCTGTAAGAAGGGGATGTGCAAGAGACTGTGATGAGCGTGTAGCTAAGCCGTACTCTCGGCCCCAGTTGGCGCTACTTGAAACAAGAGACGCTTCTTTCGGCTTAAAATCTGCTGATATAATCAGCGGGGGGCTTGTCCGTGGCAAGTGTTATAAGTAACAACATAACAAAGATGGGTGGGATTTTTTTTTCACTTTTACCTTTTTTTTAACAGTACATATTTATTTAGTTTCAAATGATTAATAAATTCCAACATTTTATATATAACCCATAGAGTATTACCGTTTCCTTAAATATATTTTAAAACAATTCTTAACAAGTTACAGGCTCTCTGATAAGGAAAAAAATCCTCGTACAAAACAAATCATAAATATCTTGCTTATAAATTACATATCCGAGCAATTTTTTCCTGGGGGAGAATACATGACAGTTATTCGGGACGGAACAATGTAAGAGTACCATCCCAATGGAGGCCGGTCTTCCTCACATTTTCTTCAGTGGCTCAAACTTGTTTGCGATATCTTCCTTTTATTTTTGTTCCCAATATTTTATGAATGGTAGAACCACCTATTGAGAAGCCTGCTCCTATAAATCATTGAGAGGCGAGCCTTTCTTCCTCAGTTGGGAAGATTTATATCTGTTAGGCCTTCATTCCTAACAGTCAACAAACGGTACTCTTCATTCATTGCTGTTGACCAAGAGCCTTATTTATGTTCATCGCGATTGAGTAAGGTTGCGAAACACAGCACTTATCTGAATGAATTATTCATAACTATAGGAAAGGGTTTTATTATTATATATGTTTTACCGAATAGTTTAGAAGAAATTATAAAATACTATAACGATCAAAAAGTTTTGGAAATAATTATCATAAAACTAATTATATATATTTATTTGTCTTTATTTATTATATTCCTATCAAAGTCATGTCTTCTGACAATAATTTATGGGATTTAAACAAAAATCGACTTTTTGAAAAACCTTTTTTCGAATACAATATTTCCAAAAAAACGATTTTCGAATTTTTTTTTTTTCAAAAAAAAATAAGGGAAATATTTTATTTAATTTATATAAAATCACAAAAAACAAAATCAATATCAAAGTTAAAATATTTTAAAAATTAAGGATTAAATATACATATTACTTAAGCAAAATAGTAAATAAACTCAAACAAAAATCTCAAATAATATATATATTAATTTCACTAATATTAATTTCTCCTAAGAAAATAAGAGTTTAAAAAACATAAAATAACCACTGAACGGTTAAATCTTGTTCTTATTTTGGACGCAATATTGCCTGAAATTGAAATTGCTCATAGATACTGAGCTTGGTTTTAAATTTTTTATGGCATCAAATAACAAATCTAAATTGGTTGTTCTTTTATTCGTTGCCTCAAATAATGAAAATTTAGCTTTTAGTGTCTTTGGAATTGTAAGCTTTTCTGTAAAGTCTCCAAGAAACTCATGAATTTATTTTTCCATGCCTTCTTTTTAAAATTATTCTGAATTGCGGTTTCTTTTATTTACACTTCATTAAAATAGGTTTCCACATAAGAATTTAAAAATATTCTAGGCAATTTTGGGTTTTGAAGCTAAAGAAAATGCACTAGATTTCTTAGCTAAACTAGAAAGTTTTGGGGAATTTTGCAAATACTGCAATAAACTTAATAATTCTACTTGTCATCTGTCTTAAATTCGTTCTTCTAAAGCATATAATAATTTCAAATTTATTTCAATATTTGAATTTTTTAGTTCATTTAACAGAAATTCAAATATACCTTCACACGTTAATCTCGTCTCCCTAAGCCTTCAGCTGCTAGACAAATCGGTCCCAACTGATAAATTTCAAAATATTTGTTATTTTTTTCTTTGAATAGGAATATTCAGACGTTTTGGGAAAATTATATTCTTATTTTAACAAACGGTTTTCAATTGTAGCAAATTTACTTTTAAAAACTGGGTTTGAAAAAACCTTCAAACAGTAGAAATTTACTTCTACCACCATTTTTTATCCTCAAAACATGCTTTAAAGACATTTTCCTGAAATCCTTTGAGAGTCCGCAGTGAATTTTTATATTGTACCGGGTGTCCAAAAAGATCCCGTCCTGATGATTTGTGAATTTATTTTACAAAAACAACAGGTTTAAAAAGAATTATTTTTATGCCAATGATAAATAGCACTTTTAACATATCTAAGGAAAAAATATTGAACTTACATTTATAATAAATGTTAAAAATGTCCACCCCTTTCTTGGAGACAATGCTGAACTCGTTTGCGCAAGTTTTTCGAAACGCGTTTTAACATGATAGAAGTGATTTCTTGTATCCTTTGGGTAATTGCGATTTTCAAATCATCTATTGTTTGAGGATCACTTTCATAAACTTTATCCTTTAAATATCCCCACAGAAAAAAGTCCGAGATGGCCAGATCAGGGGATCGAGGTGGCCAAAGATTTTTTGAGATAAGTCGATCGCCGAAAAAAGCTTCAAGCATGTCCATGGTTTCATTACTCGTATGGCAAAATTTCATATACTTGAAAAAAAAACCCATGGACAATGATTTTTTAAATTTGGAGTACGGAAACTTTTTGGACACCCGGTATAAATAAATTAACCAGAACTGTTCGTTTTATTTTTCTGAGACGACCAATTTTCGGCGATTTTATCAAATTAAAGGGAGAGACGCGAAAGTATGAGTGCATTTCAGGAATTCTTCGTCATTCTTTGACCTTGATTTTCCCCAAAAAATTACTTTTTTGTTTATTTTTTTCTCACGTGTATGTGAGTATTGTGTTGTGTCTGACGGCATTAATTTAATTCAATCCAAGAGTAATCCGATGTTTTTTTTTTCTGTTAAACGGAAACATCACTTGACGAATGAAATATGTTCTAAAGCAGGTGCAAAACGGCGAAGGGTTTTAGAACCAGCTGTCGAACAATAACTGGAAACATGAATTTCCTCACGCGGCCAGAGATATCGAGTTAAAATAACTCCATTGTTATTTTTCGTTTTTGTCTTCTGTAAACAGCATTAAAATTTATTTTGGAAACGCAATACATTCTTTAAATTTCTTTATTAACTTATTACTTTAAATTATTTTCTTTATTCCTGTTGTTACCAAAAATATAAACATTTTATTATTAAAAATGTTAAATGTTATAATATTAATGTTCGAAAGGGGTTATAATAAAAACCCTAAAAAAATTTAATGAGTATTTACTTCGTTTAGATATTAAGGCATAACACTAATGTCAATAACTGTTAGAATTTAGCAAACAAAAATAAAGAAAGCAATATTTTAAGAATATTTCTTTATTCTTTTTGAATTATTCAAATTAAAAGCAGTTTTAGAAATATGGGCTAAAAGATTCCATAAATAATAGCAAACACTTCGAAAAAGAACTCGGTTATACGCATGTCCTCATACTTAGACTGTTGCCAACATACTGCTGAAAGGGCAACTTGAAGGGTCAAAGATGATTGTGTTCAAGGACAAAATACCACGTGATAGGCTGAGCTAATGAGCATTGTAGAGTCATTTTGACTCCCGTCACCAGTTATGGGTTAATAGTGGTGAAACACAAAAGGCATTTTCACCGTTATTAATAAAAAAATTCACACCGTTCCCTATCTAGTGAAAATATAGTTTGTAGAATCATATTTGTTTTATTTTTGTCAAAAATTCAGAAATTATAAAGACACTGAGGTAAGGTTCAAACCCCTTGAGTTATTTTTCCCACATTTCAAGCCACTTCCAACATAGTAACTTATTTAAAAATACCTCTAGTGGTTAAAGGAAACAGGATAATTATCAATTCTTTTATTTAATCGACATGTTGACTAGTACGCCAAGTAAATAGTCTACTAGTAAGTGATTCAGATCAAACAGAATTTCTACTTTCTTTATATAATACATAAATTCTCTTGTTTCCAACAGTTAAAAGCTCTACAAAATCATCAGCTAATATATCTAAAGCTATAGTTTCAGCTAAAATGTCTAAAAAAACTTACATCTCTAAGAGAATCTCTATTTTCTTTATAAAATACACAAATATTCTTGTTCCTAATAGCTAAAAATCATCTCACTAAATATAAATATGTTTTCAGACGATAATACGAAATCAAATATTGAATAATGCCAATTCTTTATATCAGTCGTGAAGATATTTCATAAAAGTTACAAGCGAGTTCTAGTATATATGTATTTTAAACTAAGATGTTCCAATATTTTCTAATCACAATAGTATCATAAAATAAATCATCAAACGTCTATGCCTATAAATTATTTGCATCGGATTTGGCAATCGATTTTAAACTAATTCCGAATGCACGAGAAACTTGTACATTTGTGTGTTTCCGATAACTCACGCTTTTCAAATATATTCGGAACTCAATAAACAAGTAATCGATTGATTTAATTAAACTTCTTCATATGAATGGCATCACCTGATAGAGAATTTGAAAAAAAATGTCCAGGTGAATTAAAGCTTAAAATGATAAATTACAAATTCGCGTCTAAAAGTAGTAAATGATAAAAAAAACTATTTATTTAGTCTAGCCAATAAAATTGCACTTTGAAAACTGTTTTATTAAGTTTATTTTATCCTGTAAAACGATTTATTCACATTTTCGATTGAAGCTGCGCATTCAATTAAAAATTCTCTGAAAGCATTTTTTTTTCCTTACTTTTCCAAACATGATTCGAGAAATAAATATTTTTCTCTACTATCCAAACAAGTCCATGATATTTAAAACTACACCCATTTAATGTTTTGAAAAACAAACAATTCATGTTTTTTTCCAAGTATGAAAATGCCATTGACTAGGCCTGAATAATTCCTTCTCATTTTAAAATTGTCCTCTGTTTTTGAAAAATAGAACAGCTTCCTAGCTCTAAAAGAATAAAAAGAATCGCTAAGTAATAAGGAAGCCATTTTTGTCCGAAACTTGTTGCGTAAGTGTAAATAAAAGAGATTTTTGTTCAAACAGTGCCAAATATTGGTTCATTCACCCTAGTAACTGAGATAAACAACGATATTCAAAGCACTTCATTCTTTAAGGGGTTGTCTCAAAATTACTGATGAATTCACTACAAAGAAAAAAATCACTGATTAGAATAAATATACAATTCTATTATTTTAGGGTTTTTTTCTTGTATTTCGACACTTAAGTTGATTAGATGCAAAAACATAAATGGCACTAAAAATTTAGAATGATTTTTTTTTCCAAAAGCAAAATAAACGCAGAGGTAATAAAAGAGCTCCTGAAGCGAAATAAAAGGATAATTTAAATATTGAAAGAACAGAAAATCGTTTTAATAAAATATTTATTTTTTTAAACAATCAATTCTGAAGAGAAAGGTCAGTTAGAAACTGAAAAATCATTCCATAATATTATTCTTTTTTTAATTCGAAAAATTAGTTTTTCAAAGAAAAAGAATTAAATATAAATTCTTGCTACAGTTATGATTCTTTATTTTTCAGGAAGCTATTCGTTTATTAAAATAACAATGAAGCTGTACAACTCATAAGTATAATAAAACCAAACGATTTTTATGACTAGATTTTTAGTTTATGTTTATGATTTTTTATCTTTTTGTGAAATTATCCGTTTATAAAAAACAAAGAATTATAAAATTTCATATAAAGAATAACATGACTGGAATCTTGTAACTAGATTTTTTTGTTTTAGTTTTTAAGACTAAGTTTCTGTTTAATACAGTATCTTGAATAGTAATTACATGGAATATTTTCAAAAATTCAGTCAAATTTGATACCTTGAATAGTAATCATATAGAAAATTTTCACTTTTATGAAAGCTGTTTCGATTTATAAACTTATTTACCGTATTTGATCATATCTTTCAGCGATGTTCAGATTTACCTTTATGAAAACCTTTTGCTCTAGTATTTATCAAATGCAAAATTAATGGCGAAATTCAGTGGTCCATTTTCTCAATAGAGTGTATTAAGTTAGTAAAATAAATGTAACGCAAGGACCACTAATCAAATTTCATTCATCTAGCTTACTGCATTTTTGAGCAATCATATTCAATTCAACGTAAATAGAAGAGAGTTTCCCAGTTGAATTTTTTAACTCAAAATTTCATTTACATCTACCATTGGGTATAAATTTTATATCCTAAATTTAATTTGTTTAGGTCTTTTCGGTTGGAATTACCATGCTCACTAGCAGAATTTCAGAATTTCAAAAAAAAATGTATGTTTTTTGGGGGGGGCTAGAAATGAATCTAAAACATGTAAATTCATCAAAATTTCGAGATTAAAAGTTTTAAAAATTGTATTATCTCACTTCGTAAATTTGATATAATAAAAACTAGCCGTCTTTGGCCATTACTTGTTCACCTAGTACTTTTTATTCATCCACTCAAGATCAAATACAATTTTTTAAATTGTAGTGGATGTCACTTGATGTTAATTCATTTTTTTCCAACATTAATACATTAATTTAAGTTAATTAATTTTTAATACTTTAAATAGAGTTTTAATAGTTTGTAATGTAGAATGAAATCAACAGGCAGTAACTCAATCGGTAAAATGCGATGACTTCAGTATTTTGCACATGAAGAAGAATGCGATTTCAATTCTTGCAAAAATCGATAATTTTTTATAAATTATTTATATTAATTGAAACTATTTAATAAAAAGAAACTAAAAGAAAATTTTTCTTTGTTGACTTAAATAGGAATTGATTTTTTTTTTAAAAAATTATAATACTTGTTTTCATTCACCATATATTCAATTGAAAACTTTACTGCAAATTCAAAAGTGTATATAAATTATGAAATAAAAGTTCAATGAAAATACTACTACAGAGTTAGATTGAAAAACACTTAATTGAATACTTCTTTCAATGAGTATGAATTCCAGTGCAATATTTAAAAACATTAGGTAACTAATTGAATTAAGAAATAAAAATTAACCGTTAATGAAATTGATTTCATAAATACTTAATTTTTTATCATAAAATAATACAAAGAAAATTTTATATGATAATTAATTTAGAGGATATAAACATCAATTTCTGGTGGAAATTAGAAATTGCCCATTTGTTGATGGTTAAGCCTATTTTTAAACTAGATAAAAAAATTTTAAAACTTAATCTTGATTTCTTTTGCAATTTCTTGCCGCTGATGAAATGGATTTTTTATTGACACAGTAAATCCTTTCCAAAACATTTAATAATATTTTGTTGCTCCATCAATTAACTAATCGAACGCGTTCAATTCAGTGCAGCTGTAAATGCATTCGATTAAGAAGTCTGAATTTCGTACTGTACGTATTTTTGTTTATATTTGATGACTCGTTCACAATGCGTAATAAGCGCGATTTCTGTGCCATGCACGTTAGCATCATATATACAGATAAAAAGTTTAAAAAACATTCATATCATCATTAAATTGCATTAATGATCGTACTTTAATACCACCTGCTGAAGCAATTTCATTTTACGCAGACGATATGTTTTTACTGTTTTTTATTCCACGCTATTTACTTTAACATGAGTCATTTTTTTTTCAAACTTTCGCTTGCCTTTGTCTTCAATTTACCTTTAATCTATAACTGTGAATTAAATGATATTTTTAGTTTCAAAATGATAGGCATATTGTGATTTTTTTTTTTTTTTTTTGTTATTTAAGAATAAGTTTTTCCATTTATTTTAACATTTTGGATAAACACATTTGATAATAATTATTCTCAGCAATTGATATGCTTTTTTATAAATAATAATAATAATTGTTTATTTTATATAAGAAAATTTTCCTTTACTTTTTTTTGTTTTAAAATTGTTGTTAAATTTTGGAACAACTGAGTCCACTAGACAACTAAACATAAATTAGTGACTCAACCGCAAGTATAATTTTAGAATGAATAAATAAATTGTTATAACTAAGATAAATTAACTATTCTCTTTTGATATATCAGAAAAATCTACTGCAACTGAAATGTTAAAAGAATTTTATAAACATCTAAAGAAATATTTTTATTTGAAATTTATGACATAAAAGTAAACACACAATGTTTTTTCGTCTAGCAATACTAAATTTCTCATCTCTCCAGGGTACATGCATCCTATATATCATTTTTATAATTTATATAGAAGTCTAAGTAATACATACATGCAGTCAATCACAAAACTGCGGGCTGTCTTTCTTCTCTTTTTAATATTTAATCTTTAAGACAGTAGAAATATCTTCTATCGAACAATTTCATGAGAAAAATCAAATTCCATTTCCAGTTCAAATACTGTTAAATCAAGAGTAAAATACATTTTTCTTGCCTTCAATATATGATCGAATTTTTTGGTCTGAAAAATTGAAATAAAGTACTAAGCGTAGACTTTATGAATAATCCAATAATTCAGGTAAAAATTTATTTGTAATAAATGTAATACAAATTTTTGAAATAAAATTTATTTGTGGATTAAAATATGTTATTTCATTTAAAATTTAAATTATTTTTTACTTTCTGGTATCTGTTTATGTTTCGTCATTAATATTTTGCAGTTTTGAAATCTGTTTTGAAGTTCACTACTAGGTGGCATCACGTGTAAGAAATCAAAATTTAATTAAATAAATCAATTTATTAATAATTAAATTCCTATAATATTAACTCGCCAATTGTATACTTGAAGTGTTAAGCTTGAAGAATTTCAGAACAAAAGGTTTTCAGAATTATTGTAAGAAATAGTGTAATTGTTAACTCTATACAACAGCAGCAAAAACACCTACGGGTAATTGCCATTAGATTATTGCTAAAATATCCCAAGTTTAATAAAAAAAAAGAACTATCTCAAACAATTTGTAAAATTTTAGAAAAAAAAAGAATCGTCCTAAATTATAAACTGATCATTCAGAATTATTCTTTAATAGCTGGTAATTCAGATACTTAAAAAGTAAAACTGCAACTTTTCACATAAAATTAATAATTATTAAACTTGTAAATGTCTAAGTAAATTAAAAGTAATTAAATATTAAAAGTTATTAAATATTTTGAAATATAATAAGTAAATTAAACAGTAACGTTTTAAAAGAACATTAATTAATTAATGATCTTTTTTAATCATCATTCTATTAACAAAGTAAAACAAATGCCATTTAATTTCTTATTTTATCTTTGTTCAATTTCTATACTTTTATTTTATTCATTTAGGAACTAAAGTAAATCAAATCAACTTTTATATCTGTTTTGAGTATAATATTCAAATATCTGGAAAACCGAACATCGTTTGGAAGATATTTTTTTTAAATGTAAAATCATATTTTTGTTTTTTGTAGTTGTTGCTGTTGATTTCGGAAAAACATTTAGATACGAATAACATACTGCTTAAATATGAATATTTTTCAATCTTACCAACCCATGAACTAATAATTTAAATTAAAAAAATACGCTTAGTTTAACATGTTATTCGAAACAATATATTACAGTATTCCTTTTACAGTTTATCTATCTTTATTTAGATATTTGAACTTACACTCAGTTTTAACATGATAAAATCGGATCCCAGATGACGTTATATATTATTGTCAGCAAAAGAACAAATAGAAAAAGGCTTCAATAATTAGTTATTAAAAAAAATTTTTATGTATAAATTCGCCTTTTTTTCAGGAAAGATACCTATATAGATAAGCATAACAAGTAAAAACATTAAATATAAATATATAAGTATAAAAATGAAACAAAACGCGCAGTTGGATACGAGATCCTACAACATACGCGTCGTTCATGTTGTTCTGACCGCCATAATGCACTTTGAAGAGGAAATATACTTAATCTAATAGTTAAATATAAAAAATTTTCTTTGTAAAATTGCGTTTCTGCAGGGAATATATCTATGTAGATAAATTTAAGAAGCAAAAACATTAACTAAATATAAAATTTTATCCAGATCTTTAGAACCGTTTCCTAGATGCATGAAATAAATCAATTTATTTATGTACAAGAATTCTACGCTTTAATTTATAAGATTTTATAATTTTGGATGGTGTGCTATTTTATAAATCTTCTTTTTAAAATAATTTCACTATTAACTAAAGCTATTGTTTTATACTATTTGTTTCGTAAAGCATACAAAATGATAAATCTTTCACTTTGCAAATAATTTATGTATAATGATAAGAGAAAAATATTCTTTCTTTTCGAACCTATTAATCCTGTCTCAGAAATAATAAACATTTCCCGACAGTTCTTAAGCAAATAACGCATTAAATTCGAGAATTTTAATGACGGTGAATTTTTGAGAAGGAATTCTGAGTTAGTTGAAATTTGTAGACTAATTTTCAGTAAGGAAATGTTCAAACTAATGTAAATTTTTTGATATATGTTTTCCAAGTACCTTTTATAGACACGTGCGGATTATCGATTTAATAAAATTTTTGAATTTTAGGGAAAATCTGTGGATTCGCAATAAACAAATGAATAAAGGCTAGTTTTAATGCATCTGTAAACTGAACAAGAAATAATACAACTTAGAATTAGGCCTAAAAAATGAAAAATTATTTTCCCCAATCTTTTATGACAGAACACGTGTGGATTATCGATTTAACATAATTTTTGAATTTCAGTGAAAATCTGGGGATTTGTTAAAAACAGATTAATAAAGCCTAGTTTTAATGTATTTGTACACTGAACACGAAATAATAGAATGTAGAATTAGTCTTGAAAAAAAATGAAACATTATTTTTTACCCATCTTTTATGGCAGAACACGTATGGATTATGGACTCAACAGAAGTTTTGACGTTCAGTGAAAATCTGGGAATTCGTTATAAACAGATGGATAAAGGTTAATTTCTATGTTTCTATAAAATGAACACGAAATAATACAATGTAGCATTAGTCCTTAAAAAATGAAAAATTACTTTTTTACTAATCTTGTATGAAAGAATTTAGTTTTTAATTATTTTAACTCTTTTTTAATTAAATTTTAAGATACATTGAAAATAGGGTACTGAATTTTAGAGAAAAAAGTACAAAATTCCTCTTTTTCTTTTCTATCTGCAAATGGCTTGTCAAATGGAAAATAGAAACCTTAGTAACTAGATTTAAAATGATCAAAGATATCTACATGAATTCAGTAAAATTCTTTTAAATAATAATTTTAAAACCAATTTTAAGATAATAGTAAAATAGAATTTCTTTCCTATTGTATTTTTGGTAATTATTTAATCTGTTTGAGTTATTTGGCTATTTGAGAAAAATTCCGTTTTTCTAGGAAAGACACCTATATAGATAAATTTATAAATCAAAACGTTATCTATTTATAAAATTTGATCCAAATAGTTTGAGACGTTTCCGAGGTACACGGAAAAAAACATGTTTATACATGTACATTAACTGCTCGTTTGAAGTTATAAGGTATTAATATCTGCTATAACAACGCGAAACATCACTATTAAAGAAGATTAATATTAAAAATGAATATTAAAATAACTATTTTTAGTACAGAAATGTATAGTAAATTTTAAATAATTCAATTCTAAATAAATAAATTAGATTTAAATCAATAAATTCGAATTTGTAATATTCTTAACAAAAAAAAACATAAAATTCTAATTGCATTTATATTTTCATAAAATTCATAAACTAAAACAAATTTTTAAAAAAGTTTATGAGAATATAATAGAACAGATGAAATGGAATGGAACGAATTTGCTTTTTATTTTGTTAATAAAATCCTTTTAGGGGAAATTTTGCAAATAACAATCAATAAGGAGGTGAATTTCAATTCCTGATTTCACAAAATTATTTATGATTCTCCTGTGCTCAGAAATGGTAATTTTTCTATATGCAGGCCTCTTCTTAAAAGAAAAATGCTTTCTTTTCTCTAAAGTCTCTGAAATTCCCTCAGCTCTCTTTCAAAATACAACACTCCGCTGAAAATTGACTGCTTTTTAACTATAGAATATTTATCATCTTCAGTGCTAAAAAAGGGAAACTTATCATAGTTTTCTGTCAAAGCATACCTGTCAAGGTATTTATTACCGTCATTTATCCAAAAGAAAAGAATTCACCTGATGAAATTCAGGGTTAAAATGACTTCATGATATTTTTCTATGGAGGTAATTTAAATACAAAAATTGAAATAAAAACAAACACATAGAATCCCACGATTTTCTGTAATGAATGCCCTGAGAAATAATGGACCCAAATAGAGACTTGTCTAATCTATCTCTTGTATTTTTTGTGCAGAATGTTTATTTTGTTAGTTATTCATATCAAAGATCGTTTGTCTTTATCATGTTTTTAAATCTTGTATATAATAATTAGTATCGTCATTTATCCACCAAGATTTAAACGGCTTGAAAACGTTTGCTAATAAATGTCATCAAAATGACACTGTCGACTTAAAAGATAATTAAAGAAAAGACGAGCAAAGTATACATAGAACGTGGCAATTATTTGCAGACAGTGCCATGAAAGCTGACGGACGGGGAAAATGGCTTCTCTAGTCTATTGACGACTTAGTATCTTTTTCCACCTAGAATGTACATTATGGCAGTTATTCTTGTCAAAGACCTTTTATTCTTTATATATTCCCGTCTGATCAATAGATTTAGAACACTAGTCTTAATGGTGTGAAAAGTTCTTGTCAAAAGACAATTATGGTGTGACCTGAAACTCCCACAACGCATCGATTGTGAGGATGTAAAAAGCACCCACAAGACAGTTTTTATTCTGTAGAGAAAAACTCATAATATAAAAGATCCATTATGTCATCTATGTGTGTTGGCCATCTACTGTAATGGCATTTTCTGAACTCACACTAAAACTTTTTCATCGATAAAAAGAATCGATGAAAATGTTTATCTGTAGTAGAAAACTTATAAAAAGGTCCATTCTGATGTCCTTACATTTGACAACAACATTGCTGAAACACCTTCTAAGTTCATCAATGGAAATGTTTGTCTGCACCAGAAAAATTTAAATATTCATGAATTAGGAAATTAAGTTACCAGTAGTAGGGAAATCGAGCTTAATATTTGCAGAAAAGCATAAATTTTGGTGAAAACATGAATTTCAGTTAGTATTTTAAAATTCCTTCCGCGATCCATATTAGCACATGTTATGTTAAATTATTATGGAAGAATTATCAGTTAAACTTTTACTCATTGAGAATAATTATTATAATAGGATTATCTGACCATTTTATGTAAAACTAAACATGTTTCATCATTCATTACAGGAAGGTGTATATGTTTTTCTGTCTTCCACTTATTTCTGATTCTGTAACGTCTTCCATCAAAATGATCTACATATCAGAAGGCACCAAAATATTTTCTATACAGTTCGCATAAAACCATCCCACAATATAGCACAAGACGAAAGTGCATTAAAAAACCATAAATGGAAGATTTAAGTTATAATTTCGTAAAGAAACAGCATAATGCCGTAATTCACTTATAGATGTTCCACAAATTAAATACATGTGACAAATAATCAGAGAACGTAAGTCAAATTTTTATTCTTTTATAAAAATGCTCGCGACTATTACGGCAGTATTTGAAATTGATCAAAAGATAAGAAAGTTTAAAATTAAAGAATAATATTTGATGGCATGGTAAGAGAACTTTCTAAATGACATAGGAAGAGGACTGTTTGTTATTGCACGATTTAATTAATCTTATCCATCTTTATAATAATATATACAAGGTGTCTCAAAATGTAGAACAAGCATTTATTTCCTTCACTATTGCAATCACTCATATACTTCCTGTTGCGCAGTTTCATAACAACATGAAACATATTTGATTTTTCAGGAATTGGTTAGATAATTCTTCTATAGAAAATGTTATAATGAGTAAAATTTTGATAGTTATTCCATAATCCTTTAACATAACAAATGCTAATATGGATTGCGAAAGGAATTTTAAAATACCAACTGAAATAAGATACCAAAATATGTGAGAATACTTTAATTTCTGCAGAGAGAGATTAAGAATAAAAAGTTATAAAAAAATAATTTTTACACGGTCCCCATAGTGAAAATATGACATAGAGTATTACTTTTCTCTTACGCTATATCTATAAGCAATGTTTCATTTTGTATCTTTTAAATTTTCTGAGATATTAGATGGAAAATTTTTTAGCTTAGGTCATTTTCCATACCTCAGACTGGTATTTGAGTGAATATTTTGTGGACTTTTTCAGGGACAATATACATATCACAAAAGATTATTAAATTATTAAAAAGATAGAACAAATAATATATTTTCATTTTGTTGCATATTTTTAACTTTCATTAATATTTTTAACTGATCAAATAAAGTATTAATTGAAGTGATAATTAAATATTAAAATCCTCTACACGAACAGGCTTTTTTTATTCTTTAGAGAGAGAAGATTCCTCGCTGCTTCCATAGGAGACCTACTACACACAAAATAAAATAGGCAACCCTATCAATGAAAGTCGCCAGGAGTCAAGTAAAGATTTATAAGAGGAAATTCGAAGTCCCTGTACACCAATCCACTTATCAATAAATTCATCATCCAACCATCGTTCTGCAAAGGAATTATGGTAAGAAGGGACACCATCTGTTTTGCTATTAATTCTATAGAAATACTGTCGAGGGCCAAAAAGAAAAATATAATATCATAAAAAATTTGCTGAGTATATCGGTCACCATTCAGTATTTTGTTATACAAAGTAGGACCAATATTTTTTTTTTAATTTCACATCACACATCCTTTTCAAAGCTTAATTCTGAGCTTCTTGTACGAAGAATATATTTTATTTCGTTTGAAGAGTAATCTGATTGATGATGATTCATCCATCTCGATTAAAATGAGGTTCATCTATCCGAATAACATTCTTCAGGGGATAAGGAATTGATTATATCTGAAACTGAACTGAATTACAAAATTCTAGACTTGAATCGTTATCTGATTCTAGATAGCCATAAAGTCCACCAATTATTACATTGAAGCATTATCTGTACATTCATTTTCAGATTGATGAATTCTCAACAGACAGGTAACTAGTAGATTAGCTTAGAAAATAAAAAAAGTCCAAAATGTTAATTTCTACATAGCATAAAGTCTCATTCTCTCTGGGGAAGTAAGAATCTTGTAATTTTCATTCTCTAAGTTGTTCTATATCTTTATTTTATAGAGAAATTCTGGAAACTTGGTAAAAGTCATTAAAATTCTTCTGGGACTAAGCAGACGTAACAATTGCATACAATATAAGTCACCAATATTTCAAAACGTTCCTGTAGCAAAAGTACATCATTTTATTAAAATATCACGTACATTATTATAAACAAAAAATATTCTTTTCTTTTTTGGTATTCTTCAACTATTTTTAAATATCATGAATGATCAGTTTTCCAAATATCGATATACCGAATATTTATATTTCATCTGAGTGTAATAAATATTTCATCTGAGTGTAATATATAAATTTGTGATAAACCCTTCTAAATTTTAAAATAATATTGTCTCTCAACAAATTTTGTAGATAAAAGCCTTATGTTTGTTGACGAATGTAAAAGAATCACTAATCGATGCTCACACATTTTGAAAGTTGAATAAAATTAAATTTTTTAAAATTTCATTGACAGAAGCCAAAGTGTAACTCTCCATCTTGTTTAATTAAAATTTGTAATTGGAAATATATTTCTATGTGCAATATTTAGGAAAATAAGGGCTTATTCCGCCTTATGTGTGTTTGCGGGCGTGGGCGTGGGCTAGAAGGCATCCGTGCGTGTGCCAGCATGCATCCGTGCGTGTACGTTTGCTACCGAGAGTCAGTGGATATGTATACTTGCAAGTTATATAAGTTTCATGACAATCGAAATGCATAATTTAGAATCAAAATTACTTTGTGAAAGCGGTTATTAGTTTCTTTAAACGTATTTTCTGAAATTTAAAGATAAATTAGGAATTTTTAGAAAAGATGCTAGTTTTAATCTTATCTATATTTATTGAAATAGTGAAATAGCAATTTAAAACACCTAAATTTCAATATTTGATGTCCTTTTAATAAATTTTAAAATTTAAGAAATTAATTTAAAATGCAAACAACTGGGGCATTAAAGCTGAGATTTTATAACTGAAGCACGACCTCAATTTTTAACGCAGAATAAAACTTTCACAATACAATTATTTCACAATACAATATATTTTCACAATAGTTAAAGCAACATACTTCTCACTAGTTGGAACACTTCACTTGCAAAAATATAATTAAGATTTG
This sequence comes from Argiope argentata, assembly GCA_026289955.1. NCBI lineage: Eukaryota > Metazoa > Arthropoda > Arachnida > Araneae > Araneidae > Argiope > Argiope argentata. The sequence continues at coordinate 11,599,199 of JAOUZG010050968.1, read as the reverse complement.
ATTGAACTCAAATATACCCGAAGTGTAATTTTTTTCTTAATCTTAGGAAACTTTTAATTAAAAATATATTTAAAACCTATATAAATTAGTTTAAAATATCTCACACTCAACTAAAATGTTTATCCGTTAAATATTGTGATACATCTAATGTCGCTAAAGCGCAAACAAAGAAGAACTGATCAAATGTAAATTGGTTAAATAAATGTTCCATTTCAAAGTCTGCTGATCAGAGTGTATATTTCGAATTTTAATTATGTTTGTTAATGGGGGATTGTGTCAGGGTTGACACAATCCCCCATTAACAAACATACACTTCAGATATATAAAGAGAGGTTTTAATCACAATCAGATTTAATGTTTATATAGTGGAGATAAACCTCAACCTTACTTAATTAACCAACCATCAACAGTCAGGAACATCAGTGGAACTTGCCAATAACATTGAAGAAAAACAAACTTCTGAAAAGATTACGTAAGGTTACATCAACAAGTTGCGTTTCCAAAGGTAAACGGAAATTCTCCGATATAATTAAACTGTATAAATATCTTTGTGGATTGGAATGACTTACAGCACGGTTATTTTCCTGAATACATTGAATTATTATTGGAATAGAATTTAGATTCGTCATCGAATTTATAAGAGAGAAATGTTAAATATTCTGATTTGATTTTTCTCATTGATACACTATCAATCATCGTAAAATGGGAAAAAAGCTGCATATATTTCTTCAATAAATGTTGAGACTTTTGAGAATCTGTTATTATTTATTTTCTAAGAAAATTGTTTTCGAAAAAATTGAAAATAAATAATTTTGCATTCATTTCTGTGTTATAATAATCAATGCAAATCTCTTATGCTTTTAATAATAATAACAGTCTTTATTCTAAAATAAATATAGTCATTTAAAAAAATATTTGACATTTCATTCATTTTTCTTACTTTTACTTAAGAAATTGTTAAATATCAACAACTGAAATATTTTATAATGTATTAATATTTCTTTTCATAAATGAACTCTTCGTTCATCTTTCCAAATTTCATCGGGTTTCCCCCCTAAGAGTTTGAAGCCCTGTTTTCATGGAGAAAATAATCTTCGTATACAAAATTCAGGGCGTTATTATAATAAGAGGTTTTCATTCAATACTTGAATGAAAACCTCTCTATTCGCACATATTCATCAATCAAGTTTAAAATTTGTTTTTGTTTCGGAAATAACTTTTATGATTAATCTTATGTAAGCAATCAATCTAAAGCAATCCATCTTGTATCAATATAAGCAATCAATCTTGTTTCATATTATTTTGTTGTACAAATTATATGATTTAAACAGATAAATATGCGGAAAGAATTTTTGAAATGTTTTTAAATCTTCTTTTCATTTTCAAATATTTTCAACACAAGTAGAATTCTTTTTTTTTAATTTTTCATATCAGATTTTATGCATTGTTTTCCTCCTTTAGAAGAAATTTTTCAAAAGAAAAAGAAAAATGACCATTCTTGAAATTGATTTGGTGCTTTCACGTAACTTCAGTATATTTAAAAGCTGCATATGCCAATAGCTGAGTTATTACAGGGAAAGAAAGCTACGAGTTCGTATATGCTTAGCTATTTCAGTTATATTAACGTTCCGTTGTAAAGCAACGCGAGAGCTATGTTGGGAACGGAACTCCTAATTTTGAACCATAGTCAGATGCCGAGGGTGACAACAGAGCTAGAATCCCTTCTGTAAACTTCTGCACTACACCAGCAGAAAGATATTCATCCCCGGAGAATTTAACATGCACACCAGACACTCTTACTCACTGATTCATCGGTGGAGTTGGATCTTGAACTAGGAACCCTTCGGCCAGAGGATAAGGATGCACCACCTGCCGCATCTGTCCCCGTACATACCTAAAGTCCATATTATCACGATGAGCACGGAGAAAACTGTTGTTGTTTTTTGTTTATTGTTTTTATGGCACTTTCCAGTTAGTCAGCGATCTAAACCTAATCGGCGTCTCTTGTTTGTAGCTAAGGCGAAGAGTACGACTTTGGCTATTCACCTATCACATTCACTTGCACAGTCCCTTTTTACAGGGGAGGGGGACATTCACACATCTTCCAAATAGAATACAGAAGAACAACCATCCCCTAACTGGGACTTGAATGAGGTATGCCCAGATCACGGTGAAGATGCTCTACCCCTATGCCAAGACACCAGGACGGAGAAAACTATACATGACAAATGACAGTAAATCACAAACACTAACTCTCCTATTCATTTCAGGATCTTGAGACAAGAGTTTTTAGACGTTTGTATTTCGCTGGGGGGGGGGGCTTAAAGTCCATATTATCAAGAAGAGTACGGAGAAAACTTGTTTTTTATTGTTTCTTATGGCACTTGCCAGTTAGTCAGCGATTTAAGCCTAACCAACGTATCTTGTTTATAGTAGCGCCAACTAGGGCCAAGAGTACGACTTTAGCTATTCACCTATAACATTCGCTTGCACAGCCCCTTTTTGCAGGGGGGCACATTAACGCATCTTCCAGATAGAACACAGATGAACAACCATCCCAGAACAAGAACTCAAATGCGGGACGCCCAATACACGGGGAAGAAGTTCTATCCCTATGCCAGGACGCCAGCACGGAGAAAACTGCACATGACTATTGACAGTAATTCACAGACACTAACTGTCCTATTCGTTTCAGGATTTTGAGACTAGACATTTTCGACGTTTGTATTTCGTTGAGGGGGGGAGGGTTCTCAGAGAGATGAGCAGTTATTACGCTACCTGATACTTCGAATACCTCCGTTCACGCTATAATATCCTATGCCAGGAAGCCAGCACGGAGAAAACTGCACATGACTAATGATAGTAATTCACAGACACTAACTGCCCTATTCGTTTCAGGATTTTGAGACTGGACCTTTTCGACGTTTGTATTTCGTTGAGGGTGGGGGGGGGGGAGGTTCTCAGAGAGATGAGCAGTTATTACGCGACCTGATACTTCGAATACCTCCGTTCACGCTATAAATGTAAATATCTTCTCCTTTTATCTTTCCTCTCATCCCTTTCTATTGACGAAATAAATGTTTCCCGACGCATGCGTAAAAGGTCGGAAAGTTTCCAAATCCGTAAATGAAGAGTAATAAGGCGTTAAGTATTTGCGATATGCCACTTGATCCATAAAAAAATTCGTTTATCTGGAGTTATGAAAATGTTCAATTTGGACATTCTATCAATTTATGCTTTATAAAGAAATTTGTCGAAATAAATTTGGATATGATCAGTTTTGAAGTCGGGTGGTGCATGCCAATGCAATTCATCGCTGTGTTTAAAGATTTTTTTTACAAGTGAATTATAGACAAGTCTTTTACTCCAAATGATATGGAGAGAAAATGCAAGCAAAAACTCTCACGCAGAGTTTGTACCGTAACTTTGCGTGCAGACAAACCCACACTCCTGATGAATGAGAGAAATTCGTAAACACGAACAATGACAATACATTCTCATAATTGCACCTACTTTAGAAAGTCAGTAAATTTATCACTTAATCAAATAAAGAATTTCGTTCCTAGGTTGATATGGAAATATGTCATTTTTGGCGACAGTCCAGCTTTTATTAACACGTGAATTTAGGCATATTCCCATATAGGCTGTATAATTTGCAAAACAATTTGGCTTTAAGCGAGTCAAATTTCAAATATGCATTATCACTTGTTTATTAGATTACGTATGAAATGAAATATGGCAGAATGAATTCAGAAATATTCTGGACTTTTCCGACAGCTTTTGCTGGCTTCACTGATCTTCTTAACATCTTATCAGATAAATTATCAATTATCTTCCTTCCCGATAATGCTAAGATGTTAATATTATACTCTTATCATTAAGAGAAGATTTACATCACATGTTATTGAAAAAATCAATGCAATGAAAAGTAAAGTGAAATTTGGTATGTAATTGAATATCTGTATGGAATTTGGCTTATAATTTCGAACTAAAATTGAATATCTGTACGAAGTTTAACGTGTAATTTTGCAACAAAACTTAATATCAGTACAAAATTTTGAGCATAATTTTGCACTAAAATTCCATATCTGTATGAAATTTTGAGCAAATTTGTTAAAACGTAGTGTCTGAACATTACTGATTAAAATACCTCAGAAATCCTCGAAATAGATAACTTAAATTCTACACGGGATATTTATTTTAAAATTGTACATCTGCATCAAACTTTGAATCAAGTTTGTCAACAGATAGAGTTACTTTTCAAAATATTAATTTCATTTTTTTTTTGTTTGAGGAAGTTAAATATAAAACGCAATATATTGTGGATATACAACTGAAAGCCAAGAAAAAAATGTGGGAATTTTTATTATTGAAGTAAGAATAATTTAAAAAAGATTAACCCTTTAACTGCGTTGAGATTTTTAATTACCTTATTAAATGACGTTGGATTCTCTTAAATTAGACCACAATGCATTAGCAAAAAGGTAATGTTTTTTACGCCGAATTATTGAGTCAATCAGTGATTTAATTTCAATTAATAAGTTTTAGAAGCGATAATTCATTGTCCATATGAAGCACCTGCACGACGGTTAAGGTGTTAAGACCCTTACTAAATCAAAATGCATTGCAAAATTTTCCCCTTTTAAAGAATTGTTGTTTTCAGTGCTTTTTATAAAAAATAAAATTTCAGGAATTATTCATAGTCCTTATTATAGAGCAAAAACAAATTAAATCAAAAACATTTTTTAAAAACATAAAAATTTACTTTACCCCTTGAAACACAAAGTCTATCTATCCTGTATAGTAAAAAATTACATCTTTGTATTAGTTTAAAAAATGCCACAATTCGTTAACAAAAATTTAATAATCGAGTCAGTGAAAGATTTAATATCAACTTATAGATTTTAGAAGCGATCCTTCGTTGTCCATATGGAACGCGTCCAAGACGGTTAAGGGGTTAAACTCCTAACTAAATCTATAAGCATGTTAAACTTTCCCCCTTTTAATAATTTTGAGTCAACGCCAGAAATTGGTACATACTCTTTATAATAGAGCATAAACAAATTGAATGCAAAACACTTCATTAAAACATTAAAATTTAGTTTAATTACAAAAACACAAATTGTCTCTACCTTATACAGTAAAAAAATATTACTATTTTAGTATTTCTTAAAATCACGCCTTAATACATTAACAAAATATTAAACGTTCCTGTCAATATAAAATAAATTTTTGCACGACTATTTTTCAAGGTAACAATCATCTTTTTTTCTTTTCTTTTTTTTTCAATCTCTTCTTCGAAGATTTTAAGAATATAAGCCACTTAAATTTTTCTTTGAAAAAAGAAATAACAAAAACATTCCAAAAAAACAACTATAAGTATTTATGGATGCAAAGTATTGCAAAAAATACAACTTAAAGTTTTTATGGATGCATTGTCTAAACTAAGCCCGAGCACAGCAAATTTTAGAACAGTTTTGATTATTTTTGTTCAAACATTATTAAAATAAATTCATCACTAAAAAATAAAAAGGGAGAAAAGGATGATGAATAATATTGGGACTCTGTTTACAAAATTTTTAATTCAAATTTTCTAAAATACTCTTAAAATGTTTCCTAAAAGAGACGAAAGATTACTAGGCTTATTTTAGAAACAAATTTAAATTAGAATTTTAAAAAAGTCAAAAAAAAAATATTTAGAAACTCTTTTGGTGATTCTTTGGAGCTCTGCGGAAAGCAATTCACAGTAGTTTTCTTTTTCCTCTTTTCAAAATTGAATGTTGAAATTTCTTTCTTCTTTTATACATACTGCAGAAGCAGTTAAAATGGGTTTCTTTTGTATGCTTTCTTTTAACCGTTATTTTATGATAATTTTAAAAATGAGAAAAAATATCAATATTTAACATTTTAAAATAAGTCGCCTCTTTTATTTCCTCTCCTGCAGCAAATTTCAAATAAAAATTGCTTCCGCATTATTTAATACGTCTTCTTTTCATTTCATATTTCCTGCAGTCTGTTAAAATGAGTTTCTATTGTTGGTTATTTTCTTCTTGGTATATTCTAGGACAGTTCCATACATATAAATTAAAAATATCTGTAGTTAACACTATCAAATAAGTCACAAATTTTTTTATCTTTTTTATAACAATAATTCCTAAATAAAAAGTATTTTTTCTCAATGTTTTGTAAGTTTTCCTATTTTTTCGAAAGGAATACATTTTTTTATATTGTTGAAAAAAAACATTGATCTATAAAATGTAAGATATCATGAATTTAAGATAATTAAATGCGTTAGTTGATGGCATTTCCAAATATAGAGTAAAAACAGTGTGTGTGTGTGTGTGTGTGTGTGTGTGTGTGTGTGTGTGTGTTGACTGCTTAAAAAACAAAATTCCAGCTAAGGATATAATGCACTTTACTTTATCAAAAGCTGAAACTACATTAGTTTATTAATCTTAGAGTTACTTTAATTCTAGAGATACTCGTACATTATCTTAGAGTTATTTTAATCGTAGAGTTACTTTAATTCTAGAGAAACTTGTACATTATCTTAGAGTTATTTTAATCGTAGAGTTACTTTAAATCGTAGAATTACTCTCACATTTTCGCATATGATAGTAACTTAATGTAAGAGCAATTGTGCATTATGCTGAGTTACTTTAATCATAAATAAACTTTAATAGTAGATATATTTAAATCGTACTTACTTTAATCGTATAATTACTTTAATCGTGGAATTACTTTAATCATAGATTTACTTTAACCCTATAATTACTTTAATCGTGGAATTACTTTAATCATAGAATTACTTTAACCCTATAATTACTTTAATCGTGGAATTACTTTAATCCTATAATTACTTTAATCGTGGAATTACTTTAATCCTATAATTACTTTAATCGTGTAATTACTTTAATATTATGTGTTATGATGTGTTCTGAAAGCATTAAGAAATAAAATCACTTAATTGATAAACAAAAATTTCTTCTTTTATCTATATGTCTGATATCTGGTAAAAGATTGAAGGTAATTTCACTTGTGTAATCATGCAATAATCCCACAAAGGCAAATTCTAACGTTATTTGAGCATGCAAAGTAGAGTAACATAATAAGTGAATTTACATGTATGGGAATTTATATATTATTTATTGTTGCTAAATTGTAATTAATGTTCTCATTCAACAACTAACTAACTTCAAATCTAGCATTTATTCACCTGTTTTCAACGAATCCATAGATTTTCCCTGAAATTCGAAAATATTGTGAAATCTATAATCCTTACGTGTCTATAAGTAGTACCTCGAAAATGCATGACAAAAAATTATTCCATTAGTCAAAACATTTCCATATTCAAAGTTAGTCTGTAAATCTCAACTAAGTCGGATTTCTTTCTCAGAAACTCACTGTTATTAAAATTCTAGGATTTAATACCATGTTTGCACAACATTTTGTCTTAGAAATATTAGCTATTTCTGCAACAGGATTAGTATTCTTGATAAGAAAGATTATTTTTCCTCTTATATGTACGCATAAACTATTCGCGACGTGAAAGGTCATTATTTTGAAAACTTGAAGAAACAAATAGCATAAAATAGTAGCTTTCGTTAATAGTAAACTTATTTTAATAAAAAGTTTTCTAAATAGCACATGATCCAAAACGATAAATTTTTTAAACTTTAAACGAGCGATTCATGTATATAGAGAAATTTATTTATTACGTGTACCTCAAAAACGGCTCTAACGATTTGGATCAGATTTAATATTTAGATACGGTATTACTTTTTAAGTTTATCTATCTATATGGGTGTCTTTCCTGAAAAACTGCGATTTTTACAAACACACACATGAATTATATACTGTAAAAAAGAGGAGACTCAGCACATATCATCATGGCTCAAAGTTAAAGTACGAGTTAGCAATTCACAATGGCGAGGTCTCGAATCTCTGCCAATACGCATTGCTTTAAAAGTTAAATTTCTTGTAATTCATTTCCAAATGATGTAGAGCGGAGGTGGTGAACCTTCATGCATTAACGTACCATTTTTTTCTAAAAAAATGTTTAATGAGGTATAGACGTGCCGTCAAATAATTTTTACTTGTGGTTATTGGTAAAATAATAAAACTAAATTCTAATAACTGTTTATTTACTACAAAAAATCCTTTTTGCACTGTGCAGAAGTAAAGGCTTTAGTTATAAGTATATTTCAAATTAAAGTAACATTGGTGACGTCTTTAGCTGCAGGTTAGATGACAAATAACATAATAGGATTGCAAGGTGTTATTTTTGGCAGAAGGCATGTTGAATTGGAGTCACTTGCCAAATGGTTTCTAGAAGAGTTTTTATTGTTATTCAACTCTGAAAATAATGACGCACAGGCATGGGTAGATAAAAATATGGTTAAAACAGCATGGGCCAGTTTCTCCGAGCAGTGAAATGTGATTAAAGCCATTACATTATCAAGGGCAGCGTCCGGGCATAGTGGTAGCGCGTCTTCTCCGAAAGCTGGGCGTACACGTTTGAGTCCCGATTCGGGCATGGTTGTTCTTCCATGTTACTTCTGTAAAGTGTATGAATGTGCCCCCTATTAAAAAGAGGTTGTGCAAGTGAATGTGATGAGTGAGTAGCTAAGTCGTACTCTTGGCCCTAGTTGGCACTACTTCAAAACAAGAGGCGTTCCTTTCGGTTTAATTCCCACTGATGCATCGGCGAAGCTTGTCCATGGCAAGTGCCACTAATAACAACAACAACACATTATAAGAAATTTTGAGAATATATGTGCCCTTTTTAAATGGAACACTCGCACTTGTTCGTAATACTTCATAGTGAACCTTGTTATTTTGAACTAAATTGTGAAATGTTTTGATTAGCGGCGTGCCCAAAATATAGTGCCCTGTTCCATAAATAGCACGCGTGCAAGTGGTTTGCCACCCCTGTTCTAGAGGTTTCTAGAACTTTCTATAAACTTCTTTATAATACTAGATTATTCTGTAAAGGTATAAAATCTAAATTCCACAAGCATTTGGGTCAGTTCTTCGCCTTTATGTGACAAGTTGCTTAGAGCTAATAAAAACTATATAGTGTTGCATAATATATATTATATAGCGTTACCACATTTATACACCATATAGTGTTATCACATTTATACACTATATAGTGTTACCACATTTATACACTATATAGTGTTACCCCATTTATACACTATATAATGTTACCACATTTATACACTATATAATGTTACCACATTTATACACTATATAGTGTTACCATATTTATACACTATATAGTGTTATTACATTTATACACTATATAGTGTTACCACATTTATACACTATATAATGTTACCACATTTATACACTATATAATGTTACCACATTTATACACTATATAGTGTTACCACATTTATAAACTATATAGTGTTGTCACATTTATACACTATATAAAATTATCACATTTATACACTATATAATGTTACCACATTTATACACTATATAATGCTACCACATTTATACACTATATAGTGTAACCACATTTATACACTATACAGTATTACCATACTTATGCACTATATAAAGTTATTTTTTGACTTGTTATTCTTTGAATCTTGACAATGTATAATATTAGAATAAGTATACACACCTTCCCATTCAAAATGTGGGCAGAACAGTATATTGATAAGAAAAAATTGTATGAGTCGCGTTCTGCGGGTCCTTAGTTCGAGGTGCGGTGGGTTTTTTTTCTTTTGCTTATGTACTTATATTTAATATTTTTCTTTGTTTTGTTTATCTATATAGGTGTCTTTCCTGAAAAAAACGCGAATTTACACACACAAAAAATATTTTTTTAATAACTAACTATTAAAGCCTTTTTCTTTCTCTTCTCATGCTGACAATGTCATATAGCGCCATCTAGTAAATTTCTGTGTAACTTGCATTGTGTTATTCATTGTAAAACTGATTATAAGCTCAAAAGTGTTAGTAAAGATAGATAAACTGTAAAACGAATATAGAAATATAGCAGATTGATTTGAATAACATTTTTAACTAAGTACATTTAGGGTTAATTTTTTATTTAAATGTCCAATTCTTATGTAGGTAAGATAGAAAAATATTCATATGTAATTAGTATGTCATGCGAATCTAAATATTGTTACAAGCGAACGAATGTCGCTGAAGGACGGAGAAGAGAGCGATTGGCGACGGCGTCAAAGAGCTTGGCGCCAGCTGGGTTGGTTTGGCAAAAGAAATAGTCTGGCAGCCACTGGATCTCTCTCGGTGATTTCCGAAGCCTCGCGCCTCTTTCGCCCGGCTATATAAGGGACGGGCTACCATATTCAGCAGTTTTTCCCCTCTCGGAAGAGAAGCGTCTCGCTAGACTAGCGGATTAGTGAGCTGTGTTTGCGTTTGCTGTTAACGCTGTGTTATTGAGCTCGCTGTGATTTACTGTTTGCTGTGCTATACGATAGCTGTTTTGCAGACTGTGTTTATTCTGCATAAGGTTTGCATTTACGCTGTAAGTGACTGATTACTGCTGGATTGTGTTTATCTGAAGTTTTACTTTATCAAGTCATCCTGTAAATAGCTGTAAATAAATTTTTTTGTGCTGTCCTCACATAAAGACCATTCAATCCGAACCTGCTGCGCTAAAAACGTAACGATATTTTTTTCCAGAAAACAACACGATTTTATAAAAATAAAAAGATTGGTGTTTCAGATATTGTTTTGATAATTCCTGAAAGATCTATATTTCTGTTTTTCATTGAACATTTATCAAATGCTCCTTAAAAATTATTTCTTTCTTTTCCTTATTCATTTCTTCCTCACTAATTTGATTAGAAAGATTAATAATTCACAATTCTGAACATACTATAACCTAGAAACATTTTTAATTCAATGTGTATCAGATTTGTCATAAAATATATAGTTTGATACGCTTTAGTATCCAACATTTTGGAGCTCCAAACAAAACTATAATAGGCATAAATCGACGAAACTCAGACAGAAAGAATAAAAGATTTACAAGCTCCCCGACATAAATAAAACTGTTTATGAGGCCTTTTAATTAATGATAATGAATAAAGCATGCAAATAATCTCGATACTTTGTTTACAACCTTAATGCAGCTGCATTCTCCTTTTAATCTTCTTAAATATTTAAAACTTGATGCCGCATATCGCTGACATAGAGTCTCAGCAACAAAGACGTGATGTTGCTCGTATATTAATGAATAATTTCACGTGCTATGATAGGAAATGATTTAAAAGGCACTAACTTTAATTCGAATTGAAAGATATTGGAGAAGGCGGCATGGTAAGGAAGCTATTGAGTTATTAAATTTTATTATTCAGCTTGAATCTCTATTAAATTTAATGATTCAGTCAAGCTTTTTATACATTATTATATTGTTACGTTTTTAGCGTAGCGGGTTCGGATTGAATGGACTTTATTTGAGGATAGCACAAACAAATTTATTTACAGCTATTTACAGTTACTTACAGGATAATTGATAGAGTAATAAATTCAGATAAATACAATCCAGTAATAATCAATCACTTACAGCGTAAATGCAAGTCTTACGCACAATAAACACAGTTTGCAAAAGAGCTATAGTATAGCACAGCAACAGTCAATCACAGCGAGCTCAATAACACAGCTCACTAATAACAAATCCTCCAGCGAGACGCTTTTTATTTCAGAGCAAACTCTCAACTAACTGACTCATTCCGGCTATTCGTCCTTATATAGCCGAAGAAGCGCGTGCAACGAATCTCGTGAAAATTCCCAAAACAACGCGCACAATCCAGTGGCTACTAGACTATTCCTTTCGCCAAAGCAATCAAGCTGGCGCGAGGCTCCTCGCCAAACGTCGCCATCTTTGGCTAATTTTCGTGCCTTTTCGCCCGCTTGTAACAATATATTTTTGGCTAAAAAAATGTCGAAATTAATTTAAGAACGTGTATCTACTAACTTTTGTCATGAGATAGAAATGTTTCGATTCATTACTGAATAGCAAAAAAGCAGAGCAGCATCTCAGATGCTACTTTTGTTATTTCTAATAGCACTTGGCCAAGCTTGCTGATACAGTCAAAGATTTAAAGTCGAAGGTGCGTCTCTTATTTTTTAATTCACGTCAACTGGGGTTAAGAGTATGTCTTAGCTACTCACGCATTGCATTCGCTTGCACAATCCCTTTTTGCAGGGGGAGAGCACATCCACACTTCTCACTAATAGAACAGATAAAGAACAACCAAGCCCGGACCGGGACTCGAACGCATTATGCCCCAGATATCGGAGAAGATGCGTTACCCCTGTACCTGTTCATTTAAAGATTTTAATTACAAATATTATTATTAAAATATGTATTATCCATTAATTAAAGAGATTTTAATTTACGAAATTTCTACGTTATGTTCTTGAAATATGGAGCAAAAGTCTTCGTCGGCTTAGGTATAAACTTTAAAGAAATTTTAACTATTAATTATTTAAGAATTCACACTTTAAGAAAATGAACTAAGCATTCAAGCTTTTTGGAAAGTTAATTTTAAAAAAATCTATAGCGCATCACCAAAATCGTCTTATGGAAAGATGCATCATTTTCCATTATTGTCCTTATTGTCGTTTGTTCAAATAGCACTTGCCATGGATAATCTCAATAACACAGTCAGCGATTTTAAGCCAAGGATGCGTTTCTCGTTTTTAAGTAACGCCAACTAGGGCCAAAAGTATGTCTTAGCAACTCATGCGTTTCGTTTGCTTGTCCAGCCTTTTTTTACAGATAGGGAGGGGGAGGGAATATTCACACAACTCACAGATCAAACGGATGAAAAATAACTATGCCCGAATCGGGACTCGAACCCCGGAATACCAGATAACAGGGAAGACGTGCTACCCCTGTGCCTGTAAGTCGACTCCGCTTCTACTAAATATAGATATCATGAGGATGTTGCAATTATCGATGGACAGTTATGAATTTAAATAACCTTGAAAAACATATGCACTTATAGTATTCATTGATATTATATGTTTCATAAACAATCTGACATCTTGAAAAAAATGAGACTATGGTCTCTTTATTGCCCAAACAGATACTAATTGTTAAAAATAGAAATATTTATTACCGAATTTCCTCTTAAACACTTTATATTCGTAGTTTATTTTAAATTATCTTTTCGCCAAGCAATTTCCACTTGCAGCTTAAAAACCTCCCCTCCCCTAAACTTTCTGGTATATTCTTCAACAACCCATTATAAAATTGGGAATCTTGGTTACACTCACGAATACATTGGCATTGTTGAACGATAGCTACAAAATACTGTTCTAGAACTAGAATTTAACATTTTTACTGAATCTATCACAAAAATATTGTTACAAACCAGCATTGTTGCTTCCCAGCACGAATAGTTTCATCGTAAGAAAGACCATACATTCAACCCTGTAGGTGCTGATTGGTTGCTGCGTCAGTGGTCTTAGAGCTTGGCAACAAACTTGGCAACCATTTGGAAATTTGGCGACGAATTTGGTGACTTTGGTGGCAAAATAAATATTGCAGGAAACTTCTAGGATTTTATCGATACATCCAATAGGAACGGAGATACTCCCAGAATCTTCTCGGCACACCTCCCGGGAACTATAAAAGGCCTCAGTATCAAGCTGCAGTAAATTAAAGCGGAATCGTAGTTGGAATTGAACCGAAATCGATGGAGTTAAGAGTTATCGTTGGAGTTAGAGATGATAACAAAGCAACGGTTGAATAGTCAGGCAAAGTGCCAGTGTTGTGTTCAGCCAAAGCTATTTCTGAACAGATGTGTGCCAATCCCTGTTGTTCATTGTGGAAGCAATGTGCGAGAAGAAGAAGCGTCGTGTCGTAGTGAGTTGGCAGCTAAAGCGAAGAGAAATTGAAGAATTTCAGCCGTTTGGAGAGACTGTCGAGCGAAGTTTCAAGGATCACCTCACCTATTAAATCCTGTCTGGCCACTTTGAGTGCTCTGGTCAATTTCTACTCCTACTACTGTGAGTTATTGTTGTTGTACTGTGATGCTGTGTGTTCATATCAGCTGTAATAGTTGTCGTCTGTGTATTGGTCATCTTCGTGTTAGTGTCTTCATGTCAAATAAAAGTCGTCGCTGTTTTCTATTAAAGGACTGCTTATGTCTAAATCAACCATCAAATCTTAAAAGAACCTCAAAATGAATTAACTAATACGTAACAATATGTATTTTGGACTCCTTTTTGTCCGCCAACTGTCATGTAAAATTATATTTGGGGATAATGATGTAAATCATTGCATTTACATGCATACGAAAGTACAGACCTACAGACGATCACAGAATTGGTTCAAAACTTGATAATTACCCATATTTTAGATTTAAATTGTGTACCAAATTCAATTTTGGCTTTATAGCGCTTCATCATTATAGAATTCAGTTATAATCGAATATCCAGACAGATAAACTTCATGCAAATGAGTTTTGTTCAAATTTTGACAAAAATCTACATTTTCGATTCATCCCAAACAAACAGACAAAATGCCAAAAATTTATTTTTGAACTGAAACATGTCTAAAATATTTGTATTCATCAAAATTTCAATTTTGAGTTATTTTCGAAAATTACAATATTTTCTCTCTACTTCGTACAAAAGCAAATAATACCTGGAAATCCGTAATGGAACTATAGAGGCTTACTTTCAAGGCAAAGACAATAGAAATTGTGGTATCTTACTTGAAATTTGAATCAAGTTTTTAAAAATATTCCTTCACCAAAGCCGCTTGCAATGATTTTCTTTTGAATTACGTGATTCCTAATAATAAGTAATTCCGAAATTTTGGGGAAAAGAGTTTTACTACCTTTATGCAAAAATATTCAGAACAACATATCTGAGCTCAAAGGAAGGAACTATTTCGTTTCCCCTTTAGAGACGATAAGGCAATTTCGAAATATATTCTAAGTGCCTGCCCACTTTGCTCTCCAAACTGGAATCCTCATTATTTCTGTATATAGAAATTCTGGACAGATAGTTTCTAAAACGGAAACATTTGTTCTTTGAATGCATTGAAAATTAACATGGCACGACAATTTGTGATTTCTCATATAACTCTTCGAGCTATCGCTGAATGTGATATAACGATCTTTTAACATATTTTTTAGTAGAAATGAAATGCATGTCGAAAATATTCTGAGAATAAATAACATTTTATAATTCTGATTTATTTATTTTTAAGGTACAATATTCTCTTGATAACCAATTTTTATTATTTCATATTTCTTTGTACTAACTAGGAGAGGGTATTGGGTTGAAATCTGAGATCAGGATGAGACTTCGTATTTTAATAGTATACACCGTTTTTACCTATTTTAAACCAAAATTCCTCTTTTTTTCTCTCTAAAATTACATGTATGTTTCTTAAGATTTCTCCCCATTTTCCCCAGTATTTCTCCTATTTTTCCCTAAAATTCACACTATTTTTCTTTGTCCTTTTTTTCCTATTTTAAACTAAAATTTCTCCAATTTCTCTCTGAAATGTCCTCTATATTTTTTAAGATTCCTCCCCACTTTTCAAAGCCTTTTTCTTCTTTTTCCTCGCAACTTTCACTGTTTTTTCCCTATTTTCAACTAAAATTTTCCTTTTTTCTCTCTAAAATTTAGAATGTTCATTCATAAAAATATTTAAACGCAATGGTCAGTCAATTTCGAGAAAATGGTCCTCAAACTTTTGGTAAAGCTTATATACAGATAACTTGACTCCCGACCGAATGGTCCCAATGCTGTGGTTGCCTATGGAAACGTCTTGCATGCAGAAGGTCAGGGTTCGAATTTGGCTGGGTTTTTTATTTTAATAATTTTTGTAAAATTTAAAATTTTAAATTACTTTTAATTAATATGCCTTTCATTTTTCATCCAGAAACAAATATTTATAATCGAAATATTCTATAATAAAATTAAAATTTTGAAAGAACAAAATTTTAAATACAGATAATTTTTTAAAAAAAATTATTTTATTTTTATGGAAAGATAAACGTTTATTATTTCAATACTTAAATAGTTATTCATATTTAAAAAGTAGAAATAAATATAACATAAATGGTGATAATTATTAATTATAAATACTCACATCGCAAAAAAATTCAATATTTCTATAATATAATCCTATTTAGATTGCAAAAATGCATCTGTATTTATAATTTTTATTCTTTTAAAATTTTGATTTTACTATTATATATTTCGTTTATAAATATTTTTGGATAAAAATATTAAAAACATTAATTGTAAATTTTAAATTGAATAAGAATTATTTAAAAAGCCAGATTTGAACCCTGTGTTTCCGCATACGAAACGGTTACATAGACAATCACGCCATTGGGGTCATTTGCTTGGACGTCAAGTTATCAATATATAAGCATTACCAAAAGTTTGAGGATCATTTTCTCGAAATTTATTGGTCATTGAGTTTTAATATTTTCATGAATTAAGATTCTAAATGTATACTATCATCATACCTAACTCGGGTTTCAACCCAGTTCCTTTCCCTTGCAAGGCCTAATGTCAAGTATAAAACGTTTCAACAAAATTCATTAAGCAGAATGCATCAGAGTGGATTCTCTTTAATGATAACAATCTTCAAAAAGTTCGTAAGATGTGCGAGAAAATCATCAAAGTTTAATAAAATATAATGCTTACACTCGATTAACCTAATAGATGAACATTCAAACGAAAGTTTCAACAATCTGGAAACGTATTATCGACGTTTATGCCAAAAGCAATGAAAACTATAAGAAACAATGCTTAATTGCTTATGGATGTGCAAGAGAAAATTTTGATGGAAGAGAGCCTTCCATATGTTTTGGTTCCAAATAAGCATTGATTTTATTCAATCCGAAAGCCTCAAGCCTCCAATTCTTATTCCAATGCAGGCTTTAATGAGTTTCGCAAGAGCAAAAAAGTAGAGCAACATGTTATTAAACGAGCGTGCCATAACAATTTAGATTTTCCGATTTGCACTAACCTCAAATGAGTAATTATTTTAAGAGTCTTAATGTAAATTAACGTTAATGCCTCAGACGGCCTTGAAGCATATGAATAAAATTGACTCAGTTTCATTTCATACAAACACTGTTTGTGCTGAATATTAAACCTATTCAAATCTTATTGTAATTCCTGCATCGTTTTCAAGCTCTTATTTCTTGCCATTAAAGAAAGAAAAACAGGCATTTATTGCCCTAAAATGGAAATTCATTTTGATTTTCTGCTAAACGAAAGCCTTTTCAAATATCGTTATTTTACATAATGTCAGCAACATCAAATAATCTGGAAGGCACATATTTTTGCACGGAATAAACTTGAATAACATGACGCCGTTTCAGAGGATGGAATAAAATATTTACATGATTTTATTATTAGAATGGGGCAGAAAGGATAATAATTAAACATATCAATATTTCAATTCCTTAAAAAAATTCTTAATGTTTCCAACTTATCCCAGACGTTTTTTATTTAACATATTTTTTCTTATATATTCAAGAATGGAACTGGTGAAAAATAAATCATACTGTCACGCTTGAATTTTAAATTCCTTTGACCTTTCCTCGAAAGAAATAAATCATTGTTTTGTCATATGTATTAAAATTCCTTTTCTTAAATAGGAGTTTACTTGCATTAAAATTGGTTTTCTTACATTATTGAAGAATTTACTTACAAGAATTGAACTGGTGAAAAA
>JAOUZG010050968.1:11567097-11581248 GCA_026289955.1 Argiope argentata | reverse complement strand
ACATTATTGAAGAATTTACTTACAAGAATTGAACTGGTGAAAAATAAATTCATTGTTTTGTCATTGTTAAATCATTGTTTTGTCATATGTATAAAAATTCATTTTCTTAAATAGGAGTTTACTTGGATTAAAATTGGTTTTCTTAAATTAAAGTTTACTTACATTAAAATCATTTTTCTTAAAAAAGAGTTAAGTTACTTTAAAATAAGTTTTTTTAAATAAAAGTTTACTTACATTAAAATTAGTTTTCTTAAATAAGAGTTTATTTAGTTTAAAATTAGTTTTCTTTCATAAGGATTTACTTACATAAAAATTAATGTTATTAATTTTTAATTTTCTGAGATATTTTTCAAAAGAAAGAAATCATTGTTTTGTCATATGTATTAAAATTAATTTTCTTAAATAAACTTTATTTAGAATAAAATTTGCTTTCTTAAATAAAAGTTTACTTAATTTCAAATTAATTTTCTTAAATAAGAGTTTACTTACATTAAAATCAGTTTTCTTAAATAAGAGTTTTACTTACATTAAAATTAGTTTTTTTAAAAGAAATAAGAGTTTACTTAGATTAAAATTAGTTTTCTTTAATAAGAATTTTCTTTCATTAAAATTAATTTTCTAAAATAAGAGTTTACCTAATTCAAAATTAGTTTTCTTTAATATAGTGTGCATACATTAACATACTGTTTTTGAAGCAACAAAAAGGATATTTTGGTACAAATCATGATTCTAAATACAGGATGGGTGATGGGGGCCATATCGATAAGAGGACATTTTGCCCATGATGCCATACCTACCGCGATATAGGCCCACATAGATTGTTAGTGCATGCGATATATGATCTTTCATGAGCCAATATTAGTCAAGAATTACGGGCCAACGATCTTTCATAAAATCAGATTCCGGAATGGAGGCCTTAAACTTCAAAACTGAGACCATGTTATTTACTATGCTTTACACTTTTAAAAAGAGTTACTTTTTCTCCTGCCAAAATCTTTAAACAACATTTCTAAACTTAAGACGAAAAAAGTATCTAAAAAGTTTATAAAATTTATCTAACGCACCTCATAACAAAATTCTGTAGCAAATTTAAGTCACTGTTATACATAATGTAGAATAATGTCGGTTGTTAGAAATAATACACAGCAAAGTATGTGGAATTTTAAGGTAAATGCTAAAATTACAAATGGCATTCGATAATGGGATATTTGATAACATGCAGCAATCAAATATTCCATGAAATAATTCAGAAAAGATCTAACGCACTAAAGTGTTTTGCAGAAATTAAATGTTTTGGTAAATTTGACTTGCGCCATTTTGATATTTTGATATAATTATGAAAATATGGTATTTCCAAAGCAGAAATGCCCAACTAATCCACCACGACTAATCCTACATAATGTAGGATTACCTAATGTTACACTGTCCTACGTAATTACTACTCGATAAGCCTTTAATTGTCCAATGTATAATCTCCCAGTGTCTAGTGTATTCGAGTGTGCAAAAGGAATCCGCTGTCATGCAGTAGTAATTATGAAGATTGACTGATTATTTATAAAAATGTGAGATTTTAATGTAAAAAATGTAATTGTAATAAATATCTAAATTAGACAATTTGAACCAACTAATTACCCGTAGTTGACGACATTCTATTTCTGAATTTATTAATGCCAGTTATAAAAAATTCATTTGTGTTATTAAATGGTTATTTAACAATTGCTTAAAATTTATATACGTTTCTGGACGCTGGATATTATATATACTATATTTCATCAAAACACAAAACATTCTAAATCACACAAAATGAAGTATTTTTATCATCAAATGCTTGATCATTCTTTATTCTTTATAAAATCTATTTCCAAACAAATCAAATTTTAACAAACTAAAATTCTTCCAGATAGGTATTTGTCAAATTAAAAAGTTAAAGTTAGCTTCATTTCTACAATTATATAAAGTAGATAATATTTGCAAATGGGGAAAGGTATTTGAAACACCACACTGCTCGGAAAATCAATGATATAAGATTTCATTTGTGTTATTAATTGATTATATTATAATTGCTCAAAATGTATATACGTTTCTAGACACTAGAAATTATATATACTATATTACATGAAAACTCAAAATATTCTAAATCACTCGAAATGAAGTATTTTTATCATCAAATACGTGATAATTCTTTATTCTTTACAAAACCTATTTCTACGCAAATCAAATTTTAACAAACTAAAGTTCTTCCAGATAGGTATTTGTCAAATTAAAATGAGGTTTTCTCTATTTCTAGCTGTATAA
The DNA here is from genome assembly GCA_026289955.1 of Argiope argentata. Lineage (NCBI taxonomy): Eukaryota > Metazoa > Arthropoda > Arachnida > Araneae > Araneidae > Argiope > Argiope argentata. The sequence goes on along the minus strand of JAOUZG010050968.1, from coordinate 11,578,953 downwards.
AGTCGATAATATTACAAAGGAAAAAACCATTTACCAAGTCAAACTGCTCCGAAAATTATTGACATATAAAATTGAATTGGTGTTATTAATTGATTATATAATAATTGCCCAAAATGTATTTATGTTTCTAGACACTAGATATTATATATGCTATATTTCCTAAAAGCCCAAATTTTTCACAAAAAATGAAGCATGCTTATCATGTAGTGCTTGATAATTCTTTATTCCTTACAACAGCTTTTTCTACACAAATCTTGATAATTCAATTGAAAACTTTTAACAAACTAAAATTCTTCCAGAAAGGCATTTGGAAGATAAAAATTACGATCGCTTCATTTCTACTATTATATAAAGTAGATAATATTTGCAAATGAAGAAAGCATTTGACACTTCAAACTGCTGGGAAAATCAATGTCATAAAAAAATTTGTATTATTAATTGATTATATAATTATTGCTCAAAATGTATATATGTTTCTAGACACAAAATATTATATATGCAGTATTTCATAATTAATAAATGAAACACAAACTTTTCACAAAAAAATGTATTTTTATCATGAAATTCTTGATAATTCTTTATTATTTAAAAAAAACTTTTTCTACACAAATTATGGTAACTGTATTACAAAATTTTAAGAAACTAAAATTCTCCCAGGCAGGTATTTGCCTGATTAAAATCAGGTTTGCTCCATTTCTGCTGTTATATAAAGAAAATAATATTTGCAAATGAAAAAAACATTCGACATGCCAAATTTCTCGGAAAATCCATGACATATAAAATCGAATTTGGGCTATTAATTGATTATATAATAATTACACAAAATATATGTACGTTTCTAGACACTAGATATTATATATACTATGCTTCGTAAAAATTCAAAATTTTCTAAATAACACAAAATGAAGTATTTTTATCATCAAATACTCGATCATTCTTTATTCTTTACAAAAACTTGTAATTCTTCTTGCGCAAATCATGATAACACTAATACAAAGTTTTACCAAACTAAAATCCTTCCAGACAGGCATTTGTCAAATCAAAATCAGGTTCGTTCCATTTCTACAATTATATAAAGTAGATAATATTTGCAAATGGAAAAAGCATTTGACACGCCAAACTGCTCGGAAAATCAATGACATATGAACGATCCATTACAAACTATGACACCAGGTGCGAATTGAAGTCGTTCCATTTCGATTACAACAATTTTTTTTGCTACTTTTCAGACCCTTTTCACTTGTCATCAAAGGATCAATAATGAACCGAATTTAAGGTCTGCTGATATTGACCGATTTCCCATACTAACGCAAAAATAGGGCATTCAATGGAAAGAAAAGAATAATAAGGATTCATATTTTTACAGAAAGTTATCAGCACAGTGATAGTATTGCTTGAAAACTAATAAATCAGTCATGCATAAAAAATCTTTCATTTGTTACATTTATTATATTCTTATCTAATGGAATAAAAAAGTTCAGACAATAAAGCAGAAAATAAACACGGCTTGTTTGAAAAGATGAATTCGTTGCAGATATTGTACTAGTGAATAAAGGATTATTTGTAAGCATTGAATATTCGGTTCAGATTTATATTTCGTTCAATAAAAAACGTTTAGAGGCCTCGAAACGAATATTTTTCATTCATTTTCTTTTCTTTTTGGAAACCCGTGTTTTCTTTCTCGTATACGATGTATGGACGGTATTGTAGTAGTCAAAAGGGCAACCTCTAGATTCTGAATCTGAAACATCTGCCTTTGAATACAGTAACTCAATATGAGGCAATGTTTTCCCAAAAATGACTCTTTAACAAAGGTGGTGCCCTCTTCTCTAACCCCCGCATATAATTATGGGCATTTGGGAAGACCGTGAGCACCATGTGTGCTCAGATCTTTATTCTTGAAATTCTGTATCTGAACAGTTGTATACTTCAAAGAATAGCGAAGAAACCTCATATTTGTGTAATAAACTGCAATATATGGCTGCTAATGCCTGAAAATGACTGTTAGCCTGTGATTTTCGGAGACAAATCTCGGAGATGTGGTTTATACACAAGTGTCCCCCCCTGGGGGCACAAATATTTCATCGCTATATTTGTATACCTTTGTCAAAATCTGCCAAATCTGTCAATGGCTTGTTGTCTATTAGTGTGCTTATTCGTGCACGTGGGAAAGAGATAATTCATTTATGAAACAGGTTAAAGTGATTAAGTTCAATTTATGATATTTACATCAAAATTGTAGATCTAAGTTGTTTATTGTTTATAATGATGTAATAAACAATAATTTTGGTTCAAATCTCTCAATAGGTAAACTGTATATTTATGAGTCAGTTTATGTATATAAGAACATGATAACTCAAAAACACAACAATCTGGAGAAAATATTCATTATGTAATCCTGATATCCAAGCTGTAGGTTATTGTATAATGATGTAATAAACAATAATTTAATTGCTTAACTATTTAAGAGACAGAGATTCGAAATGTATATGTGTTCTCTCCAAAATACAACAGTTTTTTTGAAAAAAACACAGAAAATATTCAGCTCCCTTGCCCTAAAACACCTGCTGATCACTGCAACTCTCCCTGGTACCCACACTTGATAATTGACATTTCCGGCGGGCTGTGTCATCAACTGTGTAATACCCTCAAATTGTTAAGTGCCTCCATATTGCCATATAGGGGATCCTCTCCCCTTGTCGGGACATCATTAGTTGGGGCCAGATTAAGAACCACGCGTCCGTTTTCGTTGTTCCAAGGAAATAAATTGTACCTTAAAATGGATAGAGCGTCAAATCTTTTGGAAGAAAATCTTTTTTGTTTTCATTGTAAAGAGTAACCAAGAGGAAATGTCAAGGGTGGATCATTAAAAAACATGGTCAATTGGAGACCATTGCTGTTTTTTCTGAACAACTATTGGGTAATTGGGAAATCAAGGGCACCAATGTGAGAATGAGAGGTGGAGTTTTGACAGCAAATAAAATTCTAGAATTTGGGAAAGGAAGGGGTCTTCGGGGAATCGTCGTTTTGAAGGAAATGAGAAAATTTTCATGTGATTCGGTCTTCTAAGTTAAGATCCGTCTAATGAATATCAGTGGATTCCTTGAGTTATCCCTGTAGTAGCCTGATTCGCTAACAACCTGTTAACTTTTATTGTAAGATTGTTTCTCCGAAATTAATTGAGGAACTATTCATGTATAACTGTTAACTATAATGTAAATATTATCAAGCCTATTAACCTAGATGAGAATGAGTTGTTTTTATGTACATAAGGCTGTAAATAAAGAAATCGTCTTTAAAGGCTGCCCTCTTATTTCATCGAACAGGATCAAGTAATGACAATACACACACACACACACACCAGACTGTTGAAGAATGAGAGAAAGTTGAATGAAGAATACTCCTACTCATCAGAAAAAGTGAGTCACTATATATTGGAAAAACATCAAATGAATAGTTATCTGCACCTAATTCCTAAGATGCGCATTTATTTCTATCAATAATTATTAGATTTGATTTGAACTGTATTTGCAAATGTTTCATGCAAATTGAAGGAGAGAAAATCGGGAGTGCATTCAATAAGATCAGCCGCTCATTATTGCAATTAAATAATCATAGACGATAAATTGCTATACTGCTTTGGTATGGTTAAAATCGATCTTCAGTATATACTGATTCCCTAAGGAAAGGGCTTTCCAAACATATTGAACATTGTACCAAACAAACACTGACTTGCAAATTTTACTAAAATTAAGGAAGTTAAGATAGATCTGGGGAATATTCAAAAATTATGCATATCATTTTTAAGATATTTGTTATGTTATCAACTTTATTCAGAAATAATTAAAGATTATTTCTATAAGATATTTTAATTACTGGAATTTGAATGGGCTTAAAGGCTTCTGCTCTGAATTTCTTTATTAACAATTTAAATCTTCACAGTAATAAATTACGTTAAAATTAAGTAACTAGGAGACCAAACTTCACCTCGGTAGAATTTTTTTGAAAAATTTTGATTTATACGAATACTTTTTTATATCTTACCTACATATGAAATAGTCATTAAAATAAAAAAAATCATGAAAGCTCTTGGTTTAACATGTTATTTGAAACAATCTTCTGTATTAAAATATTCATTTTACAGTCTATCTATTTGAAACAATCTACTATACTACAAGATTCATTTTATAGTCTATCCATTTGAAACAATATACTGTACTACAATATTCATTTTGCAGTCTATCTATCATATTCGGATAAAGTCATATAAAATCATCTCACAAACTTTTGAGTAACCAGTAGGTTATCATCCTATGACAACAATGCAAGTATCAAAAAAATTCTCGAGATAGCGCTATATGACATTGTCAGGAAGAGAGCAGATCGAAAATATTTATAAAATATGTTTTGTGCGTGTGCGAAAAATCCCCTTTTTTTGAGAAAAGACGCCTATACAAATAAACTTATAAACCAAAACCTTATAAAATTTGATGCAAATCATTAGAGCCGTTACCGAGATACACTAAATAAACGTATATGTATACAAGAATTACTCGTTTAAAGTTATAAGATTTTTTAAATATTAGGTGAGGTTTTAGAAAATTTTATTCTGTAAGAATTATTTCGATTCATCACATTTATAATGTAAATAGCTTAAATTTTGTGAAACAGTTTCGAAAGTAAAAAAACCATTCGATTTCTGTATTTGCAAAATTTATCTTATCAAATTTGTGAACTTTTTTTCAAAAAGAAACAGAAAAGATTAATAGCATTATCCTAGATGAATAGCATTTACCCTAGTCTGTTTCTAAACAGATAGATTATAAAATTTGAATTTTTCATTAAAAGCTTGAAACTAATCCATTTTAATCATCTACAGATGATTCAATACTCTGTTGTGAAGGCACAGTGATGTGCAACAAAATTCTATTATACGCAATGATCAGTGTTTAGGGTACAAAAAAATAGTGACTACTTTGTATAAAACCATCAGGAACTGCACCAAATATTTGAATACATGAAGCTAGAGATAAAATATAACTTTGAACATAATCTTCTTAAATCTTAATAAAAAAAATTTGTAATGTAAACAGGCATTAAAAAATAATTGCATCGTATACTATAATCAAAAGTTAATATGAAAATCATAACTGCACAGAATACAACTGTCACGGACTGTTATAAATAATTAAAAAAGAGACTGTATACACTGTTGCATATACACATAACACTTTTAATTTCTTTCCGACTCACTTTTAAAACACTGCACGACTGATTAATCATTTGCAATCTGTATATAAATGTTAGTTTAAACACTTGTTGCAAGAGATTTCACACGGCTCTTGTAATTGTATCCCAAGTAGTTTTAGAAGTTTTTATATAAAAAAAGAGAGAAATACAATTTTTCCTTGCATACTTTTGTGAACTATATGGTTTTTTTTGTAGGAAACTCAATTTAAATCGCAATCAGACGAAGATGGCATCTGATTTGTTTCCCTCTTCCGTATACACACTGTATTCCACCAAGCCAAGCCAGCTTTGGAGAAGACTTCCGCAATAAGTATTCCAAGTATTTTTAGAAGTCTTATAAAAAACAAGGGCAATAGAATTTTTTTCTTGCATACTTTTGTGAACTGTATATTTTTGTATGAATTTTAATTTAAATTGTGATGAAACGAAGATAGCATCTGAATTATTTCCCTATTCCATATACATACTCTAATCCCCCAAGTCAAGCTAGCTATGGAGAAGACTTCCGCAATATGTATTCCAAGTATTTTTATAAGTCTTCATATAAAAAACAAGGGCAATAGAATATTTTTCTTGCATACTTTTGTGAGCGGTATATTTTTGTATGAATTTTAATTTAAATTGTGATGAGACAAATTATTTCCCTCTTCCATATACATATTATAATCCCCCAAGCCAGGTTTAAAGAAGATTTTGCAGTATGTGTTATAAAGCATTTATGGGAGTTTTTACCTAGAAAACAAGGGAAATACAATTTTTTCTCGCATACTTTTGTTAACATACTTTTGTATGAATCTTAATTTCAATCACAATCAGATGAAGATGGCCTCTGAATTGTTTCTCTCTTCCATTTATATGCTCTAATCCCCCAAATCAAGCCAGCTATGAAGAAGACTTTCGCAATATGTATTCGAAGTATTTTTAGAAATTTTTACTTATAAAAATAGAGTAATACAGTTTTCTTTTCTTGCATACTTTTGTGAACGATATGTTTTTTGTATGAATTTTAACTTAAATTGTGATGAGACGAAGATGGCATTTCAATTGTTTCTCTCTTCCATATACATATTCTAATCCCCCAAGCCAAGCCAGTTTTAGAGAAGACTTTCTTAATATGTTCAAAGCATTTTTGGGAGTTTTCACAAAGAAAACAAGGATGATACGATTTTTTTCTTGCATACTTTTGTGAACTATATATTTTTTGTAGAAAACTTAATTTAAATCGCAATCAGATGAAAATGGCATCTGAATTGTTTCCTTCTTCCGTATAGATATTAAAATCCCACAAGTTAATCCAGCTTTGGAGACTTTCATAATATGTCTTCCAAGTATATTTAGAACTTTTCACATAGAAAAAAAGGAGGATATAATTTTTTTTCTTGCAAACTTTTGTTAACAATATATTTTTGTATGAATCTTAATTTAAATCGCGATCAGAAGATGGCATCTGAATTTTTTCCTGATCCATATACATGTTCTAATCCCTCAAGTTAAGTCAGATTTGGAGAAGATTTTTGCAATATGTATTCCAAGTATTTTTGGGAGTTTTACATAGAAAACAAGGGTAATACAATTTTTTTCTTGTATATCTTTAAAAACTATAAGTTTTTTGGTGGGAGGGATCATAATTTCAATCGTAATTAGTTGAGGATGGCATCTGAATTACCCCTTTCCTCCACACATATATACTCTAATCTTCCTCTCCAAGTCAGATGTAGAAAAATCGTCATTGAAACTTTAATTTCACAAATTGAAATCTTTTCTTTGAAAGATATACAACATTAAAATTTCCCTTTACAATCATTTCATTACGAAATAAAAATTATTTATTTCTGCTGTTCCAATTGCAATTAAAATAGAAGATGATATCATGAGCATATAATATGAAAGAAGCAATTGGGCTGGATAATATATACAAATGAAAAATTTTAAAATAAATTTTGCAGCCAATCTTAACGCCAATTATGACTATGTGAACACTCATTGATTGGTTATGTAAATGTCGAATACATATCCATAATCATATTAAGGAAATTTTAACCTACAATGAAATTTTCATATCCTAATTAGAAAAAGGTTCAAATTTTAGAAAATAATTGCAAATAATAAAAATGGGAAAATTCGCCTTAATTTCCGATCTGTGCCCTAAAAGCACAGAAACTAGAACTGTTCCATGTTAATTTATCTAAGATTATAATAAATGGACGACTTTTCTTTATTGTTTCTCTTTCTTTGAAAAGAAAATCACATAAAAAACGTCAAATGTAATTTTAAAGTAATTGAAAGCATGGAACCCAGAATTGAAAATTAATCTTCAGTATACTAGAATAGTTTAATTTGCCTTTGATTTGAAATTAGTTGTGATCTGTTTCCAAATCTTTCAAAAAACATTTTTTGCGTTATGTTTATGTTTTGAATAAAATAAAACATTTTATAAGACCCGCTATCTCCATTACCTTAAAAAAAATGAGATGAGGAGCGAGACGCCCCAGGCGCCAATCTTAAGGGGCGCTATAGCGGCAAAACCTTAATACGTCTACGCCATTTTTTCTTAAAGAAAACATGAGGAGGCGGTGAAAAATAATATACCACCCCCCTGGTGCTATTTACACTTGTTAAGACTTTGATGATGATTAGAGGCGAAAAAAATTATTGTGCCCTAGGCGCCACTTTCCTTTGCTATGCCAATGCTGCTACTTCTTATTGTTTTAGAAACTTTATCCAATCACAACTGTATCTATTAAATAAGAAAATTTACATGACGTAATTTCACTATCGGGTATTTCTCTGTGATTTTTCCAGATAATTCAATCAAAATATGTTTAAACCAACAGAAATAAAAAAAAGAATCAAATATCCATTATCAAGTATAGAAAAACTCGCACAGAAAGATTAAATATTATAATCTTAGGAGGGGATCGGAATTTTAAAGAATTTATTTTAGAAATACTTTAATAGTGATCAGAGACAGCTGTTGAAAGAAAAAGAATTATAAGAACCAATTTAGAATCGTCATAGGATAATTAAAACGATTATACCTTTAAATAAGAAAATTTAAATAATAATTAAATTAAATTAATTTGTTTCATTCAATTTCGTTGATGCATCTCCTTTTATTTGTTTTTCCCTTTTTCTTTCTTTTTATTATATGTATATTTTTATTTTAATAAACATTTCTGCTTATATCTAATTCTTAAATAAAAAACAAAATATTTAATTCTGGTTTATTTTTAATATATCTAAAAATGCGCGTACAAGAATCATTTCTTATACAAGCTTACAACCTTTCTTTTTATCTTTGTTAACAAAGCGGCATTATTCTAATTTCAGATAAAAATACTCTTTGGTTATTTACTGTACACAGAATCTGTTTTCTCATGTATGCAGAAAGTCTTGAAAAAAACTCCAAATTCCCTCATATCTTTTAAAAATATTGCGCATTTTGATGTGCTATATACAAAGAAGCTGTCGAACACAGAAACGGCAATAATTATATTCTGTGAAAGAATAAATTCGAAGCAGGAACATTCCAAGTAGAGTTCGTAAATTCTGTCTTCCCACCTATCTACTTTAATCTCGTCATAAAGCCATACAGCACTCAGCGTTACCATAAAAATAAAAAGTAGGCTATCAATTTAACAAGTAATATAAAACAATTCTTTTAAATCAATCCCTACTTAGGTTAACAAAGAAAACTTTTATTTTAGTTACTTTTATTAAATAATTACAATTTTTGTTCTCGTATTTCGCTTTACAACGAAAAGAGGGTATTATACTCCATATGGAGTACTTTGAGACCACGTCAGATGTATTAACATCCATCAGACACAGAGAGTTTTTGTCTGGCGTGTTCGAACTCGTAGCCCAAGGAAACGAATCCAACACCCAATCAACCAGGCTATGCTGGCCTAACAATTACAATTACTATAAATAATTGATCAAAAAATTATACTAGTGCTGAATTTTTAACACCAATTAAGAATTCAACGCCAAATGTGGCAACACAAAATGCTTGAATTTTCTACGGCATTTGGGGTAGCTCAATACGGATTAGAAATTTTTAATTTTCTTTATTCTATATTATTTTATTTCGAAAGTACTTCAAGATGAATTGGAAAAATGATTAATTAGCAATGTTTAATTTGTTGTTGCTGTTACTTATGGCACTTGCCATGGACAAACAAGGCTGATACATCAGCAGATTTTAAGCCGAAGATACGAGTTTTTTGTTTCAAGCAGCACCAACTAGGGCTAAGAGCACGACTTTAGCTACACACTAATCACAGTCGCTTGTACAGCCCCTTTTTACAGGTGGGCACAGTCACACATCTCACAGATAGCATACAGATGAACAACCATGCCCAAACCGGGAGACCCAGAACACGAGGAAGACACACCATCTCTATACCAGAAAGCCGGCATGTTTAATTTTAAAGGCATCAAACAATAAGAAAATAAACAGAATCATTTGAAATAATCGTCTGAAAACATGTTAAGCCTAACCCCATTAGCGTGGGGAAAAAAACAGAATTCATTACTTTTCATTACTCATTTGGCGGTGGGAAAATGAATTATTTTGGCAAGAAAATTAGTTTTTAATTAATTAATAAAACTTTAAAGAATTAATATTTGAAAAAAAACTGTATTAGCGTCAAATGTCATCCATTACTAGTTTTAAAAAATTACTTGAATTTGCGAGGATGAATAAAAAGTGTTTCATTAACGATTGAAAATTTGAACAAGATATATATATACAGGGAGAGTGTTTGCTAATAGTAGGAATTGAATAAAGAAATAACATAAAGTATGAATAAAATGAAAAGTTGATAATTATCTACAAAATAACTCTGAAGTATAGGTCTCTATTTCTCTTTAAAACAGTATTATTGAAAATAGATTTATTCTCTCGTATTTATTCCTCTTATATAAGCTGTATCATATGACGCTTATGCTTACCCATTTTAAAGCCTGTTACTTCACAAAAGGTTAATAAGAGCATTACGGAAACACTTTAATTAACTTAATAACATTTCCCAAGGAAATTACTTTCATTTATAATCGGATAATAACGTTGATGTTAATCCAATATTCATAATAGCGTCCAAATTAATATATTTCCATTAGAACATTGTTAAATAAACGTATTTAACAGTTATGACGCAAAACTGTTACTGAACTGAGCTCATTCTAAATTAGATTTTTATGAGGAAAACTCCTAATCTGCTTTGAAGATAAATAGCCGCTGTATCAATTAACGGATCAGAAAATAAGAATTTCATTTAGAGTGAATTCCTCGTTAATACGATTTTTATTAAAATGGAAGACAGAGGAGCTCAAGAATGCACTTAAAATTAATCTTATTGATTATATTTTACTGTCTTACATATGAAGTACACAAATAGAAAGTACTGTAATAATTCGAATTCACGATTTTAGGGAATCTGCAAGTTTCAAAATTCGTTATTTACACTATGCACATTTTTGAAATTATATCTGCCGGTCTTCGATGACCATAACTCAAAACCTATTTGGGCTAGACGGTTGAAATTTGGTATATGATCTTTGAATCAAATTTGTAGACTTCTATCAAATTTTGAGAGGAATCCATTCAGGTCAAATCTGTATATCTGGCTGTCCGAATAAAAGTTAGTACAGAATCTATACAACGAAAAGCACTAGATAGATAGATTTTGGTAACTATATTTACATTACTGGTCAAAAGCATTGCAAGTTTGAGGAATTTCACGTTTTCTTCAAATATAAGCTCTCTAAAAGTAATATTTTTTCGTTTAAAGTGATATTTTCTAGTATAAATGCGATGATAAAGTTTCAAGCTATTGCTTCATCCATTGCAAAGCAATCGTCTGCAACGATTGCGTCATCTCGGTAGTTCATTATAAAATCGCTCTGATTGTGAAGGATTTCATTTCGTTTGTTGCACTGTCAAAGTGCATTCGCTGTGCAATGCATTTAATTTGAATTGTTCATTTATTTTTAAAATGTCTGAATTAACTCGTGAAAAGCACCAGGCTGTTATTTTACAGCATCAAGAAAACATCTCAAATGTCAGGATTGCTCACCGATGCAATTGCAGTGAGTCGACTGCTTCACACCTCATAAAGAGATTCAAAACCGAAGGAACATTGGATATAAAGCCTAGAAGTGGTCATCCGAGGTTATTTTTCAAACGTTCCGATTCTTCATTGACACGATTAAGCTGTAAAAATAGATTTGCAAGATCTGCTACACTTGTAAGAGAACTGTTCTGGGACTGTCATTGCCAGTCCCAGAACAGTCCTCAGGTTCTTGATTACAATGAACAAGTACTGCTATACTTATAAGAGAATGAAATGAGTCCCTGTCTGTCATTGCCAGTCCCAGATCAGTTCGCAGGTAACTCTGTGAAGTTGGTTTCAAAGAAGAAGTGCTGTTACACTTATAAAAGAATGAAATAATCCACGTCTGTCATTTCCAGTCCCAGAACAGTTCACAGGTGGCTCTGTGTTGTTGGTTACAAGGCACAAGTACTTCTACACTTGTAAGAGAATGAAATGAGTCCCTTTCTGTCATTGCCAGTCCCAGAAGAAGTTTGCAGGTGGCTCTGTG
>JAOUZG010050968.1:11473224-11528406 GCA_026289955.1 Argiope argentata | reverse complement strand
CCGTCAAATCTACCTGTCGTTATTAATCACGAGGTATACACATGCATGATATACTTAATACATGAAGAATAAGAGAATGAAACGCTGTAAATATCAAAAGCGGAAATGTTGACAAATAAAAAAAAATGGTCTGAATTTATAATGGCGCCGCATCAACGACTTCTTTGAACATTCTTTTGAATTATCTAGAAGATTATCAGACATTTTTCATATTTATCACATTATAAAGCATTAGACATTTGATACTTTAGGATGTTTTTTTTTTCCTACTTACATCGTTTATCATTTTGAATCTTCAAGTCGTGAACGCCCTGGCACGGGGGGGGGGGGCGTTATCCTCGGGATATGGGCATCCTGGGTTCGAGACCCGGTTCGAGCATGGTTGTTCTTCCTTTGCTGTTGGTGAGATGTGTGGATGTACCGCCATGTAAAAAGGGGCTGTGCAAGCGAATGTGATGCTTGAGTATCTAAAGCGTACTCTAGTTGTCCTAGTTGGCGCTACTTGAAACAAGAGATGCTCACTGCGTCAGTGAGGTTGTCCATGACAAGTGCCATTAGAAACAACAATCTTCAACTCACAAATATCTTCGATTGTGTTCATCGAATTTAGATCAATGACAGAAGAATGCTACAAATTCTTGCACAGCATGAAGACATAGAAAATGCAAGCTTGCAAGTGACTCTAAAATAATAATCAGGATAAACTGTGTTGCGATCGTGCCTGTTAATGCATGATGCACTTTCGGGCCAGGATAGTCTGGTTGGTAAGGCGTTAGATTCGCATCCCCTGGATTGTGAACCCAAGCCCCAGCGACCGAAGACTCCCCGTGTATAGTAGTAACTGGCGCATGTATAAATATGTCGTGGACACAAAGCCCTCCATGTCGAGAGTCATACCACTGGTGGTACTGGTTCAGAGGTGATCATTTTCTGATTCAGATCTAAATTACTATATGTGAATGAAATGCATTAAAGAAGTTCGACCCGTAAAAAGGGTTGTGCCTCGTGAGTAGCTAAGACATAGTCTTGCCCCTAGATGGTGCTATTCAAAAACAAAAGACACTCTCTCAGCTTAAAACCTTTGACCTCGTCAACAGAATTGTCTATGAAAAGTACCATTAGAAACAACAACACATATTTGATCTTCAGTTAACCATATAATATGCTTAAATGAAAGCTAAAAACAGTGTTTTAATGGAGGGGTCCATCTCATCAAAATGGGTATTAAGAATTTCTGTCTATTGTGTCTCTAATTCATGGCAGATCTCCACGAATCTCGCATAGTTTCCACGCAACCATAAAAACACTAGGTAATTGGAAACAAGCCTCAACTGGCACCATTTCTTTTTATAGTCCCTTTTGCTAGTTCCATTTCGCCAAATTCAATGCAGTCTAGTATAGTTATATTAACGCCAAGTTGTAAAGCAACACTTGGGCAATTTTGAGACGGATTGCGTAGTTTTGAACTGCGTTCAGATGACGAGAACGATACCTGAGCTGGCACCTTCCCCCTCTTCCCATCACATTCAATGCTGTCAAACATCGTATTATTGATGCGGGTGGTTCTCGTATAATGGCTACCTGCAAAGAGCTTTTACACTCTTGAAGTTATTTAAATAATGCCATCACGAGAAAAAGACGTTTCAGACACTACATGGTTCCAAAGTATGTCAGATAATGGAACAAAACTAGTGTGATAACTTAAAAAAGAAAGCTCTGGGATGAAGAGAGCTTTTTTTACAGTCTAGTTTTATACTTTTTCTTAGGTTTCACTTGCCAACTAACTCACAAACTTAAAATGAGAATATTTATGTTTAACGAAGGGAACGATGTCTGAAATCCTGAGACTTCCAGAATAAAAATTAGTCTTCAATAGACCGAAAATAAGTTTATTTTAGTTTTGAAGCAAATTTATTTAAGTGATGAAAATTACTTTAAACCCATTCGATCGTAAAATGAATCCTAGCCATGGCAATTTTTAAGAAAAACGCCACGCGCGTCATCGGTGCATGGTTCAAAGCACAAAGAAATAGAGTAAGAAAGCATTATAGACATTCATGTGTTCAAAATATTTTTTAAAGAGTCCTGACTCAACAGTTTTTGATATTTATGATTTTCATTTGATATAACAAGCCACATAACAGTTAAAATTGGAATATTTAGTCCCCAAGATAAATCAAAGCTTCTGAAAAAAAATCTCAAAATAAAAGTGTTTTTACTATCTCTGAATATAAGTAGTGTAGAAAGAAAGAAAGTAAAGTAGAAAGAAAGAAAGAAATTCTAACAGCGGGGAAGAAATATAATCCTTACAATCCTCCTACATCCACACCCACTCCTCAGAACGACTCCCACTAAAACAATGTCTTTTGCTCTTTCTAGTTGCTGCCCACAATAAAGAAAAATGCTTTTTAATTTTTTTTCAAAATTTCGGCAATGATGTTTTTTAATGATTAGTGTTTGGAGAAAATATTCAATGTCCAAAAATATATCAAAATATCTTCGATTAAAATTCAAGCAGCAACACCGAACATTTATATAAAATAAAAGATATTTCTACATAAAATACTCAGATTTGAAGAGTAAAATGAGAATAAATAAATAAAATGTTACACAAAAATTTTTAATAATCACTATTATTAACAGATTATGTTTGAGGATGACAATTGTCTCAATTATTATAAATTGGAAACAAATTTCAGAGCTTAAAATAGATTTGAAAAAGGTGCAAGATATATTTCCGATTCCATATTTAGTAAATTTTTCAGAAACAAGTAATATTTAAAAAATTAAGTCACTTCCTGCGTAGGTCAGTCAACAAAGAAAAATTTTATTTTAATTACTTTTTATTAAATAAATACAATTAACATGAATAATTGATCAAAAATTATACCTGGCCAAAACCAAATCGAGTTCCTATCCGTTCAAAAAAAATCAGTTCAGACACAGAACACACTCAATTGGCGTTGAATTTTCAACGCCAATTGAGGCGACGCAAATGCGAGAAATTTTCTACGTCATTTGGAGTAACGCAATACAGATTAGAAAATTTTTTTATTTTCTTTATTCTGTATTATTTCAATTCGAAAGTACTTCAAAATTAATCCGAAAACTCAATTAATTAACAATGTTTAATTTTAAATGCATCAAACATTAAGAAAATAAACAGAATCGTTTGAAATAATCGGCTGAAAACATGTTACACCTAAACTCATTACCGTAAGGGGAAAATAAACTGAATTCGTTACTTATTTGGCGGTGGGGATATGAAGATTGTTTTTGTGTGTGGAGAAAGTTATTTTTTAACTAATTAATAAAAAATTAATGAATTAATATTTGAAAAAACTGTATGAACATCAAATGTCATCCACTACACGTTTAAAAAAATTTACTTGAATTTGAGTGGATGAATAAAAAGTATTCTATTAACGATTGGAAAAAAATCGCTTCTTAAAGCAAAGCTTCTGAAAGTTAAATATTTTGGCTGTATAATAATGTATAATAAAAAATATAAATAGTTTGTTTCCCGATCATTCCGAATATTAAGATAAACTCGGTTTAATGCTTATTCTAATATAAAGTAAATAAGTTTCATCTATTCCCTATAACTATTTCTTAAATATATGTCTTTCAAACTGTTCTTTTCGCCATTCCAATTCTGCTAGCTAAGTCTTTTCTTCTTACAAAACGAGCATATTAAGCTTCCAACAGTTAAACAAGACAAGCCTACATTCTAAAAGATATAAAGACTTAAGTTGAAAAATGTATCTCCTTTTGGGGTTCAAAATATAATAAAATCCAAACAGTCTACATCTTATAAAATCCGAATCCTTATCAAAAAAATCCTTATCGTGGAATCATCATGTGCTTTAAACCCCTTTCTATCCACTCAATAACCATCTTCCATCGACTGTTGTTGACATGTTCCGCTATACAACGGAAGTAGGGGGTGCAGTAACTTCTGAGGGTATGGACCCCTGAGCATCTGAGGGCAGAACTCTGACTTCTAGCCCACAGAAGTCACAAACGCTTTTTACGGGGTAGACATTATACATGCACTTCATTCATCTATCCACAGATCGTAATTTAGATCTGGAACAGAGAACGATCACCTCTGACCCAGTACTCCCAGTGGAATTACTCTCGACATGGAGAACTTTGCGATCTCGACAGATTTAACGAGCGCCAGCCACACACACTCGGAGAGTCTTCGATCGTCAAGGTTCGAACTCGTAACTTAAGGATTATCATCTTCCATTTAAGGCTATTTAATCCGAGCAATTTTTTTTTTTTTTTTTGCAAAGATGAGATTTTGCCCAATTCTTTTCTCAAATACGGACATATTTATTTCAAGATAGCTAAAACTAATTCATGGAGTGCTGTTTTAAAAATAAATAGCACTCTTAAAATCACGACTATTCCTCTAAAGACACTAACTATTACAACACGAAATTTTCATATAGCACAAAGAAAGGGAAAATTGATATATTACAAATTAATTAAAAATTTCGTTAATATCAATGAATGAAAAATTCTATTGTGGAAAAAATTTGTAAAACTTTTTGATAATGTTTATTAAGATTATTTACTTACTTTTTTTTTCATTAATCTCATTGAAGTAAACATTTTAAAGTATGCATATAAACAAAATGATATATAAATAATCAAAAGTGAAATAAAATATAAAAGTCATAACAATATGTAAAAATAAAAATAAAATGGAAAATTCAGAGTCTAAACGTTGCAGAAATCCCCACTACTCAACAGATTTCTTTCATATTTTTTTCAAAATACTAAGAATCTTGAGAAAAGTTTTACTGGAAGTTTCATGGCAATTAATTGAAAAGTTAATATTTTTAATTAAAAAAACTATTTCCATGTATAAAATATATAATTTAACTTTTATTACTGCCTTTCTTGACGGATAAAAATATAGGCAAATTAAATCATTTTACTTAATTGCCGTCGACTTGTCATTTGCCATCACAATTTTAAATAAAATTTTTAGCCATTCTTTCAAAATTTTAATAATTATGGAAAACATATTTTTCGATATTTTTCAGAATATTTAGTAATTTTTATGAATTAAAAAAATATTTAGAGCATATTTTCTCAAGGTAATTAAAAATAAAATTAAAGGTGATGAGTAGATTTTGTGTATTATATTTTATATCAAAATATCTTTCCGTTAAAAATAATGCAAATATTTTTCGAGTTATGTGCCCATTGGCAGTTCAAAGAGG
The DNA here is from genome assembly GCA_026289955.1 of Argiope argentata. Classification (NCBI taxonomy): domain Eukaryota; kingdom Metazoa; phylum Arthropoda; class Arachnida; order Araneae; family Araneidae; genus Argiope; species Argiope argentata. The sequence continues at coordinate 11,523,166 of JAOUZG010050968.1, read as the reverse complement.
GATCTATTTTTGATTTTTTTACATGTGGCATTTATATCATGTAGTGATTTAATATGTAATAATTATAATTCTTGATTAGATACTTAAACGATTCGGTTTCGATTCTTGGAAAATTTGAGTACTAATAAAGCTAGCTAAAGATTTAATTAAACAGCAACAGGCTTAAAGGAAAACAAATTTGCAAAGGAAAACAAAATCAAACTAGAAATGGTCAGTGCCTCTATGATGAACATGAACACAGACATTTAACAAAACCGCCTGCATAAATTTAAACTATTTTATGAAAGACCACGGAATTGCAATTAAAGTCTCAATGGCGCCATCTCTCGGCGAAGATCCAACATATTTCTGACTTCTGCATAAATTAACTGATTTGTTTCGTTGGAGAGGATGAAGGTACTCTCTCTCTCTCTCTGATCAGGGTCGGAATAAACCTTTGGGGACCCCTTTTCCTTATGAAATTTCAAACTCAGATATTTTTTTATTGATTTTAATTTAATCTTTGTATGAAAAGTTTTAAACAACACATTTTGATAAACTGAAATTGAAAAGGTGTTTACATATTATAGGGCCTGTTTAATTAACGTTCAAAATATAAAAACTGTGTTTTTAATAATCGGACAGTCATTTTTTCTGGATTATAAATTTGCATATTGATGTTTATGATCGAATTACTATTCATAAAAATTCCATGGATAATGATTTCAATTTTTCTTCTTCTACTTTCCAGGGTCCATCAACAGAAGAGAATTTGTAATTATAAGTCTTTTTTTTTCAACATTTTAAAAGCATAATACTCCATAGGTTAAACTCAAGGGATTTTCAGGATTTTGTTGAACAGGTATAAATGGAATATCTGAATCAGTCCTCATTTTTTTATCAAAGAATACAGTAGTACTTTTCGAAGAATAGTTTGTCCCTTCCTCTTGAAGAAATTTCACTCTTTGAAAGCCAATGGCATAAAGAAATGCAATTTCTTCTGTGAATATCGGATGTAAAATTTTGCTTCAGAGTACGTTGGATTTATTTTAACCTTTTTTCCCTCAGTCTTTTTATTTTTAATTTCCAAATGCAGGATAATCCTGAGATCACCATAAACCCCTAATTGAAATTTCTTTACATCGATTGAACCAAATGTGTGTATTTTTTCCTCTTTGCTTAAAAGTAGTACTTCAGTTCTAAATAGATCTAATTTTTGTGCAATCATTTAAGAAAAGCCAAAGCATCATCGAGAATTACGAATGTCTTTTTATTTATCTCCTTTTAAATACATTGAAGAGCCAGAAAAACTGGTATAGCAGGTCGTATGCAAATTATGGAGGTGTTCAACCAATCAGCGTTACGCGATGTGATCAACAGGGCGTATATAAGACAACAGGTGTCTGAAGAAGCTATTACATCGATTCTTGCTGTTATAACGGCAGGTTAACAGGATTTAAGTGATTTTTATTGGTAACTAATTGAAGGTCCACGAGAGAAAGAGCACAGCATTTCCGAAGTAGAGAGGAAATTTGGTTTTCCGCTCCCGATAATTTCTATATTGTACCGCGAATATCAGGTTTCCGGTCAAATCCCCAACAGCGTTGCGGCTGGAAAAGGCCTTGATAAAATGGAATCAACGACGCCTGACAAGAATCGTTACATGAAATAGACGTTCAACATTTCCTCAAATTGCTGCTGATTTGGATGCAAGCCCATCAACAAATGTCAGTGTACGCACTATGCAACGTCACCTAACTGATATGGGCTTCGCAGCCGCAAACCATCTGGTGTACCATTGGTGACTCAGCGGCAAAAAGCTCTGCATCCTACCTGGGCTGGACAAAGCCACCAATGGACTCTTAATGATTGGAAAACGTTGTCTAGTTTTAGGAGTTACGTTTCCAAGTGTATTGGGTGGATCGGGTGTGGAGAAAACTCTATAAATCTATGGATTTCTTGTGCTTACAAGGAACTTTTTAAGCTGGTGGAGGCTCTGTGAGGATAAGAGGCTTGTGCAGGTGGTATGAAATGTGACCGTTGAAGAGCGTAAACACAACCATGATAGATCAGTGGGGCTTTAATACCCTTTCTGACCCTCTATATGCGTTCATGCCCTGTATGCATTCTGATGGACGTGGGCGATTTCAACAGGACTACCGAGTGAATTGAGGAACATTCTTCAGAATTTCTTTCCCTCTCTTGGCCACCTAATTCTACTGACAGGAGCATTATCGACAATATCAGGAATGTTTTGTCATGTGCTGCCCTTGGAAAATCTCTACTACCTCTCACTCCCATGGTTTTGTGGACTGCCCTGAAAGAATCCTGGTGTGAACTATCTACAGAAACTCTTCACAAATTAATTTAATCCATGCCACGCCTTGCTGAGGCACTTCTTCGTTCTCATGGGGGCTCTATACGATATTAGATATGTGTACCAGTTTTTCTGGCACTTCAGTGTAGTTTTCGTATAGGGTGAAATAAACTGCTTTGTGTTCGGCCACGGGACTCGCTATAAGTTGTTGGAAATTTTGTATTTTAGCTTTTATTTGTAAGTTGTAAATCATCGTTTATTATTTTATGTATTGTTGCCATAAATATATTTAAACATTTACATTGAATTCCTGAATCATCGGATTTTTTTTTGTTATCAGCACTTTAACTTTAGAAATATTTAAAACAATATTCACATTTTCCAGGTATTTGTCTGTAGTCTCCTTTACATATAAAAGTAATGCTCGTTAGTTTTTCTTTTACTGATTAATAATCATATTTGTTTGCTCTTAGAATCGCAAAGTTTTTACGTAATGGGATGTGAATAATTCTTTTTGGAAAACTCAAAAAATTATATAAATATATCCTTCAATTTGCAGGGCTTTTTTTAAATACGAAATTTTAAAAGGCTAAATTTAAAAGTATTCGACGACACTTTTAATTTCAAAAAATAAACTCTTACCACATTTTTTTCCCAAAATATTTGCTTTTTTTAAATTCTTTATCAAAATTTTCCTAAAAATGTGTGAAAACCTTCAATGGCAAAATGCATAATTGCAGATCACACTCTAAAAGATTTCAGTATATAGCGTATGAATAAAAATACACAGCTTAAATTTAAAAATTCTTTTAAACGATGTAGTAAGAAAAAATGGCAAAAAATGTCTTCAGGCAATCTAAATAACCGGCGGCTGGCTAAAGCAGCGGTATACGAAGCAGTCGATCTGGGCACCCACATCAGAGGGGACCCAAATCGAATAGAAAGTTTATTTTATGTTTCCTTCTTTAATTAACTTTTTTTACATTGTTTTTCAAAGACAAAAAAAGATAGAGGGGGACCTCAAAGAAGTTTTTGCCCCGGGTCCCAATTAGGCTAAATCGGGCCCTTTAAATAACATTAATAATTTTTTTAAAAAACCTCGGACATTCCTTTCAAATTAAACAGTGTCATATTTTTTTAAGACTGTGAAATACATAATATAAAACTGGCAAATAGTAATCGATTAGGAATGATATTAGACTAACTCTCCGAAATTAATTCAAGCAATAATAGTAAGTTCGATTTTACGACTTTTATGATTAAATAAAAACAAATATTTTCGAATTACCGCAAAAAAAAATCCCTAGGGAATGGAATCGCCCTAAAGTTTTTATAAAATTGTCAATTTTTTATTACCATGTATTTAATATTCTAGACCTGGATAGTATCAGCCAATCACAGAATCAAAAGTTTCGAGTTCAGGCACGTTTCACTTACTAGCGCAAAGCTGACAGCTCTACGAAATTAAAGACAGCAATTTCCCTAACTACAAAGTACTTTCTCCTAACTGCAAAGAGTTTTTTGGTTTTTCAGTTTCTACCAGTTTCAAGTTTATATATTAAGACAAAACTGTATGTATCGAATTCATTCAATTATCATATCGATTTGACTAAGTTTCCCACATTTCTTTATAACACTTACCCAACATATGAAATCCGGATACTAGTTCATCCAGATGAACATTCAGAAATACAATAAAATAGTTTTATTTTATTTCCTCAGATAGATTATTATTTGTGTCTATTGTCGCATAGAAAATTTATATGCGATAATAGGCACATCCAAGGCCGAGATCACCATCAAAAGACGGCAGTTCTAACCCGAACAATGTCAAGTTAATTGACCAATTCAAAAATACTAAAAAAAATTCAATTTTCCCCGATTCTTCAGATTTTTGTGCCAGCGCAATTAAGTGTGTTATCTTACGTATTGCATGAATTACAATATACGTATCCGTAAACCATTGATAAAAGTCTTCAGATTCCTAACAACAAACCACTTAAAAATTGAATGGGTTATATTTTAAAACATCAAACATAAATATCACATTTAAATCCAAACGTTTCATTACACAATTGTGTTTAATCAAGCACTTGGCAAGAAAATCGCCTAACAAAATGTATCCTTTGTGGCTTTAGCCTTTTTTAGAATATACAAGACGATTAAGGTTTCGATTACCAAAATGTATTATTTATATACAAGTAATTTTTTAAATGTTACTCTCACATACCAAAGTATTACCACAAACAGAAGTTCCCATTAGCCTAGCAAAGAATAGTGAATTGAAAGAACGATCACCGTAGATAACGCGGATATTGTGATATCCGAAAAACTTAGCTCATTACGGAGAGGTGAGTGCACAAAATCCCCATCTTATCATGGAATTTCATTTAGCCTTTGTCGAAGATCCAGTTAACCTGATAACACAACCGCTGTTGTCCAGGTTCCCCCCTTCTATATTCGAGAAGAAACAAAAATTAGTATATTGAATCAGAGTACTTCTCATCCCCAAATCTGATGTGGCTCTGCAGGTTAATATCATATTGAAGTTAATATATCGAAGCACAAGGAAAAGTAAAGTAGTATTATAATTTAAATTTCACTAACAATAGCAGAGAAAATATTTTCATCTTATACACCACCAGGTATATTAGCTAATATATAGTATATTATACCAGGTTAGTGACACAAAATTCTGGAACTTAGTACAATTTTTTACCCGTATAGAATATTCTTTTCACAAACCTCAAATGCCATCGAAATAAATCAAACTATTTATTAGATTTTGCTTAAAATAGATTATTTCCTAACATGCTATTTTCTAAGTTCTATAAAATGGCACACTCCACTTAAAACTTCAATCCAAATCATAGATTCCTGAACCCGCAAAGAAATTACTTACTAAGTCAATTCCAAGCCTTTTGCCTTTATAATTTTCATGAGCAATAAATTAACTGTATTTTATCATCCAAGTCCACCTACAATTAAAACTATAAATTAAAAAAAGGAATATTTTTTATGTAACTGAAACAAAACAAGGATCACCATTAGCATTGATACTTGATTCACACATTTGATGGTTTATGTTGGTTAAACTTCTATGTTCATGTTTTTTCATAAATTTCAAGTTTGAAAATTACACATGCAATTTCCTTCTTGAATTTATATCTGCTTTTCATTACAAAATATGATATCCCTTAAAACAATTTAATAGAGAATCAAATCCACTTTGCCAAAAATATTGTTTTATTAAGCAACCACTCTAGCACAATACTTATAGAGTGTATATTAAAAAAAAAGAATTACAGCTCATTAATAATATTTTGAATGTCTTAATTTTTAATAAATAAAATTTAAGTTATATTCGAATGAATAATGTATAGAGAAATTTCGATTTCAATGTCCTACATGAAATTTAAATAATTGATGCATATCCAATTACTTTCACTCATGGGCCTTAATTATATTATAAATTAACTACACTCAAAGAATAATGTGAAGATACATTCAAACTTTGTACATTTTGTGTGATTTAAAAAAATCTCTAAAATTATCTAATAAAATTTATTATTATAGAAATTATAGACATCTTAATGGCAGAATGAATACAAACATTTATTTATCAGTGAAAACTGTACAAAACTTTACACAATTTTTCGCTCAATTTCAATGCATACATTTTAAAATCCTTCAATGATTCATTTGCTCATATATACACCTAAAAGTCCTAATCCTTTTAATATCAAAATACAAATAGATATATAATGAGAAGAGTTACAATAATATAAATACAAAAAAAACGGATAAGAATGACAGCAGATATTTTGAATATCACATCCATATAAGTATAGATAAAAACTACATCTAATAATCAGAAACCCTAAAGAATTTTTTAGAGAATACATCTTATTGATTCTGACTTGTTTTCTTGAAATTGACAAACATCCAATGGAAACAATTAAAAAACTATGCAAGATGTAGTTCTTATATTAATTAATTTTTCAAACTATTTAAGGTAAATTCTTATTTTTGTTTTTACAACATATGAAATCGGTATGCATGAAATTATTTAAGTACTCAGCAAAATTTTTGTAAAAAATATGCATAGCAACATTTTAAGTATAAAAATAATTCCATATATATACTAATTTATGAAAATATTCAAGGTAAAAATTTACTGTTTTGTTTTGAGAAACATAAAAAAAGTATTATAAAACTGTTTAAGTACTAAGTAAAACTTTTGAATAAATAAATTTATAAGCTAACTTCGGATTTAAAACAAAAAAATTTTTTTAAAATGTTGTAAATACATCAAACACAACAATAAATATAATGGATCTAAGCAAAATTAAATATATATATATTTTTTGTCAGGAAAGATATTCATGATATAATACCAAAGATTCTTACTATTATTCTGTGTTTAAGAGACCTGCTTGAGAAATGAAAGTTTGTGCAGTAAAAATTATTAATATATCTTCATAATAAGCAATTATTTATTAATATATACAATATTATTGAGTACACAAGGAATGATTTCCCTAAATAGAATTAAATTATATAATTTGTTAGATTAGTTAATAGCAAGAATTTAAATTATCCTTACCTTTGTAAATTATACTGAATACTGATTTAAAAATTAAATGCCTCACTACAGTTAAAACAGATATGTATACTGAATTTTTAGAGAAACATCCACATTAAAAACAAAAAAGTCAACTGCAGCATAATCATTTTCTAGAGCAAAAACTGGCAAGAAAAATTAAGTAGGTATCACATTGTTTGTTTATTCAGTGCTCACAAAAAATTTCATATGGTCTTTATAATTATTATTTGTAATAATTAGAATGGCAAAAAATGAGAAATTTTCATTCAAAGTTTAATATATATTTTTAAAAAATAATCATGAAATCTAATACACCACAAAGTTTTCCTATTGTAGTAATACTTCACCATATCTACAACTTTAAGAATGATTATGAATTATATAAACTTTATGCATTTAAAAAAGGCATGATTTGAAATTACAATGATTTGATGTTTTATACAGAGATAAAAATCAAGAAGTTTTTTTTAAAAAAATTTATCATGATATGTTCACAAATGCATCATTTTATAGAACATAATACAAATTCTCGGCGTTTTAAAATACTGATTATCATACAGTTCATACGAAATCTTGAAATATATTCACAATGTAGAGTATTTCTACTGTTCACCCAATATTGTATAGTAAAAATACAATTTTTTACATCAAATCTCTTTTAGATTTCAGTACAAAGAATGCATATATTATTCAATACTATGTTTTAAATATCATTACTTAGGCAATAATACATATAAAAAAAGTATTATCACCCAATAAGACACTGAATTATATATAAGCACAAATTTTATCCAGAAGTATTTACTATTCACTACATCCTAAAAGGTTTCAAAAAGATTATAACGGAAAAATACTTTAGTCTTAGTAGTTAAAAAGAATCAAATACTTATACAGCAGGAAGAAGCCTTTAAGACAATACAAAAGAAGTATTCCGTCAACTTCCAAAAATAATGATATGCTTGTAAATAGAAAATTTTGTTTACAATTTGAGGCACAGAAAGTTTATACAGATTTTATTCAATATCAAAAATGAAAATAAAAAAAACTTATGTTTCTCACTAAGGAGAATTGAAATCTTAATCTAAATAAAAGAAAAATATAATGAATCCTCTATAAAAAAAGCGAAGTTCTGAATAGTAAATTACATTATTACAGCTATAAATAATCATTCAGTAAAATATAATACTGATGATTACAAAAAAAAAAATTCAGCGCATTGCGAAGATACAGTACTAACATAATAAAGAAAAAATGAAAAATACTGATATCTGCTACTCATTACTTTTCTGACAGTAAAGAGGGAAAAAGATTTTAATTATATCAATCATCACAGCACAAGTGTGTACGAAAATACATAAATATCAGAATAATAAAAAAAGCGAATGGATTCCAAAATGTAAAGGCACAACATGGAACACCAAACTTTATCCAGAAACCACAAACAGTTCGCCTAAAATAAGAATACAATATTAGTGGACTGAATATCACAGAATGCATGCATCAAAATATTAAAACAGAAGCATATTTAATTTACATTATACAATCAACGTTCATATAACTGATATTAAGTTTCAAAGTATTTTACATAATGTGTGTAAATGATTAATAAATTAAATTAACTGACAATAAATGTATAAGTTACAAAAAATAACTAGCAATATCAAAAATACTATACAAGAAATCTTGCCAAAATTTAAACAAGAATTAATGCAAAGCCTAAAAGGCTTTTCAAAAAACCCTGCTTAAATACAAAAACATGATGGAAATCAAACCTGAAGAATGTTATTAATTAAATTACTTTTATCATTTAAAAATTAAACACATCAATTAATGCATTTGAAGATTGTTAATATGGCATATATGGTATTTTAATAGCATTTAACTGTTTGCACAAATCATTTTAGCTAAAAATTGAGGATCACATTTATAAATGGACTGTTACCTATTTAATACTTATTAATCTGCATTCTCAAATGACATGCAAGTTTTGTTTCTCTTTCAATGTATTATTATGTTTATATTAATACCTCCAACTCATTAGTCAAACAGCATAATGAACTCCCTTATTTATAGAGTAGAATTAAACTATTCATAGTTGTTCCACATATATTTAAAGAAACAATTGCAAAATTAATAAATTTTAACATTTTATTTTTTCAGAATTACATGTAGTAAATGAATGTATACATTCATTTAAAATACAACGCTACATAAACTATACAAGAAGAAATAATGATAACTGCCAAGTGTTCAAAAACAAAATATTTAACTAAAAAAATATAAAAAGATAGGTTAGTAGATTTCAAAACTCCAACATTAAAATATTTTCATAACTAGATTAATAAAAATTAATTAAATCCACATAAGTGTTAAAGAATTCAAGAGATATTTTAACTAATTTCGTTTCTAGGCATACAAATGGTGAATTATTTTTACTTTGGGAGTCCCATATAATACTTCTAAAAGGCGACTTGCATTTCAATAGCAGGTTTACTTTTTTATTGTTTTATTAAGTGAAACATAATAAAATAATCCTAATTTAAATTTTACAAAATCTGTCCTCTCTTTCAGGATATTTTAATAAATTGTTTTAGAGCAGATTACAATTTAAAATTAATCTAACGTACAAAAAAACAAAAAGATAAACTGAGATTGGAGGAAAGAAAATCACACATACATGGAAAAAAAATTTAAGGACTATATCAGTTTTAGAATTTTATTCTTACTATGGCAATGCCAAACAGACATACCTTTAACATACATGGTAACAAATAAAAGCAGTTAATGTTAATAAATAATACAAAACAAAATTTATCAAGTAAACAATCTATACTAAATTTTTAAAAGACATTTGTGAAAGCTATTTTTAAAAAATACTGGGTATGTTACTTTTTAATGAATTTTTTGCACCAGTGGAAATAATGAAAAAATAGTATCTTTGGAAAAAATATTGAAAGACCATGTTTCACATACCAGTATCATAACTTATCAATTTTAGTAAAGGAATTGATCATGAATCAACTTCTATAAATTGCTTCATCAGTCTTGCCAACAAAAAAAATGCAGTGTAATATGTCATATTATTTTAAATATGTATTAAAGTGCAATTTCACATGAAAATGTTAAATTAAGGCTTTTTACATGAAATGAATTTTAGAGCAAGTTGTTCATTTAAAATATAAGATAATAAGGCTTACATCTTTTTTTTTACTGCTTATGCATCAAATCTCTGATATGGGTTTGAATCTTTCACAAGACCTAAAATGAAACATATATTTATATATACAACTTAGACATTACAATGAAGTAAGAATTTTGATTTTGATCTACAATTACACGGACTCAAAATGTAACAGTACTGATAAAAAATTATTAACTCAATTTTTAATCGGTAAACATTTAAGAAAATTTCAGCAATGAAACAAAGAATATAATACAAGAAACCAGGCAATTTAAATTAAATTCATTAAAATATATTTTTTTTAATTTCCCAAACACAGATTTGTGAGCAATTAACTATAATTCTGCAATTCCTATTACAAAGGAATTCCCAGAATTAAAAAGAAATCATCTCCATACAGAAATCTTAGATAACGGCCCTTGTATTTCAATGTATCTTCAGACTTTATAGAAGTTTTAACAAAACTGATTTTCATTAATCAAATATCAATATTATACCAGCAAAACCCTTATCCCCCCCCCAAAATGAAATAAACTGAATATTTATTGTGGTTAATAATACAAGCTGGGACCTCTGCAAAGTAGTATCAATTACATTAAAGTCAATGCACAGAAGTACATTCTATCAACAGCAATGGATCAGTTAAAACCATGCAAATCCCCTTTATTTCATCATAATAGCAACATTTAAGTTCATTCACTTGAACTAATCAACTAATTAAAATATAATAAATCGATGCTTGAATTTAGTTCAGTAAATCACAGTAATAAAAATGTTTGTTTTAACACGTTTACGATTAAAATATGTATCTATACATAAATATATCTGCTTTTTGTTAACTTTATCGAAATAAATGAACATTTACATCGCAGTAATTCAGTCAGCCTTTAAATTCCATTTTGAAAACAACAACAAGTCACCAAAAAAAAAACAGTAAATGTATCTACTAATTTACATTTACAGTAAATTTCAGAAAAATTAAATATCAAAGCCACAGTATTCTAAACATGAATTTGAATTCTACTGCTGGAATAGATCAATATTCAAAAATTTATCGAGAATATCATTTGTTTTTTAACCTTTTAAATATGAATACACTATAAATAAATGTCTTGATGCAACGAAAAATGCACATTAGAATCCCTCCACTGTTACAGATTAATAAATTAAAATAACTACAAAAGATATTTTCATTCGAAATTTTAATTTAGAGAGTTATAAATGTGTCTTAAAATCATTAAATGTAAGACCTACCATATTTTTTGCGAATTTCTTCAGTTCTTTCAGCTCTCTCTTTTCTCCTAAAATGTTATATATAACATTAAAATAACATGATTAAATCAATATACAAAAATACAAAATCAACACTGTGAATCATCAAGATGTTAGTCATGCATGTAAAACTGAAGTAACATGGTCCTTTAATCTTCATCAGTGACAGCATTACAAATACAGTTTCAAGCATATTTCCTTGAAGATTCTAAAGTTTTACAGTTCAGTACATTCCTTTCTCCAATAGTCGTTTTCTTTTGACATATATTAAATACAATAAAAATACAACTTCCGGAAAATGAACTAAATCTGTTATTGAAAAAAAATTAGACATCCTAGTTAAAGTTGTTTTTATGAAATTTTATAGTCAAATTTCAATTTACTGATGACAAAGGATTTAAAATAAAATCCAGAAATTACAATTAGAAAGTCAAAAAATAATGAAAAGTAATAAGTCATTTGCAGATATGCACTTGAATGAAGAATGAAAGATGAAATTTTATATGGATATTTAAAAAATAAGTTGAAGGTGTAATACTAAATAGTGAAATATTAGAATGTGAAAAAAAGAGCTCACTGAAGCATTCGAAAAAAAGTAATAAAAATTAGGAATAATTATTCATAGTTAATTGACAGAATATATTAAATTCACAAATGAACTAAAAATTATAAGTATTAATTGTTTTTTTAAAAAAACCATGAGATCCAAAAATAATTTCATTAGATGAAAAGAACACGAAAAATGGATATCTGAAAATGATAATTGAATATTTTAGTAGATTCCTTTTTTTTTAATGGATATAGGACTCAAACTGTTACATAAAAGAAACGGGTGAAATTAGGAAAGACTTGCCTATAAAAGAAAAGATAATTTAAAAGTTATTCATTGGACATTCTTATTTTGTCAGTAAGGAAAAAAAAACTGAAAAAAAAATGTTTATACTGTTTTGTACATTGTGAAGATTTATGAAATGAATTATTACAACTTTGAAAGTGAGTAAGTGGGCAAATGAAACCTAAAAAATCCATGCTGAATATAATTGCGAGTCTTGTAAAATATGCAATAATAATGAACAAATTACAGAAAAATTACTGGCACAAGAAAAAAATAAAGTACTAAAGAGTGAAAATTTAGTAATACAGCCAAATATTCAAAGAGAGTCGCTCAAAAAAAAAAACTGATCAATTAAAGAAACTTTTTCTGTTTCTCTGATTAAGAAACAATATAAAAGATGTACTAAACTAGGACCTAAATACATCAAGCTGAGTAGAAGTAAACTAAATGAGGAAAGAAAAAGGACCCACACAATAAAAACTGAACAAGCATTAAAACAGAATATCAAGAAATTAGAAGAGATATGTCATATAAAATATGTTAACCTTATTTTATGCATTCCTTTGATATATAAGTAATTTTTTAAAAAGCAGAATAAAGTGTGATCACCAATTCAAATTAAACTCCACATTCTAATAAAAAAACAAGGAAGTTAAAGAATTAATATTTTTAAGCAAACATTATCTAAGCTCTTATTGAAACTAAGTAATTAATAAATGCTCTAATGCTAGCAATGCTCTAAGATTAGGCAAATAATAATTGCTTTCAATATTAAAAATTGTATTAAAGTCTAAAGTGTTTGGTCACCGTAACCCGTTTTAGTTTTAATCAAACTATCAATTGAGGTTTATACATATGGGGTGAGGGGACATTTATTATATATTTAGACACCATATTCAGAAACTTCAAAAGGGATGATTAAAATATAACATGCATATATCTACAGTTTATAAAAAATTACTGTACTTTAATGAAAAAAGAAAAAATGAAGATTCTTCATTAATGCCCATGTCATCTTGTTAATAGCTTTGTAAAATGACAAAGAAGTATTTTATGCTCTGAAAATAAAATAAATCGACAAGGAGATAAAATAGATATAAAAGAAATATGAACAAGAATCAATAAAAGTTAACTTAGTAATGATATGCAAGAGCTATACGATAAATCAAAATAAAGGGCCTAGAAATCCTTGTTTATTTACTGTTTCATCGGAAAATTCTGTAACATTAAAAACAATATCCGATATGTCAACTATGACACACACACACACACACAAATTATTACACATAATACACTATTTTTTATACAATTTTATTTAATTGAGACAATTATACCAGCATTTTAAATATTATATTTGATGACACATGAAAATTCAAAGTGTTCTTATTTAAGAAGCTGACCAATTCTGATTCAAAAACAAATTTAGTTTTGAAAATAAGATTGTCATCTATTGTTATTCCAATTACAGCAATAATATTTGATAAATCAAGGTACAGTTATGGTCATTTTTCTTCAATATTATTGCAAGTGTTTAGGAATGGTTAAAATAATAAAAGTTTGAATACTTCTTTCTTGCACTTTAAAAGTATTTGTACTTTTCTATTATTCCAAGATGCTAGTTCATAATGAGATAATAAGAAAGAAAGAAATTATCTGCATTTTCTTTTTTTTTTTAATCTTTGAATAAAAGGAAATAAAAGAGTCAAATGGAATGAAATAGCAGTGCAAGTCAATAAAAAATAAAAATTCATCAATGCTTATGATTCACAAACTATATATTTTTGATTGAAACTAAGTAGTCTACAGAGAAGCAATTTAAGCCCATTTAACATTTATTGCTAAAAGAGGCTGTAGTAATATGCATTATTTTATCACTTGTAGAACGCAGTATCAACTTTTGAAAATAAATGCAGGCTCTAAAAATTTTATTCAACAAAAAGAATGAAAAATATTGTATGTATCAAACTGACAATTGATTACTTGTAAGTAATGAAACTTTTTTTTTTCTTATAGCAAATGAAAGTTCTTAGACTTTGTTATACCACAGTACGTAAGCAACTTGCAATTTCTCTTCTGTATTCAAACACTAACAGTTTAAACATAATAAAATAGCTTTTTAACAAAAAAAAGTATATATTTAAATATTTATTATTAAATTCATGGGCAGAACTAAATTTTTATCCAAAGAAAAAGGGGTTAAAGAACATTTTATACATAAAGCTATATTCTATATTCAAGTAAACTAACATTTAAAAATATCACAAACACAGATTAGAAGTCAAATCTAAAGATGGGTGTTTAAATAAATAATTCATATACAAAATTGAATATAGCAATCAGCATTTACCTAAAGGCATAACACAATGTAAATCAAATAGTAATGCAAATTTTGTATTACTGTGAATGTGAGTCACATGACAGAATACAAACAACTTTGAATGAATTCAAAGCATTCAATCCTGAGTGTTAAACATTGTATTTGAGTTTGTTAAAATGAGAAAAAAAAATGCATTTAGGAAGCTACATCACAAAGACAATCAAATTATTTCATACAAAGTGCTCACTACAATCCCTTACACTTTTCCTTAACTCCAAAAAGATGCCAGCTATATTCATGGAAATGGTATCTCAATATAGTACAATGGCAATGGGCTACAAGATACAGCCACTTAACAATAACACCTCGAGGTGGTGTAAGTTCCGACAATTCTATTCTAAATATCACAAATTGCAAGTGATATGACAACAAATAATATTTTCAAGAATACATGTAGACTTATGCAAGATGAAATTAAAATAATATATAAATAATTTAAAACGCATTTCAATACATGGTCGGTTACCAAAAGGTTTACCTTTCAGCAGCAATTTGTTTCCTTTCTTCTCGCTGTCGAGCCCATTTCAAATCATCTTTTGAGATTTTGATCCCTCTTCTTTTACAGCAACAATAGCAACAACATATAGTTACAATCAACAGTGCTATTCCAGCAAATACCCCAATGATTATCATCAGATATTGAAAGTTAACTGAAAAAAAATGGGTTAAAATGAAAAATATAGAATGAATAAATATAAATTGCATGATTAATTTTTGTTTTTCATTTCTTTACAATGATACAAATTAAAATTTTCTATTACATTACTTTTTAAATAAAATTTTGAAAAATGGAAAATAAGATAAACGTCAATGTTATATACTGTAAGTATGTATTACTCATGTACAGTCACAAATAAACAGTAATAGCTCATGCTTTGTAGCTGAGAAGAAGTGTAGTAGCCTATCTTGGTTTGTGTTATAAAGACATTTGACACAGCTAATTTCTGCCTTTTCTAATAAAACTTCAATAATTTAATTATAATCAATAAAAATATTTTTTTTACTTTGGTAGGTTTTAATAAAGAAATAATAAATTAGCAATAACTCCATTTAATTTAAAATGAAGCAATAAATAATAAATAGTTCAAGATATAAAAGAGTGAAATAGGTTTTATATATGGCACTAAGTTCACAAAAAAAATGTTTAATTAATCTTTTTTTATAAAAAAAATAATCAGACAAGGACAAATATTAGTATTCAAAAACAAAATAATTAGATTATTTTTTGGGAAATAATGAGAATTTTTTTTTGATGTTTTAAAAACATAATATCATAAATAGAAACTAAACCAATGGTTTAGTTTGAACATTTGAAAATAAACTATAATAATCCAATAAACTTAGTAGAATCATATAAAAATAGTCACAGCTGAGTAAAATTTAAAAAAAAAAATTCATTCTAAATCTAAGATAACTTTACATGTGTGTTTTTTATCAGAAATTATCTAAAACACGAGTAAACAAAAGCACCAAGTTATTTACTTTTACAGAACAATTTATTCTCACTTGAAAACATGTAGTTTTAAATCATACAAAAATGGAATATAGAAATCATAAAATATATAAAATGATTTCAAAGTAATATTAAATATAAAAATTTTCCAATTATATTACATTATGAATAGATGAAATAATAAGAGGTAAAATTAATATTTTAACAAGAAAAGTTGACATACCTCGACATGTTAAATAATGAATTTTCTTCAAGTTGCATTTATCATCAGTCAAAACTTTTGTTATTTTAAAATAGCAGATTCCATCAGTTTCACAGTAATAACACTAAAAAAATGTAATTCATAAAAAAGCATTTTTGAATGTTCAAATACAATACATCTTATTTGACAATTCAATTTTAATATATGTATAAAAATTAATTGAGGAGGAAAATTTAAGAAGTTTAATAATAAGATTCATGGCAATTTAAATATTTTCCCTTAATAACTTAATTTTACTTTATAAAGTAATACAGAAGATTTAAAAAATAAAAAATACTACTCAACAAATTGAGTTTCCAACAAACGGTTCCATATCAACATGACAATTGAAAAATTGCTTATTAAATATGTTATATCATAAATAGCCATTAGTAATGAGCTAAAATTTCAAGAATTCTGTAGATTTGACAATTTTTCTAGTTTAATCTATCATGAAAATGAAGTAAAATGAGTGTTCCAGTTTAACTGAAATGAATTCTTGAATAAAAATCAATTGGTTTTGAATTAGAGCTTTTTTCAGCTTTAATCTACAAAATAAAAAATAAAGAATATTTACAAACTTTTTCTCAACATAATACATATAATGATACCCTTTAAAATAAAACTTACTTTAATATAAATATTTATTAATGTCAACAAATACATAAATAACTTACATTTGAATTAGAGACACAACCTTTGCAGTCATTGTTGTGACTTTCACAAGCTGCAATTAAACAAGTTATTAAAAATAAAATATCATTTCCTAAAAAATTAATTAGAAAATAAGAAATTCAGTAATTTTAGAATATAAATTAAATTTTCAAAACAATATTAACATTAAAAGTACTTTCATATGATTAGAAAATTAAAATGCCTTTTAAAAATAATACAGATTAACATTTTTAACTTTCTTGAAATAGAAAGAATACATGCAATAAAATGTATTCAGAATAAAATATAAATTCAAAATAAATATATTACATTATTTTATGAAACACTTTTCATTCCATTCAACAACAGATTATCAAAACAAGAAGCATTTTGCAAAACAAATTAGTTCCTGAAAATTATTTTTAAAGTAATTACATAGATATTTTGTTGCATTCAATTTTATTTGTCAAATATTTTTAAAACATTCTGACAAACAACATTGTTCTACATTTAGAAATTATACATCAGCAAAAACATTTTCACTCATATTGACTGAGATTTGGCAATTAATGTAAATAAGATAATTTCACTGCAACTCAAGAAATCTATTTCCCTAAACCAAAGTGTATAATAAATTTAATTGAATCAACATTCAGATAATGACATTACTTTAAAATCTAGAATGCTTACATGCTCTTCTATTAATTTTAATTCAAGCTTTCAAGATATCCTAAATGATTATATTATCCAACCAACAGCAGATTCAGCCCCGTTACCCAGGTGCTAAGGGGCAGAGCCATTAGAAATAAGAGTTTTATTAATTACATACAATAATTACCACTCTGACAACAATAATTAGTAAATATTTTATCAGTATTATTATGCTTGTTTAGTTGTTACAGTATTTATAAACACAGAGGGTATGCTTAAATAAGATTGTGTTCAATGAGGATGCTGCTCAATAATGAACCATAATAAATATAACCAAAGAACTTTCAATATTTAAAACATATTTAACTTATATTATTAAAATTACAAATGGACTAAAATTAAAATGAAATTGATATTTTTAATTGAAGGCTGAGCTTTCATGATTTGCATTGCCTAGGGCCACAAAATACTAGAAGTGCGCCACTGCATCCAACATTATTTTAATCATAAATAATTGATTTTTTCCAATGAAGTATAGAATTTGAGATGACAGTACATGGAAAAAAATATACTAAAATATAAAAGCACCAACAGATATATAAAACACTTACAAACATTTTCAGGTTTTACAGTTGTAGACTGAACTATCGTAACCTCCTTAACAGATCCTGAACTAGTTTCAGTTTCATTATCTATTTGACAGACAGCTGTACTTAATAACACAGATATAATTAAAACGCATATCATAACTGAACCACTTATTTTAGGAGGAAACATCTTAAAAATTTTTATGCGCATAAAAGGGAAATGGGCATCCACACATAGACAGCCTATTCCAGAGACCACAAACAGCAAGAGAGATAGATACAAACAAACACGAAACTTGCAATCATATGATCCACTTCTTCTATTCGCTTCCGTTCGTTTCCTGGTACAAAGGTAAATTTCTTTAAGGGAATTAGGTCGTTCCCGACATCAAAATTCGTCCAAATTTCAATTGAAAACAAAGAGGATTTTTTTCCAAATGAACTTTATGGTTTAAAAAAATTAATATATGGAAAGAATGAGCAATTATATTTATGAAACATTCTAAAATATTGGTTTCTTGAAGTATTTGTTTTTCTAATAGTTATTTTTCTAAATTGATCATGTTTTGCGATTTGCCTGTCTTCAGTCTCATAACCTTAAATTGGCAAGTTCAAGAATAGAATTCAAAATAAAATAACTTCAAAATGTGAATTCAAATTCAATAATTTCAGCAAGCATATTTCATATCTTAATTTTTTTAAATTAAAAATTGTTGAGCAAAATGTGAAAATCGAAAAATGCAATATTTTCATTAGAAATATCCTCTTAACATTCTTCTACCAAGCAAAAATAAATAAACTTAACTTTTTTATCAAATATTTTTTTATTAATTTAGGTATGACAGCCTTTAAAGCTAAAATAATCAGCAACCTGGCTGTCAGTTAATCAGTCAATCCTCCACAATTAGTTATAGTAGTTTATCGCGTCATTTATTCAATGTTAGAACCTTGATTTTGTTCGTTGATATTATAACTCAGGTCCAAGAAAATGGAAAGGCATTTCAGTCGAATGGAATAAAATAAGAATCTCATAAATACTCCGATTCAAATTCAGTTGTATTATTTTTTTTAAGATAAACTCCAATCATACATTCACAATTCAAAAATTTTAAGTTACCTTGTCATCTGAAATTAAAATAAATCGTAGGGGTTTTATTAATAATAATAACAATAATAATGCACTCCTCTTACATGATATTTTCTTGAAAATCTATCTTTGACTGTGAAAGAGAGATTTTGCATTATAATGGTTCAAAAATCTATCTCTGATTGTCAAAGATAGATTTTACTGAAGTACATCACAATTATAAAGTCAAAAAGGGTTCTAATATGCAATTTTTTTGTCATTTGTTATGGATACATAAAAAGTAAATTTCTTGAGAATTTGAAAGTTGATAATGCAGGGAATTACCCCGTATAAACAATGAATCGGGTTTTATGACGGTGTGATGACTAGGAGGATAGTGACTGATGTGTGAATTAGAAAAGCTTTCAGATATGCATAACAAAGTTCCCGGTATATGTTTGAATGCAAAAAATTTTATGAAAAAATACCAGAGTCGAAAGGATAAAATGGATTTTAAATTCAGATGTTGCTCTTTCTACAAATTTTTTTCCGATCAGAAGTTTAATTGTTCTCGTGTTCCGCTTTACAGCGGAAGAAAGGGCAATTTAGTCTCTGAGGGTATGGGCACCTGAGCATCTGAAGGCAGAAGTCTGACTTCTAGCTCCCACACGTCACAAACCCTTTTTTCGGGGTGGACTTCATTCATTCATCCACATATCGTAATTTAGATCTAGAACAAAGAACGATGACCTCGGACCCAGTACCCCCAGTGGTATTACTCTCGAAAGGGAGGACTTTGTGACCACGATAGATTTAACATGTACCAGCCACCACACACACTGAGACTCTTCGGTTAGAGGATTCGAAGTCGCAGCCTAACAGATGTGAATCCAACCCCCTATTAACAAGCCTATCTCAGTTATTATCAGAAGTCTAATAAAAATCCAAAAGCGAGAAGGTGATTTAACATCTCTCTCCACATTTTCTCTGATGAAAGAATAACTAAAGAAATTACCAGTGAAATGAGAAATTTCCAAACAATCACTTTCTTTTAAAACTGGGAAACACTTCCAAAACTGAATTGATTTCAAAATGTGTAATTCTCAAAGAATGTTTTGAAGAATGTAACTGCCTACATGAGGGCTTTTATTTGAATTGTCACGTTTAAGTTAAAAGATATTTTTCTAAATTTTCATTTTCAATAGAATTTTGGAAATAAATTCTCAATATACGTTTTGGCATTATACAAAACTCTATTACAAAATACGTTTCAGAACTATATTTACCCAGTAAGCTTTCTGCTATAACTGTGTCCTACCCAAATATCTGATGTCAATTACTGTTAGTATCATAGATCGTCACCTTTAAATAGAATTGCTGTCTACAGAAACAAAGAAAAGACGTTATTTAGAAGGTTATGAGTTCTTCCTATTTCCTTAAAAATTTTGCACTTTTTCGCTTTTTATAAGAAGTTCTTCAATTTTATGGGATTTTTTGAGCTCAAATGCTGTTAAAAAAATAAAAAAAAAATGTGTGCAACTTATCCCTTTGGAATTCAAAATTATATTTCAATTAATTAGCAATATTTCAGTGAAACGCATGAAATTCTGATAGTTCCAAAGGTTTTCCTGATACTAAAAGTAACAAAACATATTTTTATTTTAGTATATACAATTTAAATTTTTGTATTCTGCTTGGATTTTCTCACATTCACCTACCATTTATTGAGAACTGACAACAATGGCGAAGAGTTTCAGCTGAATTGAGATTTATTTGAACTTTTGGAATTAGAAATAAAACATTTATTCAAATAAAATCAATTATTTTTATTTTTCGTTAATTACGTTAAAAAATTGAATTACTTCATATTATTTTGTAGCGGAGTCCCATAAAGAAAGATGGAAAAAAATTAGCACTAATTTATGAGTTTTCATTAAAAAATAAATTAAAAGAATGGGACTTTATAGAATAAATCAGTTCAGTAAGCCATAATTTTCATTACGAAAGTAAACTTTTCTTCTCATTGTTTCAAAGAAATTTTCAACATTTTTGACGGTAAACTCTATTTATTTTGCTTCAACGGAATACAGTAGATAAAGGTACATACAAAAAATTACCAGGAATCTACCAACAGGGTTAAAATAAAAACTTCAGGAATTATAAACTCAAGAGAACCAAAGGAAGTTTGTTGGATATGTGTTCCAATGCCAGTTTCATTTACAATATTCAGATGTTTCTCAATAATATTCATGACGTGTTGTTAAGAAACATCTTTACAAAATAAATAGTACTTTTAATATTTCATTTCAACTCAATAATCATAAATCCTTGTTTAATTAAGAGATACATCAAACTTTTTTTTAATCTGGAAGCTCTCGAATTTTTTTATGGTATTTTCAACTTTATGTAATTTTGTACTTTAATTATAATGGTCTTGCAATTAAGTTTATTCAAATTAAAATCAAATAATGTTTAGATTCTGAAACATCGTTCCGACAGTATTCAAAATAAATTACCATATGCGAGTTTGTTACAATCCTGAAAAAATGTGGTGTTTTACAACTTTAAAAAACGTCCAATCCTGTTAGTAAATATTTCAATTGTGCTAAGAAAAGATGAGATTTTTTTCATTCTTTTGTTTAAATTTCTTTAATTTCAGTTTTTTTTTAATGTGATATACTGAAGGCAACTTTTTAATTATCGACAATTAAACATTTCGCTATTTCTTCAGTTCTTGAAAGTTTGTTACTCATGTTTACTGCTGACATAAAGATTAAATTAAAATTGACAAAAAAGATAATTTGGTTTTGAAAGTTCGTAGCTAAATATGGGTCCTGAGATTTACATTATCAAAGGGCTCCTTAAAATGTTTGATCCGGCCTTGAGCATTATTCATTTCGCATCCAAACAAACTAATTAAAAAAATCCATATTATCATGTCAGAACATGATGTTATTTTGGGAATGAAAGTCAACAAAAATCCGTAGGCTAGAAATTGAAATTTTGTTATCTGTGTGAGCATCCAAAAAATCAGCTTTTAATAACGCATTGCCATCCCATTTACGAAAGCTCTGATTTTTTAAAAAAGTTAACGACTACAGTAAATAAAACCTAGAAAAATGTCATTTTGAGCACGTGATTATATGAAAGGAAATAAATAAGAAATGTGGTATGTTTTAAACAATAAAGGCGAGACAAAGTTCTTTTGATCTTTTGCAATACTAAAGTGACTCATTCAATGTAACTATTAAAATGAATAAAAATATCATTTAACTTGAACGAGCACGTGGTGCTTGACCGTTCAAGAAATTATGTTCTGACATGATAAATTGAAATATGCATAGAAGATTTCATTTTAATCTTTTTAAGTTTTCTCCCCTTAAAACTTAAACATCATTACTTCAGGCTTTATGTAAACATTTATCTCACAAAATAGCAGCGAATTTTTTTGTTTTTCTGTTTTAATATAGAGATAAAAGTATGATATCGTTTTTTAACGTTTAGATGTTAGAATGATACCGTTATAAATAATTTACATTGCGGAACTAACATTTGACATTATCTTTGGGAGTAGATTATCATCTTATCAACACTTCTAGATATTTATCGCTTTATTTGAAGGTTTTTTGCTTGAAATACATTCGCTATCAAATACAAGAATGGGGAGAGAAAGCAACGTTTTAAGACATTGCAAGAATAGCAGGGTAACGTAAGTAATCGGAGTGATCTCTAAGTTCAGCGTCCTTTATATGGCAAGTTTGATCTGATTACAAGTGGCTATTTTCGCATGTGCTACAACCATGTTTTCGAGATCGTAATTGAGATATTTGAAAGATATCAAACGTGTTACATGTACAAAATTGAGAGAAAAAATATATCGCAAAAAATGCGATAAGAATGTAAGGAATGGTTAAGCTCTTATTCAATTCCTACTATTAGCTCACACTCTCCCTATATATATATCTTGCTCAAATTTTCAATAGTTAATAACATACTTTTTATTTATCCACTTAAATTAAAACAAATTTTTAAATTTTATAATGCATGACACTTAATATTAATACAGTTTTTTCAAATATTAATTCATTATTTTTTTATTAATTAATTAAAAACTTTTTCGTCAAAAATTTTTATTTCCCCACCTTCAAATAAATAACGAATTGTTTGTTTTCCCCACACGCCAATAAGGGTAGGATTAACATATTTTTGGCCGATTATTTCACACGATTCTGTTTATTTTCTTAACAATGTTTAACTTTAAATGCATCAAACATTAACTAATACGATTTTTCAAATTAAAATAAAACAGAATAAAGAGTTAAAAATTTCTTATCTGTATTGCATTACTCTAACTGGTGTAGAAAATTCACGCATTTTGCGATGCCTCAGTTGGCGTTGAAAATTCAACTGGTATAATTTTTGGTATGCTGGTAAAACCCTGGTATAATTTTTTGATCAATTATTTATAATAATTTTTAATTATTAGGACGGAATAGCCTGGTCGGTAGGGCATTGGATTCTCATCTCTCGGGCTGCGAGTTTGAACTCGCCAATCGAAGACTCTCCATGTGTGTGGTGGCTGGTACACGTTAAATCTGTAGTGGTCAAAGTCCTCCATGTCGAGAGTAATACCAATGGGGGTACTGGGTCCGAGGTCATCGTTCTCTGTTCCAGATCTAAATTATGATCTATGGATGAATAAATGAAACGCAGGAAATCCTCCTCCAGTAAAAAGGGTTTGTGGCGTGTGCGAGATAGCAATCAGACTTCTGCCCTCAGATGCCCAGGGGTCCATGCCCTCAGAAGCTACTGTACCTCTCTTTCCGTTGTAAAGCGGAACACTAGAACGGCAACTGTAATTAATTAATAAAAAGTAACTAAAATCAATTTGTTTGTTGAACTCAGTAGAAATTGACCTAAATTTATATATATATATATATATATATAACTTTTGTTTTATAAAATGGAAAGTTTCCTTTGATTAAATGAGAACTACTTTCATGAAATACTCAAAGATTTCATAAAATAAAAAAAAATCATATTGCACTGAATAGGATAAATATATAAAGGATAAATTTTCAATTTATAAGAAATAAATTCTCTAAAACTGATAAGTTTTGAATTCTTTTAGAAGTTAAAATATACGAGAAGACGAGCAACTCTTAAACGATATAGATAGTGTCATGCCTTCAAGAAAAAATCAATGCGATTCACCGATAAATATGAATATCTCGTAAATTTAGTCGTGGAATGAATTTGACCTTGTATGTGTACTTGCATTTTAAACCACATGAATTTATTTTTCCCTATCGAATTAGCAGTTCTTATTGTACGAGGGAAGGGGTTATTGAAATTCACTGAAAATCAAATTTTCATGTCATGTTCCCAGGGAGTCATTATCATTTAGAATTAACACTAATCCTACTTTGAGCGGCCAAGTGCCCGTTTTCCCATTGATAACAATACATCAGTGAAGTGCCAATATGTTTAGTGTTAAAACATAGCATGTCTCCTGAGTTTTATTTAAACCACACATCCTTAATAAAAAGCTAAATCCACCATTGAACAGAAGAGACTTTCTAAAGTTTGAGTAACCGATACATTTCATTGGGACATAACATCTGGAGAAGGGTAAATAATTACCTTCATTTCTCACAATTTCCGACATTTTTCAAGAGCTACAGATTCGAATTTTCACCATTTCCAGTCTAATAAAAAATATGAAAATTAGAACAATGTTTTTCAAGTTGTCACGTCACCACGATTTTATTTCAAATAAATATCTGAAAGCAACCAGTGAAGAATGGGACGAAAGATTATCCAATATTATCTAGTCATTTTAATTTTTGACAGCATCCGTCTGCTGTAGTAAACGCGACGTCATCATTCGAGAAAGTATTCAACCCTCAATCATTGCAATTTATAAATTGACCACTCATTAAAGAATCCCTTGATAACATTCAACATCGGTGTGTATTTAAGAATAAAGGAATTTTTCTCCTGGCCCTTCGAGAAGTTATTTCCTCTGGAGGTAAGATCTGCAGATCTTAACACCAATTATAAACAAACTTATATACACTTAAACGAATTCAAAGTTCTAATAACATAGGTTTTATTTTAATTGAATGCAAGGAATTTCAGCAAGAACGCTAGAAAGGCTACCAAACAATACTAAACAACTACTGTCAAAAATTCAAGATCACAAGTATTGATTACATATTTAAAAATGAGCCGATTATCGAACATTTATTACCACCTTAATCTATGTTTATTGCGAGAAATACTGTACAATTCCCTACTTTCCAAAATACAGTTGGGTACAAGCTCTGAGAGGCAACAAATATTTAAATATACAGAAGATAATGAGCGTTGTGATAACTTGTGAATTTAGAAGCAATAAAATTCAGGGTTTTTTCTTTTAAATTTTCTTGGCCAAATGGTCTTGGGATATTTGCAAATTTACTAACATTAAACGGCACCTCATTAACGAGTAGAAGCTACATGACAACTTTAGGAAATTTCTGTCGAATTCATACATCCAAGTTATGTTTCACGCAGTTATGATAAAGGTTTTAAAGACTTGTATTTCCTAATTCTTCATTCAGTAAAATTAAAGAAAATGCAAGTGAAAAGTGGCAATTTAGTTCGAGCAAGAAAACGATCGGATTGTTAAAACGAGCAATTTCAGTGCTCCCTACGTTAAAAAGCTAATCTAATTAATGGAGCATTTCAAAAGTCGATTTTTTCAATGAAATATAGGTCGATTTCACACCACTACCAAGTACTTGGATTAGGAGTGGAGGGTAATTAAAAGTTATCTTTTTCGTTTAGTGGAATGCAATTCGGTGTATCTACTTCAAGCTGTAGTAATTACCTTAACTAGACAAGAGAACGTTCAAATAATCAGATACCATTAAAGTTTAAATAACCATCAAAATAAGCCATCCCAAAAAGTGCAGTTTAATTTCTTAACCTGTTCAAGTTGGTTGGGTTTCATGGGGCGCTTAGACTCGACAAGGGGTTTATCCCTGTTCATGATAAGCTGCGGAGGACATTACGGTCAGTGTTTACCGTGATCTTCCTCGGAGAACCGTGGTGCTTGTGACTCTCGTAGCCAGAGATGACCTGGAGAAAATGGTTGGACTCACGGGGTACCTAGCCCCGGTAGGAGCTTAATCCTAGCAATGGCAGGATCCGAGGACGTGGCGTTCCTCAAGTTGCCATGGTCTTCTGCGCTGATTGATGTAGTCCCAGGAGATCAGGTGGGTAGGTACACGATCTGGAGGTCTGGCGCTCCTGTTTATAGAGCATTTGTCAATGTGGCGGGGGTGGAGTGGTTGGCGTGTACCAGGACTATTTGATTGGCTGTCTGCAAGGCAAGAGGTATGCTGCTGTTCATTTTGAAAGTTTTACTGTTTACCTAAAGTTCAGTGTTCGTTTATATATACACCATTCAAAGTTGCTAATTTGGCTAGGCTGATGTGTAATTTCTCAAAAATGAAGTCGTGTTCGTTTTATTACGAATTTTTGCAAAATTTATTTATTGTTTTTGACGTGTATGCATCGTCGCTTTATTTTAAAAAGGGGATTGATGAACTGGAAAAACTCCGCAGTTAACTGGGTAAAACAGAAAATGGAGAAGTGAAAAGTATGTGCATCTTCAATTAAAGAGAAGCACTTTTCAAAAGAATGATTTTATTCCGATTTTTTCATATGCAATTGAAACAACGAAACTGGCTTCTTGCCGTTAACAGTTTATTTCAAGTTTAAATAAGTTAATGTTTTATTTAAAAAGTTGGTGGGTCAGTAAAACAAAGATGTTAAAAATACAGGACTAAGATGTAAGCATTTTTATTCAATAATTGACAGTCCAGGAGTTAGTAACATTTTGCACAGAAGATAGATAGCACACTTTGTATACAGTTATTTGACGTCACACACACATAAAAATACCTAGGATATATATAGCGGATTAAATAAAAATACGAGGAAAATTTAAAGAAACAGTTATAAAATTAGCCTAAGTCAATTTAATTGTTGACAGAAGTTTCCGAAATAAAAGCACAATTATACACCGAGATAGAATTGAGTTGCTGCACTGTTAACGAAGCAAGACATAAAAGCGAGTAAATAAAATAGGTTTGCGTTGTAGATCATTCACAACATCGGCTCTCACATGCTGAGCATATCATTAGCATAACAAGAAATCGGATTATATAGGTGTCGACTGCTGAGACAGGGGTGATCCACACAGACTTCTCAATTACTTCCAGATTTTTTAAATCCATCTCTAATTTTTACGGATAGAATCTAAGGCTGCATTGCCACTGAAGTCGCAAGGAAACGAAACCAGGGGAGTAGCAGGAGGCGTTAACGTACCCGATGCTATTGGAGAATGCAGATATCCGAGTTCTGTTAGCATATTATCCGATTCGTTGCCATCCTTAACATAGACTATAGCTGGATTGCCCATAACCATAGAGCTTGGATACGACATCACCGTGACACCATTTAAGGTCTTCGCAAAGACTGGATGATGCAAGTGAGACAGGGGAGCCGAATGCATGCAGTTGGAATTTTCAGCACTTCCACCGTTGTATTTGGGAATATTCGGGTTTTGAGCATCTGTTGGTTTTGCTCGAGCAGAACGGCCGCGTTCATACTCCGATGAAACTGGAGCTGCAGCAGCAGACTTGGCACGGTTCTTGACGCTCTGGAAAAGTTTACAATAGATGAATCAAGATGAATATTCAGTTGTAAATGCGGATAAATAGATAATAAATACAAGAAATATCGAATGTAATCGGGTAACTTCCATACTACTCTTTGCACATCAAAGCGAGGATATTTGCGACTGAAAAATTTGTTTAATTATCGGTTTTATGCAATTCACCACTTATCTTCACAGTTTATTTTAAAAATTTGCATGCAAAGATAGCAACCAGCAAACATGGGATTTTCAAGTGTATTTTATAGCACAGAAGCCATATTTGACAAAGGTGTACCACACTCATTGTATTAATACAAAACCATAGTAGAAAGCTGGTTTTAAGGAACAGATTTAACTCATTCAATTCGAGTTAATTCATTAATATTTAAACCGCTCATTTCTGTCAATTAAAGAGATTTACAAAAACGATTAGACCTAAACCAGGCAAGTCCGACTATAAATATAAAATTTTAATATTCTGTGACCTAAGAAATCAACTTTGTTCCATTAATATTTCCTAAAAATGAATAGCTAGTTCCGAAGGAATATTCGAATCAAACAATTCCTTAAAAAGAGCAAAAGTGATTTAAGTAATGCACAAATTGTAGATTGTGCTCTATGCAGTACGAACAAGATTCGATCGACCAATTCCAGAAAATTATTTCAAAAACAAATGCTTACTTCTCCACTGTCAGCAGATGACGTTTCGGAGAAATCGGATCCAGAAACGGGTTGATATGGGTAATCCACAGGAGCGATGGGATATACGTACTGCGGAAAGCCAGCTTGAGGCTGCAAAAATAGGTATAATTTAATCCTACCTTCTTAGAGTTTTACTACAATTAAGTACCTAAAAATCATGGAAGATTTTGCAACCTAGTTTGAAAGTCTTCTTTAATAGCTTCACTGTAATATGAAAATAAATCTAACAGGCAAACCAATAATTTAAAGAAATTATTCGAAAATTAAATCGAAAGACGATCGCAGGCTTCGTATATTTATGTGCTGCACATTTGGTTTATGAATAGGAAGGTTTTTATTGTAGACGTTCAATTCGCCATTAATACCTAGAAATCCATCTGGTACACAATGGACATAATCGGGCGTTGGACAAGTTCTGGTAAGCAAGTCGATTATGGAGGCAGAAGTTTTATTGCTAATTTTCAATGACTAAAAAATATAGCTAAGGCTCCTGAGGGTCAAGTTGCTATTTACTTTACTCATTTCAACTTTTCAAACGATTTTCCGTTCAGCAAAGAAAATGTCTGCCGTTTGAATGAAATTATTGAAGACGGTTCCCCCAGATAGTTGTGTATAGTAGAAAGTGGTTCCTAAAAACCCGTAACACTTCAGTACCAAAATTCGCTTTGCTTCGATGAGGAATGAAATAGATATACAAGGAATGTAAAGCAACGAGATCTTATTTCAAATCTACAAGTATGAACGATATTTTATTCTTAACTCTTATATAGGGAAATATCGTATTCCACTAGTTATCTTCCGAGATTATTTAAATTATTTCGTGGAATCCCTAAACAATTTAACGGTAATATTTTAAACATTTATATGATGTAAATGTATTGAATCTTTCTAGTCAATTATGAAGACTAAGTTTACTTACGATGGAAGGGTAGGGACATTGCTGCTGCAGACAGAACTGGGGCCACATGACCGGCCATGGCGTCTGAAAAATTAGAAGTTAAATGTCTTCAGTAACAAATTAAAAATTCAGACTAAGTTTTGTTACGAGCTCTAAAAAACTCGTAAAAACTTAATCTACTAGCTCTAAGTTAAGACTTTGTTCTTTAACAAATAAACTACACAAATTCGTTCAAAATTTCTCTGGATTATGAGACAACATATAACATTAATTGGATTTGCCTTCTCTGAACATTAAGAATTCAGGCTCATGACTTAAAAGTGCTAAAGTCAAGATGAATCCATTTTCCTTACTACCAATGAAGATGATTGTATAGCTACACAAGTTAATTTTGGTTATGGTTTGGCAATTTGAATCATTGGCATTCGCGGTAAACTGCTTATCGAAATGTGTTAACCGCTCTCCCTTTACTCTTGTTAGCTATATAACCCTAACAAATAAATTAAACAAAGATTGGTTGCTATATCTTAATGCCGATTTCTTCAATGAATTTAAGCCATTTAATAATTTGAAGTTTCATTTATTCAAATAATTTAATTTATAGCCTTCGGGGGAAATAATCTGCGCTATTCTTTTTACATCCAAAAATAATTCCATGGAATAAACGCCAGATTGTACTTAATATGTTTATAATATTCTAATTTCATTTTACATGAAAAAACAGCTCGAAACACTGCCATCATAACAGCCTTGTTTTGAAACGTTTAGTCCACTTAGCCAAAATTCATATTACTAAACCATTTGATATAAATTCTTTCCTACGAATAAAATTGTTCCACCTCGAATTTATATTGAAGAGGGCTTCATATATGTTTCGATCGGATTGAGCAATGTTTAGAAAGCAAATTTTTTGCAGCAACTAACCCAGTTAATCTGAACATTCATTTCCAAGTTTTTCCGAACAGAAGAGAATATGCTATTTCCGCCTTCAGAATCATACGAGGCCGATTCTCATATTTCACCCAACGTGTTCATGGTTATAATTAGGATTTTAGTTGCAATTCAAGTACAAAGAAAGTTTATAAACTAAAGATGGCTAAGAAGTTCATATCAACTGTTGAAAATGCTAGTCATTATTTGCCATAAAATATTCGTGAAAGAACTTTCCTTTGCAACAGTTTATCATATTTGAAGTTTACCAACTTCGTAATCATTACCTGCGGATAATACATTGAATCTCTATTAAATCCAGCTGAAGTCCTTGATGGAGGCTGGGCTGGCCAGATCAGAGAAGCATTTGCGACCGCTCCCGATTCTGAAAATATAACGGATTATCTGTTCAGTAATATTTTATACAAGTTTCATATTCCGATTTCAGATATCATTGTTTTAGGCCTTTAAATAGAATCGTCTTCCTAAACATTGCACAGGGAAGTATTCTACGTTTATTGACTACTGGACAGAATCTGCCGATTATTTTTAACCTTAGAAATTAGAATTGAGTCTTCAAATTCAATATAAAACCAAATAGATTCATGCTGCTGATTAACTCATGAAAACTCATTTATCATTCAATTCAAAATTTGACATTCTGCAATACTAGGCATTTTTATATTTGCTGAAGTCATCAAAACTTGTAGAAAATCCAGCACAATACATTTCAAATTAGTTTAAGTCGGAAAGTAAATTGAAAAACAAAAATAAAATAACGTTACACATAATGAAATGCCGATTAAAAATATTTACAAATTTTAAATCCGATTTTACCGAATTAAATTCGAATAGGAGTAAAATAATCAGTGCTTTTCAAATTGTGTCAATAGATACGATTGTTTCTCTTACATATTTTATGGATTTCAGATTCAATGCCAAACGATATTCCATTTGTTGCAGTTAACCATGCAATTAAATAAAACTGATTACACAACAAGCTACTTTTGGTGTTCCTAGATTATTGCATTTAATGAAAAATTTTCAATTATTTTCTCATATTTTGGCACCATTTCTCGCTTCATAATTGGTCCAATGAAACTAAATTACCTCTTCACGTGAAAACAAATTTCGTTCGAAAATACATACAATAACCCAACCCAGCAGTTTATAAAAAGTCAGTGCTTAAGTTAAACACTTGAACTTACCAATTATAGATGTAGCGTCCGAAATTGAATGGTACTTACCCAAGGTACGGCTGTATGGCTGCAAAGCAAAAAAGTTAAAATAAGGTTCAAGAATTCATATTGCCCTTAAATTAAAATACATTTCATAGCATCACAAAATTTCAGAAATCGGACACATTTGGGATTTTAGCGGATTATAATTGATAACCTTATTTATGTTATTACTTATCAATAAAGTCATAGATCTTAAAAATCAAATATTTCGTCACGGTATATATTTGAATAATCTTAATTCGAAATTATTCGACAACTGAAAATATCCATGGTTTCTCAAGCTAAAGAATTTAGATCGATTTCAGAGCACTTTTGTCTGCTGGTTTATCAATGCCGAATTACGCCGTGAATTAAAAGCTAGCCCTCTTTGGAGATCTTGACTTGAGAAAAGTCGCTTTTTTTTACGTCGCCTTGCTATTTGACAAGACTAAAAAATATTAATTTAATCAATCTACTACAAATTGTTGAATTTGCACATTAATCCTCAACGATACATACTATGAAATAAACTCCGAAATAGGCTTACTATTTT
Organism: Argiope argentata; assembly: GCA_026289955.1. Lineage (NCBI taxonomy): Eukaryota > Metazoa > Arthropoda > Arachnida > Araneae > Araneidae > Argiope > Argiope argentata. The sequence continues at coordinate 11,490,934 of JAOUZG010050968.1, read as the reverse complement.
TTTATATCCAAGGAAAGCAAGTTAAACACTTGAACGTTAGCAAAAAGCACACAACTCGAGATTTCACAGGCGAGTTCGAATTTTATAGCATTAAAACATCGCTGCACATTGCCCATCAACTTGAACATTTAAAGTGTGCTTGGAAATAAGATTGACATTAAAACAAGACGAGTTTTAAGGGTCTATATAAATTTGTTAACTAGTTTAAGATATGAATATCAATTTTTACTGATAACTAACAATTACTTTCAGGTGATGGCTAAGCCTATTTTCGCACTTGATTAAACCTTTGATATGGTGCTTTTTCTATCATTGATTTGTTTTACATTTCCCCCTCTGTTTGAATGGCAGTTTTGGCAGCAACTTAACACTAATATTTTAAACTATTAATTAGCGAAGCGAAGAGTTAAGTTCAGCTTTAAAAACCATTCAATGAAGCAATCGCAAATGTTCGGATAGCCATTTGCTTACATTTGATTGTTGCCATTAATCAAAAAGAACGATTTTATGCCACATATGTTAGCATTTTACATAGTTTCATTGCTGTAATCCCACACAAAGTGTGCAACATTTTTATATAAAATCTACTGTCAAGTCATCAAGTCTTGTTAGAATCATGTTGATACTCATAGTTGAGTCATTTTAGTTTCTAGCATTTCCGACGAAGTGCAAAGTATCCAGATTGAAATGAAGTTACCTTCCAGTTAGCCCACCCAATTCTAGGGACAAGTCACCAAATCTTAATGACGAAGGTTGGTGTCAAGGAAATAACGCCAATGTTTATTTGGCGACTACTGGGGTTCCATAAACCTCCTTAAAATGTTCATAAAGGAAGCACAAAAGTACATTTAGCTTTCATTACCTACATTAATGCATTTTATAGTAAGTTTTAGCTTCTATAAAATAGATCTGTACAAGGCAGATAGTGATTCATCTTTGGGGATTCTCAATTGCGATACTAATAAATGCAAGTTGATCAGTAATATCCTATGAATTTTAACATAATCGAAATACTTTATCATTTAGAAGCTCAGAATAAGTTTGCCTTTTAATAAAAAAAATTGCAAGAACATTTACCTGTTTTTTAACGGCCGGAGCTATGTTCAATTTCTTATCTTTCAAGATGAAACGTTCAGCCTGGGAAAAATAATTTGTTCTGTTAACTAGACAAATACGCAATACAGATACAAAAAAGGCGGTTAAAATCTGCTTGATAAATACTTACGGTTCTTTAGAAGCAAGCCATTTTTACAGCTTAAAACGATTACAAATACTTGTTTGCCTCCATATTCATCGAATTTCAACAATTTCTCAACTCTGTCTTGCGCAACTTTACTATATTCATTTTACTTTCAGACGACAATATGTACATGACATCGCATATTGAACCCAACCCAAAATTAGGAAATGGATTCAAGCAACGCTAAACAAACTTTCTGAGGATGCTTTTTGTTGTAGAGAAACGAAGTCACTTAATAATTAAGACCAGAAATTGAAAAATTAAATTACCTCAAGTTTAAACAAATATAATTTAACCCTATTTCAGATGAAAGATGCGTGGAAGGAAATAAACTAAGGGAATCTAGAAGTAAACTAGATTTGGTGGAAGTTCATTAAAAATGCCCAATATTTTATCATTATGGCAAGATAACGAAGCTATCTTAACTAATTTAGTAGAACAAAAACGCTAACCTATCTTAAGAACTACGCAATATAGCCTTTGAAACTTCATATTGTATAAGAAAATTACATTTACTCTCATAAAATCCATGTAGCTGAATATTAAGACAACCTGGATTTCCCCAGTAAGCTTGTTATTGTAACAATTATTTGAGCGATACGTTTGATACCGTCTTAATACATCTTTTAACCGTTTATCTAATGTACTTTTATCAAAATATCCGAGGCCGAGTATCTAAAGTTGAGGATTTGGCTATTTAAAAACATGCAGATGATCTCACCTGTTTGAGAACTTTATCAGCTTCATCTTCAGTTTCGAATGTGACGAATCCATATCTGAAATTATTATTTGAGTTAGACAATGAAAAGGGCATTACTCATCTTTCAAAAGATGCCCCAAATGTTAACACTTAAGGACCTGAAACTTGCGACCCTCGATCAATCTTTACGTACCAACAAACATAACAGTAAGCTACAAAATTAAAAATTTTAGTTTAATATCGGTTCAATAATTATACAAAATTATTAAAGAAATTCATTGCATGACACTCAATGTCGATTAGCCGCATTACACAGAAACTGTATTTCATCAATAGAAACTACTTCGATAAGAAAATGCCAGCTATAACCATTTATGTCCATTATTGCGGAATGTCATGTTTGGAAATGCTTGTCTGCCTAAGCAATCGTCTTCAAAATGAAAAGAAACTAATTTATCTTTCCGATCCAAAAGAACCGACTTTCATTGTTGATTATATATTGAAATTACTGTGGACAATTATCCTCCAAGCAGAAAAGTTTTCTTAACGATACTTGTAATTTCATTAAGTGTGACGGCAGATCTTTTTAGTAATAGTTTCAAAATTTCAATTTGTTTTTTTAACAGCTCAAAGCTAAGCATTTTAGTTATTCCTTCAAGTTTAGTCTTTTCCCGATTGCAATTTCTATTGGCAATGATCCCGACAAGTCTTTATGTCAAGTCATTTATCCAAGTCATGGTCTGTACATCCATTTCAGTTTGCGATTTGATACAAAGGTATTCCCGACTTAAAACTCTTACTGTACCAAAGAAGTAACAATGGTCTCAGATGAGCAGCAAGTCTCCAATCCGATTTATCAGGCGCTCGAATTTTGTTCCTGCCCGATAATAGCAATGAAAATTCAATTGATGTAGACATTTTGGCTAATTAATCAGAAATGCCTATATTTTAAGTTAACAATCAGTACAATCGTTTACATAAACTGTAAATAGTTTTGCATCCGAAGATATCCTCCTTCGAAACATTGTGACGGCCGAATGAACTTAGGTCTCAATTTGAGTAGTTTTGCAATTCTCAAATGAAGACTGCTTCAGTCAAGTTTTATTAACATCCCGTTTTAAAGCAACACTAGAGCTATTTTGGGACCGACCTTGTAATTTTGAACTGGGGTCAGAGGAGAATGCCACCCGAGTTGGTACCCTCTCTCTAAACCATACCAGACCCGCTTGCATGACTGTTCTTCGGTGGAATTGGGTCTAGAACCTGAAGCCCTCCGGTTCTGAAATTCAGACTTTACCACAAGGCCACCGCGGCCCCTGAAGACGGCTTGAACTAAAAGGAAAAATGCCAATTGGAATGAAGAGATTAACTTTTAAAAGATACTCCTGGGTGCACATTTATTTAAGGAAGCGATAGTTTATTTTATTGCATACGAATAACATTAGTATATGTTGGAAGCATTTATTTACTATAATTCATAGATAGAATTAATCTATCAGTTGTTGCAATCAAATTCCATATACTAGGGCAAGACAGTATAAAAGGGGGAACATTTTTGTAAACTTCCTAGGAATTTCTAGATTTAGCTATAAAGGTAAAATATTCGGCACTTTGCATTAAAATGTTGCTCAAAAATTGTCTCGTAGAATAAAGGAAATTTACTTCTAACGAATTTTAATTGAAGGAGTTCAAAATTTGACAGCTTTATTGTTTAGATCAACAATTTATTCAACCATTTAGAAATATTGATCCTATAATGTTTGAAAAGGTGATATTTCAAAGAACGAATTAAGAGATGTTAATCATTTCCTAAAAATACTATTGTCAATAATTTATAAAGCCAAGAGAAAAATTGTTTAAAAGAGCGACTCAAATATGTAGCGTTTTAACGTTCTACAGTGATTGCAAAGTTTTATTTGTGCGTTGTACTAAAAGTTAACATTTTTTTCCAGAAAATGCATTTTTCTTTGCTGTAAACATCCTAAATATTATTTGAAAAATATTATCGAAATGAAATTTTGACGAGATGTTTCATTGTTACAACTATGTCACGAACTAAAGCCAAAACTTGTTTTACGACACGAAAGCAATTTATGCGCCAGTTATGAACTAGAATGTTTTATATTTTACTTGTTCTTTAGTGAAAAAATTCACAATTAAAAAATTTCAAAGAACTGGGAATATTTCGAAAACTTAAGAGTCACTTGGAACCTTTTATATATTTAGCTGTGTTATGAAACGCAAGGTAAAAACTTTGTATTGGTTATAGGATGCTTGACGTAAGAATTTCTTTCAATTTAACTAAAATTGAAGATTTAAGAGTTAAAATTTCCACTGAAATTTTATAAATTTCAGAAACATTGCTCAGCAGGTAGTCACTTTTAATAGCAGCTATGTATCTCATGGATACGAAATATATAGCAAAATAAAAATATATCAAAACCAAATTAATAGAACATTAATAATTTCCTAATGACAATATACTTTTCAAGATTCTTTCAGAATACTGAAAAGGTCATTGGACACAATGCATAATTTCAGTATACCCGTTAGATAATGAAACTATCCAAGAGCTAAAGAAAGTTGAAGCATAGTAATTAAATTTTCCACCCTTCTAGAAAATTACTGGATTATTATAGTAGGAAGTAAAAACAAGTCAGATTTCTGCTAAAATAATGGTCGACTTTCTGTATAAATTTCCTATTTATCAATAAGAAATTATGATTTCTGTAGACGTCTGAAAGAATCATTTTCGTAGACTTAAATACATTTTTTTCAAAAGTGTTCTAGATACATTGAAAAACATCGATTTCGTTTTCAAATTAAATGTCATCTTTGCAGTAAATCGGTTCTAAATCAGGAATTAAAAATCTTAGATTTATTTTAAATGTCGAAGATTGTCAAACTTTGAATACGTTTTTAACTCTTAGTCATTTACTATACAATTCGCGAAAGCTTGCGGATGTGGATACGTCAAGACAAACGTAGCGGTAATTGAAGACACACAGAACAAAGGCTTAAAAAAGAAAGCGAGTAAACACTCATAAATCTTCCATTTTATTGTCCGCATATTACGTTTGTTCTCCTAATCTTCGCCTATTTAAAGGTTAGTTGAATAAGCATATATCAAGCAGAGGGAGAAAAATATCTAGTGTAGAATTATTACTAGTAAATTAATTTTAGGAATCAGGTTTGTTAAAATAGATTCTTTTAAATGCCATTTAGAGAAACTGAAAAATTAGCTTGTTTTAAATGTATTTTAATATTTCTAAACGCAGTAATGGAACGATTTTTCAACTAATAGACTAGGCAAAGCTCCTTTTAAACTTTCATTACTCGATTAAGTTTATTAAAATTTGTAATCAGCGATTGTGAATTTTTTTGTGAAAACGTATGTTTTTTTACAAGTATAAAAGAGTAAGATATTTGATAAATTGATTTGAGAAACTGCGAAGATTCTTCCAATAAGCAAAATTATGAGAATTGTTACATCCCTTTCATTTGGATGGTGTGGTTCAATGGCACAAGAGCCAATTTTGGCCATATACCATTATTTGGTAAATTTGCTCGAAATATTTGTTGCCATATCCTTACTGTGAAATTTTAGATGTGGTACAAACTCAGATAAAGACCTGATCCCTGTGTACAAAAATATGAGGTGTAAAAACCGGTTGAAGTTCGAAATGTAAATGCAACAGTGAAGACTGTCCTACTTCCAGCTGCGGAACAGATGGCATACTTAAGGTAAAGGAGAATACTATTAGACTTTAAAAGCTTTCTTTGAACTACAGACAATTTTGGGGTGTATGAAGTAATTGAGACGTTGTCAAATGAAAATTGCTTCCGAAGTAACACTTTTTTCGAAATTAGTGGAAAGAGCTGGCCCTTCAGCGTTCGATTTCAGCATTTACCGAGTTGCATATACCATGGATGAATGGAATCCTATGCTTTCAAGACATTACCTTCAGGCTATCGTCTTTTACAAAATTATGAATAAGTGGTTGGAGAAGAGAGTCGATGTTTGTTTTTCCATTAATTTTTTTCGTCATTTAACCCATTAACCACAAGGAAAAACTTGGCTCTCTCCACCTAAATAACCGAAATCTACGAAAGTAATACTTCCCACTTAGTTAATTTTAAATTGATTGTGCAATAGATGTAAATAATTTAGTTTTAATGTTAAAGGAACGACTTTCTATGGATTTCTCTAGGGTCATATACACGGAGGGGAAAATCTTTTGAATCGGCCACACAACCTTCTGGTACCGAAATCTATTTGGCCACAAAACCACTGTGCCCTTAAAGCTGACTAGTAAAAAATGCCCTTTCTTATTCCTACTTTGAGTTGTGAACTTCTGGCAAAGAGCCGTCAATGTTATAAAATCTTTACTATCGGAGCTGAATTTCGTTTCATTCGATAAGATTCACGATTGAGCTTAGCAAAATGGCTGATATCAGCTTGATCAGTCTTAATTGCCGTCTTTTTTCAATTCATTTCTTATAATACACCCAAACCTTATAATTTTAAACCCTTGAAACGCTTCTGACAGTGACTTCCAAATAGGTAAAAGAATTTTAGGTATTCATTTCAGCTGCACTTTATCTCCTCTCCATCTTTGAGAAGAGCAGATGGATTTTTATTTTAGTGACGTTACCTCAATTTTTTAACACCCATTTCAAACTATACCGGTTCTTTCAGCATGAATTTCATTTCAAAGTTGTCAAGATAAGTGGAAATTCATTCAACAATTAGTACATTTAATACTACTCCGATTCCACATAGTCTCGTTTTTCAAAATCATAAAAACTTTTACGAAAGAGGTAAAATAGAATCGGATTTTAGGACAATCTGACACATAAAATCAAAATTTCCAGCAAAGAATTAGAATTACCCTTAGTCAAGTACCGACGTTCCTTTTGTCAAGGCGAAAAAAATGAAAATTTCAGGACATTGAATTCTTAAAATTGTCATGATATAACATACATTACCCTCTTGATATTCCAGCTTTATCAAAAAGAACTTTTGTTGCTTTGACATTCCCAAACTTTGAAAACAAGTTTCTCAAATCGTCTTCGGTAGTCTAGAGGGGAAGAAAAAGATCATAAGCTTTCAGAAACGTGACAATTCACAGAGCATTTCTTTTGTTAACCCTTTGCACTTCGATGGGTGCCTTTCACGATAGTGCCTTTACTAAAAGAATATTACTCGAAACGATTGTTTATTGCTTCGAAATTTATGCAAGTCGAACAAGTCTTTAAGCGAATTATCCATCGAATTTCTTTTCCAGAGGACAAAAGATTAAGATCAGCAATAACGAGTTATAAAAAATTAAATCAATTCCTACTTAGATCAATTTTTATTTTAATTACTTTATCAAATTACATTTAGTATAAATAATCTATCAAATTATCGATTTTCTCAAGAATTGAACTCGCATTCTTTACCAACACGTGAAAAATACTGAAGTTCTTTCATTTTACCGATTGAGCTACTGCCCGTTGATTTCAATTTTTATTACAAACTGCTAAACCTCAATTTAAAGTATTAATATTTGAAAAGATTGTATTAACATCAAGTGTCATCCACTACAAGTCCGAAGAATATATTTGAACTTCAGTGGATGAAAAGGAGTACTTAATTAACGATTGAAAATTTGAACAAGATATATAGGGAGTGAAGTGAAGCTATAGGGATTTAAAAGTGAAGCAATAGGGATTTAAAAATGAAATATTTGTTATATTGCACTCCATATAACCCAATTTGAAGGTGGACTATGTGACAGTACAAATCTCAATAGCCTGTATGCATCGTCTTTTTAGAAGCTTAAAATTCTGCACTCATTTCTTTGATGTTTACAAAACTGATGTTTGGTTCGATAAAGCCCAAATGCCAATTAATTTCTATAGATTTACATATAGAAAAGCTGTCGTTATATACTCGCTGTATTATAAAAGTAAACTACCCGTAGAATTTTCGAAATTTAAAAGTTTTTCCAATAATTTGAAAAGGTCAGAATTTTAGAATGTTTCTAAATTTAGATTCAAGTAGAATATACTTATTTCTGAGGCAATGCACGACTTTAAAAAACATAAGCAGTCGAAATTTTTTAAAGATTCTATTGAGTTTGAGCCAATTAAGAACCATTCTTGTTGACGGATCATGTTTTCAAGTTGCTATTTGAGATATTTTAAAGGAAAACGTTGAAAGGTAATCTGAAGAGTTTTCAGGCCAATTCATTGAAAGCACGGGATAATTTTTAAATACTTATTAAATAGAGGCAAAGAACTAAAGAGAATCTGTGACAAATTTTTCTAAAGTCTCAAACTAAAATATTTATATTTTATACTAGCATTACTTGCAACGCGTTGCCCATGGTATACCATCCAAGAAAAATTAGCTTTAAACTTAAGCCTAGCCGTCACGCGATACGATATGAGCATATTACGCTACAAAATCAAAAATGTAGCAATCAAAAATAGCTACAAAACAAATTTTATAGCGTGGCGCTAGCCTTATAAGTAAAATAAACGATACAGAAGTAGACTTTTGGTAAAGTGGTTATGTTACTCGGCTACTGGCTCTAGCGTCGCGGGTTCGTATCGTGACCTTCACTCGCTTCAATAGCATACATTCAGAGCTCTTTAGACTTAAAGTAAAAATAGGATAAGTTCGTAAAAAAAAACATGCGATCATTTCGCTCCTCCGGAAATTCTTTTATCATCAATTCAGTTGCAGATTGATTTAAAGAAACTTATTTCGCTCATTAAAAGACTCTTTCTCTAAGTGTGGACAGTATTAATTGTAATTATTGAATAAAAAGAAATCAAAACAAAATTTCTTTTTTGACCCAAGAAGGAATAGGCATTTTTTTTAATTATTTGTTTTAGATGAAATTTGGCTTGCAGGTATTTCCAATAGGTTTAAGACGAGTTGAAATTTAGCGAGTCAAAGTGACTCAACAGTAGAAATTAATCTATTCCATTCGAAAACGAAATTAAAGAATAAGTGGCCATGTTTTATTTACATAATGAAAAAAACTCAAAAATGAACTTTCAAGTTCCTTCATGTTTTTTTCCCTCAATGAATTAAACGACTCCGAAGTTAGTGTTGGAACTTAGTTCTAGTTTAGAACTCAAATGTGATCAATAATAACCTCGATTCAATGCTTAAGGCAATGTTCAATTATTGCCTAGATAAAGGAAACTTGGATACATCATCCAATACAACTCAGCGTAGAATAACAAGTACAGAATCATTACAAATTTCTGCAGCGAGCATTATTTTATATCCGAGAAAGATAAAATACACTTCGGGAAAAACACCGAGAAACTTTGGGTAATCTCTTGGCATAAGAGAACTCACTTTTAACAGATACTTACATTACTGGAAATGCCACCAACGAAAATACTATTGGGCACAGGTGTGCCATTTTTCAAAGCATTCATTCCACGGGGATCATCACGCCCTCCTGTTGCCTGAAAAATAAGCCAAGAATATTGTAATTTCACTGCTGAATCTATACGAGAATCAATAAGCGATGGTAAACTTGAATGAAAGATTTGATTTACTATAAGTTGGATATTTTCGAGAAACTAGATCTGATCTATGGGTAAAATTCAAGTCTTGAGAAAATCCATTAGGTAAATAAGCTGCAAGATAATCCTTTACACTAGATCAAAGCTGACATTTAATTCTTTTAATGTACATTATATCAAAATTTGAGCTTTATATATGGCTTTGTTAGACGTTTTACAATCTAAGATTTTTCACTTAAAAGGCAAACAATTGACTATTAGTCACCGTTTAGTTGTCCGAAAATATCAATGACAGCAGCAAAATTTGCTACCATACAAGGGCGCTCGAAACTTAATTACTAATTTTTTTTAAAGTTATTGTTTCTAATGGCACTTTTCCTAGACAAGCTCTGACACCATCAGCGAATTTTAGCCAAGGGTGCATCTCTTGTTTTAAGTAGAGCCATCTAGGGCCAAAAATACTCCTTGGCTTGCACAGATATAGATATGCCCAAACTGAGAATCGAACCCAGGACACCCAGATCACGGGGAAGACACGCTAACCCTGTACTAGGACGTCGGCTAAATATATTCAGCCGAGTAAAATTGTTCATGCCAGGTACTTATTTGAAACTGATTTGCGAAATATTTACTTTTCACAACCGCTATATGCATATAATAAGGAATCTTTTGAAATATATGAAATCAAGACACGTTTACAACTGCTTTCATACAAGGAAAAGAATTTATTGTAACGTTTTCGATATTGCAAACGGATTTGTTAGCCTTCAAGTTTGACGACCAATAATTCGGTTTCAAAATCATAGTCTAACCATCCCTCAAATTTACATCTAAACTTATGTATATTCAAATAATGAATCGAATCAAAATCCAAATTTGTACAATTTAAATTAGTTGAGTTTAGTTTTCCAGTTTAAAAACAAAATTAGCACGACATATTTACACTTTTAGTTTTTATTGCTTTCGAATTTATATGTATACAAATGTGAAAATGGAGAAAGACTAAATATTTGTTACAATTCATACGAATAAATGTTATACAAACCGACACCATGTATAATAACAATATCGTTTATTTTTCCTCCCATTTTTGATTTTAAAGTTAAGTCTGTATGAAATTTACTTATTTTCTGGCATTTGGCCGTGAATGAAAATGCTCAAGATAAGCAAAGAATAATTTTAGAAGCGAATAAGCCTGAAAGCTGGAATGAGAAGAATTCAGATAAGAATCTTTATAGCCAATACTCATTTCGGAAAGTTTGATATGTCCCTAGATTAGGACCGTCGATTACGGGTCAAAAGAGCGATTACTTAGTTTTTAAAGTAAATGTATAGTTATTTGAAAACTACATGCCTTAGATCATCGCATTATTTACGAATGTCTTTGAAGAACTCCAGTTTAACAATATTAACATTATACAAGGAAAGTTCTCGTAAGAAAACTAAATTTTAAACTACTGGTCAACCTTTGAAAAGACGTTGATTCGACAATATGCATCTACTTTTAAATAAAATATAGATCACTTTCTTTCGTGTTTATTGGTAAACTTGAAGAAGTTGATAAAATGCAAATTTAAAGATAAAAAAAATTGTTAAGATAGCTTCTATCATAAAAAAGAGGCCTTGCTCAGTCCTAATTGACTAGGATGAATTTTCAATCCAAATTTCTTATACAAGATTCACTAAAGTTCCGCACTTTTTTTCAGTCTTATAGACTAGAAAACTCGCATGGTAATTATAAAGAGGACTCCAAAATTTACTCCAATCTAAATGTCCGTGGTTTAATAAACTTAATAGGTAAACATTTGCACTAAAATTTTTCAATTATAAAAAGATTCTTCAGAGTTTGTTACAGAAAGTTAAAAATTGAAACGCCATTTTAAGTTTTAAACGGTTTGCATTTCTTTCTATTCTCTTTATTCTATAAGAGTCCTCCAGGAGCACCCAATTTTATCCATACATCTTTAAAACGATGAACTACTTACAGTAGTCGAAAGAAAGTTGTGCTGGAAATGAACAATTTCTATATCTTAAAGTTTTCTTTGAATGAAAGGGAATGCATTTGTTGGAACTTCCTTAAATAAAAATTACAAAATAGAATGCTTATAATTACATGTGAAGAACTTGTTTTTTCAGTCGAATATTGCATTTTAGGCATTTGAATATCTGAAGATTTCACTGCTCGACAAATTTCATTCAACTTATTTTAGAAGATTCAATAGTGCAATTCAAACCAATTTTATTATCCAATGACATTGCGAAGTGGAATAATAAAGAATTCGTAAAACTTTACGATACAATTTCACAAATACGATTAAACTCAATACGAATTCTTTTGTCCAACATCTGCTTCAACGATAAAAAACCCTACAGCGTGTCATTAAAATAACAATATTGTTTACAAGTCTAAGTACAATAAGTGAGCAGCTGTTTCGCTAGCCACATTAGGAGAGATTAGTTCTGAAGGTGAATTTATCAATCGAACTGTAAATGTTTAAAATAACTTTATAAAAATATTTTCGCCTTTCTTTTACAAGCAGAGAGTTAATTTCTGTTAGAATTACATTAGCACTGGAATACAACAAGAGAGTCAGATACTCTGGTTTCTTGTTTAAATATTTAGCTCCTTAGGGCGTCAACAAGAATTCATCTGTTTATCACTATTTATGGAATAAACTATAAAAGGAAAATTAGAATTCGCACATCCTAGGGAATAGTAATTATTTCATAAAAGCAGAATCGGTTTTCCGAACTTTTTCACATTCCGTTATCATACTGCAGGGCTATATCTCACAGAAATAAACAGCAATAATATGATTCATGCAGTATTTGAAGCCGATAAAAATAAAGTTTCAGCAATGCTTACAAACGTATAACATTAAAGAGTACCATGCCTTTGGGTAAGGAGATAAATAATAGGCACTAATAACAAATAGACAATAAACAAAACTTATCACATATGGAAAAGTTACCAGTTCGAAAGTTTTTATTTCATAACAAACTATTACAAGCGTTATTCAACATGATAGACATAGTTTAAAAAAACATTTTAATTATAAAAATGGCACTGAATTTACTTACCATTGTAGTTATAAAGGTAAGTTTAAATTAAGATATTAGTTTATATGATACCCATCGACAACAGAGGAACTCAACAGCAGTCCGATTTATAACCGAGAAAGGTCATTAGCACTGAAAATATACATACTGGAGTGCCCAAGAAAGTTTCGATTTCTGCGCAGATAAAGCATCAGTTTTTCTTAAAATCGAAATATCGCTTCACAATCGGAATCGTTGGTATTTTGATAGGAGCCTTATTACGAGCTTGCGCTTTTTGTAGGAGATTTTGATTTTATACGATAGAATTTTTCTGTCAGTAGAATAATTTTCGTTATAATGATATGTTTCTGACTTAGGAATAAGTTTTATCTTTCTTTTTTTCCCATTAAATAGATTTTCGCATCTAAATAATTAAGGTTTATATACATTTTTTTTTAAATTTAATTAAAAAGTAATTTGCTGTTTTTGTGATTTCAGTGGATAAAAATTTTTGTAACGCTTCAAAAATGATCTTCGGTCTATCGAAGATTAAATTTGTTTTCATTTATCACATTTTTTTTTTTCGAGTTTTGGATTAAGTATATAAGAAGACTGAAACTGTCAGTTCGTTATCTCCAATCCCGGTGATTTTTTCTACTTGAAAATTGTTATCGATATATCATCGAATGCTGGCTTTATTCATAAACATTCTTTAATCTCAACGTGGGAAAGTGGATATATGTGTTGAATAATGTGCTGTAATCAGATAATGTTTTGTTTTGCTTGTTTTGTCAAGAAATTAATTTGATATTTGCAATTATGTATTAAATTAGCACCCCGTTTTATTTATTAATCATAGTGATTATAATTGATCTTATTTTCGAAATTGGTTAAACGACGAAAACAACACCTGAAATGGTACCCCCTTTTCAAACTTTCATTTCACATCAGTGTAAGGACATTTGGTATTTCGTTTAATGCAATATAGTGAGTCTCAGATAGAATCTGGTTTCAAACCCACAATTTTTCAATCCTAAGGTCAAGAATTGCCACCAGACTTTGTGGCCGTAGGATCCAAAATTGTTTATGCATCGATTATGTATACGCTGGTTTAGTATGTATTAAATATAATTTTTAATTAAATTAACTATAATTCGAAAAATTCATGTAGAAATTAATCTAAAGTTGAGGTGTTATCTTGAAGGTCATTCGAAACTAAGGCATTGATAACCAAACTGGATTAACCTACAATTTTTCTAAAACAAAGCTAAACGTAATATTCTATAAACATTGAAATGAGCTATTAAATAAATATTGCTATCATACACAGTTTAGCTAAAACTTTTTTAATCCAATCTAATTTTGAATATCTCGCTCTGTGCAACGAATAATGTGGATTGATCTCCTTTGCCATTGCTGTAAGCTCAACATACTATTCTTTGCTCTTGATGGTCAGTAGGAAAACTAATTGCAATCATTGCGGATATTTATTCCACCAGAAATTATCGGTTTAGTTTAATTCAGTTGTATTAACGTCTCACTTTAAATCAAAACCAGAGCTATTTTGGGACGGATCTCGTAGTTTTGAACTGTGGTCAGATGATGAGGGCGACACCTGAGTTGGCAGCCCTCTCACCCCACCAACCTCACCAGTGGAGGGCGTTTGGCCCAGGCGGATTTAACGTGCACCAGACCCGTTTATACGCAAGTTTTCCAGTGGAATCGGGTCACGAACTTGAAACCTTCCGGTTCCAAAGCCAAGACTTTACCACCAGGCCACTGTAGTCTTCTAGAAATTATAGAGTTATGAGAAGTTGTACTTTACAACCGTTTTGTTTCTAACTGTAACTGTTTCTTATTGTTTGGGGAGAATAGAGAGACAAAAACAACAATTTTCAATTCAAAAATTAAATTGTTATTAATTTAATCAATACGAAATAAGCAATTAATATAATGTTGCACTTTATTTCATTGAATCCCTTCTGTTGTGCAGATATATGACGCTATTCTAGGACTACAATATCTTCTAACTCTCAGTACCATTCAATGACAGAGACGTCACTTAAGCTGGCATCCCAGCCATTGAGTTTCAATCTCACATAGCGTGGATTGGGAAGGACTGACTGGGGAAGACTGATTTGGTATGATAGTTTTAATATGAATTAGATCTTAATTCATAGAGGATTAACGGTGAAATCGGATCTATAACTTGTGATTCTCTAATCTCACCATACCACCAGGTAACAATCAATGCCCCATTAATTAATTAAGAAAAAAATACTGCCTTTATTTGGCGATCGAAATTTTTTTAAAAAACATGAAACATTAAATTGAGAAAATACATGCATTCTCTAATGTCGAGGAATTGCATCCGTGGGGATATGATCACTTGGAGACGTGATGAACTGAAAAACATGAGTTCGAATAATGAAAGATCCCCAGTAGGGATAGCATGGTTGGTAGGGAATTAGATTCACATCCCTTGGACTGTGAGTTCGAACCCGCCAGCCGAAGACTCTCCTTATGTTTGTGTGGTGGGCATTAAATCTGCCGCGATCACAAAATCCTCCATGGCCAGAGTATTAACACTGGGGGTACTGTGTCAGATGTTATCGCTCTCTGCTCCAGATCTAAATTACGATCTATGGATAAATAAATGAATCAAATGCATGGATGGAGTCTCCCCGTAAAAAAGGTTTGTGACGTGTGTGATCTAGAAGTCAGACTTCTGCCTTCGGGTGCTAAGAAGTCCATTCACTCAGAAGCTACTGCATACCTCCTTCCGTTGTAAAGGGGAACACGAGAACAACAATTGTAATTATTTAATAAAAAGTAACTAAAAAATTTTTTTCTTTGTTGACCTTAGTAGGAATTGACTTAAATTTTTTTATATTACTTATTTTTGTTCACTACGACACTGACTATACATACATGCCGTAAACATAAACTAAATAATTTTATTAGTTTTCATAGTTCATTGAAAATCACAGCTTACCATTAGCTTATTGAACAATTTTTAAGGCAATACATGACATGGTTGAGGAGCATGAAGTGAAAGAATAAAATTATTAGTTTTATTCTTTGTGCATTGATTGAACTTTAATAACTGATTCATCATTGTGATCGAGCTGGTGATTAGAGTTTCCCTTGTTTTCTTCCAAGCGAAACACAAATTTTGGCCAGTTTCTTTTGAAAGTCTTCTAGGGAAGTCCCCTACTAGCATGATATGAAACTAAAGGCAGACTTCTACTTCAAGTATTATAGAGTTGATTCAAAATCGCTTTCACCAATAACAGCTTCACAATTTTTCTTTATTATGAGTTTTTATTTTGGACCAAGTGAGGTTATCCTACAATAAAAAAGTAAAGAATATATTTTCATTTCAAAATACGTCTTTTCTTTAGGTGTATGTTAAATAATTGGAATTAGTAAATTAAGCTTAATTTGGGATATATCGATATCGTATGAAAAGGATAGTTAAAAATCTAATCTATTTCAAGTTCTAAATATCGAGATATTAAAAAGTTTTCTTTTAAGTCATTCTACAATAATTTTCGATGATAAATATAAAGAAATATGAAGAATATGAAAGATAATAATTTTAAATAATTAATTGAAATATAAGCTAATAAATTATATTTATTATAAACTCTTATAGTACAAACTGAAAAGTAATAACTAAATTATTCAAAGAATAAATAATTAAAATAATCGATTAATTCCAAAAAATATTGATTGTTATTATGTAAAGAATATAATAAGTAATTTTAAAGAATTATTTTAACCACAAGTTAATTGATTTTATTTATTACGAATTCAAGTGCAGTGTGAAAACTAATAATTAAATTAATCAATCAATCAATAATCAAAATAGTCATTTAAATCTGAAAAGGCAGACATTTATTTATAATACTTAGTCTAAATTACAGCTAGGAGGGAAAAAAAGAACAGCGTTCTTTCAGAGGAGATATCACGCACATTTTACAGAGCATTCTAGACGGGTCAGAGTATTTGAAATTATTTCATAAGAATATTCGATTTATGTTGCGAAAGTTTTGATAAGCCCATTTAGCACTGATACTGAACAAAACAATCTAAACTCTATCTCTCCTTTGTTTCTTATCCAAAATTATAATATCCAATTCTAAACATAGTATTTTTATTGTTTTTTTTTATAATTTACTTTTTCAGCTATTTAAAAAAATTAAACCACTTTTGAACTCATTGAACATATATCATTTTTTTAAAATTCTTTCCGTGGTTGCAAAAAAACGATAAATACGAAATGTTATCTCTTTGGTACATAATATGCCGTTGATAAAAAAAAATTCTATGCAGAAATCAAAGTTACAGGTGAAGAAGAAAGTTTTGTTTATTTTTGCTTCATATTTTCTCTAACTACATATTTGCGCTGAATTTCTATTTTCAAATTAGTTTATAATAACTACTTTTACAAAATACGACGCCTACATTCTGGCACGTGGGTAGCGCGTCTTCCTCGTGTTCTGGGCGTCCTGGGTTCGAGTCCCGGTTTGGGCATGGTAGTTCTTCATCTGTACTATCTATGAGATATATGAATGTTGTCCCCTGTATAACGGGGTTCTGTAAGCTAATGTGAAGTGAGTAGCGAAGATGTATTCTTGGCCCTAGTTGGCGCTACTTAAAAATAAGAGACGCGCTCTCGGCTTAAAATCGTTGACAGTGTCAGCTCATTTGTCCAAAGCAAGTGACACTAGAAACAACAACAAAATGCTATAAGTATTTTAATTGAAATATTTAGGAACCATCGAGAAATACCAAGAAAAAAAATTCTATGCCATATGCAAATTAGTCCTTACATCCTTTACAACCGAAGCTCAATAAATTTTCGAATGCTGACGTCCTAGCATAGAGGTAGCGCGTCTTCCCCGGGATCTGGGGGGTCCCGGGTTCGAGTCCTGGTTCGGGCATGGTTGTTTTTCTGTCTTCTATCTGTAAGGTAAGTGTTTGTGGCCCTCTGTAAAAAGGGGCTGTGCAAGCGAATGTGATAGAGTAGCTATTCTGTATGTTAGCCCTAGTTGGCGCTACTACAAAACAAGAGACGCTGATAAAGCTTAAATCGCTGACTACCTCGGCGAGTTTATTACAAGTGCCATAAGAAACAACAACAAATTTTCGATTATAGAGTGTTCATAGGTATCACAAAAATATGATGG
>JAOUZG010050968.1:11420056-11472824 GCA_026289955.1 Argiope argentata | reverse complement strand
TATATATATAGCCTTTTTCTATGAATACTTTTCTTTTAATTTCTGTATGTAAAGGACGCGTTGCATTCATTAAAATGTTATGAAATCTTATTCAACAATATTTATTCAAATCTTTTTCAATCATCATGCATCCATTAAAATTTATTTTTTTCTTGCGCATTTTATTTAATTTTTTCCTGCATAATAGCATTAATGTTTAGAGATTATTTTTCATGGAAAATATCACAGATTTTTCAGATTTTCAAGTTAGACGAAATTCCTTCTTTTTTTAAAAAAAATATTATTAGCATATTTAATTGAAAATAAGTTCACTGTATTTATTAAACCATTGCTCATATACATGATAGCTTTAGATTGACTTTACTTTATTAATTGTCTGAGTATATTGTTTCTGAATTAATTTCCTGAGTATATTGTTTTGTGATTACGAATTTTAGACTTATCGCTTAACAATTCATATTCAATTTGTTATTAAAAAGACAAATATCTTTCTGCTGTTTTATAATTTAAATAAAACATTCATTCTACATATCTTAAATTTCCTGTCGGTTATAAAATTTATTTGAGATGAAATTTCATTTATTATTTACAGCTGAGATTTTAACAATTCTCGTTGCCCAGATCGTCCCAGTTCCCTCAAGACTAAAAAATGCCACTCAAGACAATTTTTTTAAAAAAAATATTTATAGGAGTTATGCCACAATGTTTGGAAAAAGTAATGTAGAAAATTAAATAAAATTGGAATAAGATGAAAAATCTCTTTAATAAATTATGTGAGCACCTTATGTAATTTTTTTCTTTGTTAGTGGAATTTTCTTGTTTATTTTTTAGATTTATTTTATCATCTCGATATTCTTCATAATGTTAACAAATAATTTCTGCAATTATTTGTTAACATTATGAATTGAATTGAATCGAATTGTAAATTTTCCTTTTCTTTACAAAGAATTTTGTTTTTTGAAATAAACTTTTATTTCCAATCATAACTTCGTACAGAAATTTTATTTTGACCCACTTTATAATATACTTTCAAAAAAAGCAGAGTATAGTATTGATAATAATACCTGAATGAATGTAAGAAAGGAGAAAGTAAAATGCAGACAATAAAAAGAGCGAGAGAGATTCAAAATTTATGTCATAAAGATAATATTAGAAATCAAAGAAGGTTTACAAACAGGAAGAGCAGAAGGTCTTTCTACGCTTTATGCCATCCTGAGATTTATTTTATAGCTCGCCGCTATTTCGGATGATTTAAAATGAAAGATCTAAATTTGTTCTAGTCACAAGAATACTTAAAAATGCCCGATTAATGGATGGTTATTTTATCTAAACACTCTCAACCGCAGCTATTCATAGCTTAAAATTTACGCATTAAGTGTTTTTATTTTAAATTATTCTCGGTTCTTCTTGTTTAGTTTATAAATCCAAATGATAAATTAGCTTTCTCTGAATACTGTCGGACTTTTTTACTCATTAATAACGACCTTCAGAGATAATATGATCTCATGGGCTTTATTTTTAATATCGAAGTACATTACTATCGATCGTTATTATAAATGTGAAAGTTTGGATGGATGGATAATGTTAGTCAACCACGCCAGTATGGCTGAACGATATTGGTTCAAATTTAGCACAGAGATAGACTATAGTCTATAAATCCGTTTAATTGAGTGGTTAATTTTTTATTAATTAAAAACTAATTTTCTAGCCAAAAATCTTCATTTTCCCATTGCCAAAAGAATAAGACTTCAGTTTTTTTTCTCATGCTAATGAAGCTAGGCTTAACATGTTTTCGACCGATTATTTCAAACGATTCTGTTTATTTCCTTAGTGCTTGATGCCTTTAAAATTAAATATTGTTAATGAATCGATTTTTTGGATTCATTCTGAAGTACTTTTGAATTAAAATAAAACATAATAAAGGAAATTAAAAATTTCTAATCCGTATTGCGTTACCCCAACTGGCGTAGAAAATTCGCGCTGCCCCATTTAGCTTTGAATTGGCATGCTCAGTGTGTTCTTGACTTAATTTTGTTTTAGAAAGACTAATTAGCAAACAATTTTGAATAATTGGTTTGCTGTTTTGTTGCATTTCAGGCACACACTGTAAATAAATTTTCTTAGGTTAGTTGTGTGAGATAAGCTTTGATATACAACCATTTGATGCTTTGCGAGGTTAGTAATTTTTCGGTAGCGCTTTGTTTGGATTTACCTAGCCATCATTTCTTATGTTACTGTAATTCAATCTTTCCTGTGCATTTCCCTTGATTTATTCCTGCTGTACGCATTCCTTTCACCTACTATCATTATGCTGGTGTCTTGACACAGAGGTAGCGCTCCTTCCTCGTGATCTGGACGTACCCGGTTCGAGTCTCGGTTAGGGCATAGTTGTTCTTCTGTGTACTATCTGTGAGGTATGAATGTGCCCCCCCAGTAAAAAGGGGCTGGACAAGCGAATGCGATGAGGGTATAGCTAAATCGTACTCTTGGCCCTAGTTGGCTCTACTTCAAAAATAAGAGACACTCATTCGGCTTAAAATCGCTGAGGGACATCA
This sequence comes from Argiope argentata, assembly GCA_026289955.1. NCBI lineage: Eukaryota > Metazoa > Arthropoda > Arachnida > Araneae > Araneidae > Argiope > Argiope argentata. Next base: position 11,470,269 of record JAOUZG010050968.1, on the reverse strand, counting down.
GCACGCTTGTCCATGGCAAGTGCCATTAGTAACCACAAAAACAACTTTTCAATTAAATTTTTTGCATACATTCCATTTTTCTGCATTTTTTGATTTTTTTTCTATATTTCCGTTAATTTGCTGCAGTGTTCATCGAAACCTTACAAATGGAAACGCCATTACTGCCGTTCGCTCTACATTCGGCGAAAATTTGGCGAAAGACTTCTTTTTTTTTGCGAAAATTATTTTTACCAGCACCATAATGATACGGTTTGATGACATTTTATATTGTGATCAGATCGCCAATTTTCATACATACACATCAAAATTTCCACGCGTACGAAATCGCGGATAACAATGAGTTATTTATATGTTTATTAGTTGTGCTATAGTTTAATCTGATTTTAACATAAAACTAGAGATAAGACAACTATTTATCAGTAGCATAATAAATATTTATTACTATACTTCTCGAAAAATTTAACAAATATATCATTTAATTTCCACCGGAACCCCACAAACATGACGATGAGAAGCATCTGGTATGTTGGTTCTCGCCACCCAGGTGTGTACATAAATGGTGTCGGGTCATCTGCCCTCTACCGATGATGGGGCATACTTCCCACTGAAAAGGTTGTACTGTAACCTGTTCTGTCCCTTAGAATTAAACTTTAGTCCCCTCCAATACTGTCGTAACGGTCCGGTCATTCAAGTTTATCCATGTGCCCTAATACGTACGTTTTCCACTTATTCTTCAGAATGAAAATTAAAGAATTTGAACTAGACTACGCTCAGATTTTTATTTTCAGAGTCTCGAACAAGAGAGTTTTAAGCTTAGTAAAGGAAATCAATATATGATGGGAATACATTATTTTCCTGGCCATCTGAAACTAAGATTTAACGATAAAATCAACAAAGCCAAAAATCGCTTATCAAATTTCGTTTATCTAAATCGTTACGTTTTCGGGTTATGGTGTTTACATGTATATAAAACAGTCAGCTTTTTGATAGATTTGGCTCCAAATGTGATACAGATCTATATTTTAGATGATAAATCTTATCTATCAAGCTCTTATCTTTTTTCAGTAATCGCTTCTCTTGTACTCGGAATGGACAGATTTCCAATGAATGAATTTCATTCAAAATTTGATAGAGATCTACAAATGGGATATTAAATCCATATAACAAATACCATCCATCTCAAAGTGTTTTTGAGTTATCGTGCTTCCAGACAGATAGACAGACAAAAAAGACTTAATAAACAAAAATGTGTATATCGTACTAGGAGATATGTCAAAATCTCGATTCGAGTTTTTTGATTATTACAATACATTCTCTTTGTACACTTCTTATTCGAAAAAGTTTTAAAAATCAGATAATTTTGTGTACATTTATAGCGTTATATTAAGAACAAAATAAATAATCACTTCAGAAGGAATTCCTTTAAAAATTCAAGGTGCGTTATTTTCTGCAGTCATGGCGACAAACATCCAGCTTCGAGTTCTGATTCTTCAGAAAATCCATCATTTACACAACCCTTATATTAATTTGTTTGTCAAGGATCAAAAGCCTTTTTCTTGGTGTGGTACATAATTTTGAAAAGCAAGTTTAGTTTGGTTATATTAACGTCCCTTTGTAAACCAACACTAGGGCTATTTTGGGACGGACCTTGAAATTTTGAACTGTAGGACAACACTTGAGCTGGCACCCCCTCTCCACACCACTCCAAACCAGTGGGAGGACGTTTGGCCCTGACAGATTTAACGTGCAATTGACCCTCTTACACGACGGCTCCTCGATGGAATCGGGACGCAGAGCCGAAAGCATACGACTCACCAGCTGAGACCTTTCCACCTGTCCACCGCGGTCTCTTGAAAAGCAATAAGTGAAGGCTCGGATGTTTTCTCGTATTCTTTCCATGATTCATAATTTCAAAATCCATTTCGAAATAGCTCTTGTGTAGTGTCTAAGCAGGGCTACATAATAAGTTCTAGAATGAGAAATAAACAAAAAAAAGTATTGTAGAAAAAAATCGAATTGGAGGGAAAGCAATGATTTGAGGACCGAACGTCGGCATTAGGACCAAAGGTCGTGAGGAAGCCGCGGTTGCTTGGTGGTAAGGTCATGGCTTCAGAACTGGAGGGTTTTAGGTTCGACACTCGATTCTACGGAAGAACCATCGAGTAAGCGGGTCGGGTGCACGTTAAATTCGTCCAGGCCAAACGTCCTGCCACTGATGTGGTGTGGCTTGGAAAGGGAGGTGACAGCTTAGATGTCGTCCTCGTCATCTGATTGCGGTTCAAAATTATGAGGTCCGTCCCAAAATAGTCTTAAATGGGACGTTAATATAACTAAACTATATCAGAGGTCGTGAACTCAAGAATCTATTCCACCAAAGATTCTCTTGTTACGTTAAATCTACAGTCAACCTCGCCATTTGAGCATTGTTCAGAATTGCGAATTCCGTTGAAAAAAAGCCCTCAGCTTACATAATTCTCTGCCATTGGTATTACATGCAGATAGTTAGTTAAGTGCAATTTGTTGATTAAAGCTCATTTTCCTTACTTTTGGCCGATAACGGAAATTTCACCGAAAAGCCGTCCGTTTATTGGTAGATCTTCTTCGAGGCGTCATTGAAAGGCTCTAAAATAGTAATAAAGCTTCATAACTGGTCAATTTCAGTCCCAAAAAATGGAATTTTTCTTTTAAATATTTGGGAGTCAGGAATATATTACTAAATATGACTAACATGACCTGAAGGCTGCATAGAAATTTAAATTATTGTCATGTTTTCAACTGTATATACAAGTATGTAACACTAACAAAACAATTATTTACATCATATAAAATATTTTTTCTGTTGGAAATAAATATTATTACTAACGGTTTAGAAATTTGCTCATGAAACAAGATTGAAGTAATTGTTGTGTTTATCAACTCTATTAAAATATGTGATTACATTCGAGATGAAATATTTGAAAAACGTTAGAAAACAGTTACATTTTTGAATATTTACATAAAAAAATATTTAAACATCATTTATGAAATCAAAATATACCAGTTAAGCGGCAACAGTTAAAAAAAATTAGAAAAAAAGGAGTCTTCTTTTTTTTCCTGTTTTCACTAAAATGTTGCATGAAGTAAAATAACTTCCAGTTTAGATGTGCATCAAATGATTAGCTTAAGATTTTGAAGATAGCTTAAGAAATATATAATCTAGTTCCTTAACTTTAAAAAATTTGTATTTCTGTCAATTCTTTGAATACTGGAGTTAAACTGATAAATAACACTAAATTTTGATTTATTTTTACATTGTGGAGCACTAAAATAACTATAAAATATTTCCGAATTGAATACATTATTTATTCTCTAGTCTTAGAACTACAGAATATAATGAGAAATTTTTATACAAAATGTAAACAAAAATATGCATTAAATTTTAACCCTTTGCACTTCGACGGTATCTCTGACTAAACATTCAAGATTGTGCGTCATTTTGACGTTTCATTTATTTATTTTTCAAATGTAATCGTTAAAAATACCTGCATAATGGTTGAGAGATGTAGATTAATTTTTCAAAGAAATTCGAAATTTTTTCAAAGAAATAAATATGCATAATTCGAGAAAAGAATTATGCCTATTTATTTTTCATAGCAATAAACAAATATTTGCATTAGGTGAATAGTTTTGCATATAATTATTTTTCGAAGTGCAAAAGGTTAATGTTTGAGGTTTTTTATAAGAAAATTCAAGTAAAGATTAGAATTAAAAAAAATAGATTCTAAATATGTAAAAATAGCATTAAAACATATCTAAATGCAAATATGAAAATTAGTGTAACTTCCTAAAACAAGCAAAAATCTAATGATTTTATAAAGAAATATGTTCAAACCTCAAGAATATTAATTTTAAAATATCATAAATGCGCAAAAAATTGTTTGTTCTACGTAATCACCTACCTAAAATGCACTGTATGGAGTTATAATTACGCCATGCAACGTTTTCAAAGTTACTGTCCTAGTGTAAATGCATTCATTCAATTATTTGTACAATCAAACATAACCCTAGTAGATCATTTATTTCAAAAAACATCCAAATTATTTAGGCGAGAAAAAGCATTAATGATTTTCTTTAAATACAAAATACAACTATTATAAAAGTTGAAAAAGAAGAAAGTATTTTAGCTGCAATGAAATAATTTCGAGTCAAATCATACAAGAAATTCACATTTTTAACTGCAGTTGTTCTTTCTCGTGCCCTTCAATAAATCTTATAAAAAATTAAAAATTAATCGACTGAACTGAATGAATTGGTGCGAAAATGATATCGATCGAGTTTTTTCAAATTTTACGGCATGGTAATAAAACCGCAGATATGCTTCAGAACACATGATTTTCCGCACAATGCTTTCATTTTTCTATTCTACGTAAAGACGCAACGCTATAAATATCCCCAAAAGTTCCAGAAAATTTTGTTTATTATTTTTTTCTTTTATAATTTTTTTTTGTTTGGATAAAACCGATAACCGAAAGACGGGCATTTGATTGATATCGATTGATTCTGGGTAAAAAATGGGTTTAAAAAATTAATAAATTGTTATTAAGCAGGAGTTGGATAATACTTTTATTTGTATTTGTTCAATTAAAAATAACTTACTTATGCAATAAAATATCCTATAAAAAGCTTCATCCTTAAATCTTCTGATGAGTCTAAAAGATACAAAAGAGTCGTTCTAATACTAAAAATTAACAAGTGTTTCATAAATGGAGTAAAAACGGCAATATTGTCACCTACAGACTACTTAAGTTCCTACAGACGTTACTAAGTTACGGCAGACTGTAACCTACAGACTGTCTAAGTTACTACAGACGTTACTAAGTTATTGTTGCGGCAGACTGTAACCTACAGACACTGCTTAAGTTACTACAGACGTACTAAGTTACTGTTACGGCAGAGGGTAACTTACAGGCTAATAAGTGGAGGGATTCATCTGAAGGACAGTTGTCGTAATATTATTGAGGTAGGAATTAAGGTTGAGTCCTAATGACTATCACCGGCCATGGTACAACTACTCTAGTCAAAGTTACGTTCGCCGTCGGAGTGAAAGTAACCCGATGCCTCACCAATACTATACCCAAAGAGAAGCGAGAACCCATCGCTAGAAGTTCTCAGTATCTGGGATCCCTCTAAATGATGACTGGTGGAATGAGAAAGAGATTCTACAGATTGAAAATAAAGAAGTATTCAGAATTCCAAGTAATTTGAAGCTAAATATTTACAGTTAGAGACAAAATGTTGCAAACATTAAATAAAACAAGTTGGATTAACTCATTTTCTAATTTTAGTTTATTTAGTTTAGTTATATTAGCGTCCCTTTATTAAGGAACACTAGGGCTACTTTGGGACGGACCTTGTACTTTTGAACCATGTTAAGATGACGAGAACGACACCTGAACGACACCGGACAAACTTAGCGTATACCAGACCCGTAACACGACGGTTCTGCGGCGGAATTGGATCGAGCCGAGACCTTATCACCAGACCACTGCAGCCCAACTCGTTTTCTAAATAAATTATTATCTTCGATAATGATAATTAGTGTTTTCAAGCAAGCATTTTGCAAAAGAATTTGATTTATTTTCTTAACATTTAGCTAAACTTATAATTTTTATAGCTAATCTCTTATTAAATATGGAATATTTCAGTAACATCTGATTTGTATTTTCCAAAAAGATAATGAAATAGCGATACTTGATACAATTATTATATTGCATGTAAATGCACAATTAAATTACCATTCTTGAAGTAATAACTTTAAAATGCAATATTCATTTATTAAACTATATTTAAAAGTTTCTTTTTTGAGATATGAGTGGCAATCTCTATGACCAGATACGTTTCACTAAAATTAAGAATTCGGAAATATCTAATACAGTCAAAATTTCAATTTTGGATAATAATCCAAAAGCCACGATTTTGAAACTTGTAAATACTGACAAAAACAAACAAACCTGGGTGTGAAGCTTTACTAAACGAATAAAATTATCTCTATAAAATGAACACTGAAATGAAAAGGTGCATGCATCGGGACAAACGTCCTCCCACTGGTGTGGTGTGGAAGTTTGGAGAGGAGGTGCCAGCTCTGGTGTAATTCTCGTCACATGATCGCGGTTCAAAATTTTGAGATCCATCCCAAAATAACTCTAGTGTTGCTTTAAAAACGGAATGTTCATAAAACAAACGAAACTGAAATGAAAAACCATCGTTGTAAGAAGAAATTAGATAATTTGTCACAAAAATTTTATCTGATTAAATAACTCCGAGCTAACAGAATCTTTAAAGTATTTTTTAAATGAAGTAACTTATTTAAAACTTCAAACTATCAGACTGTAAAATGGATAGAAAAAACTTTTAAAAAGTATTGAAAGAGCGTAACGATCAGGAAAGAGATTGTGCTTTCAAACAGTTGCCTTTAAAGAAAGAATTTCTTTTTTAAAATTTCACGTTTTAACAGTAATTGTTTCAGTCTGCATAGAAAATACAAAATTTTAACAAAAGAAAGTGCTAAATAGAGCATGTCTTAGAACTTTGCATCTTAATTACTTTTCCTTTACTTCTGAAGCTTCGAACTCAAGGTACTTCAGAAATGTCGAAATCTTCTATCCTTTGTGATTCTAATAATTGTCTTTAAATCAAGCGTGAATGATTTTTAAACAAACAAGATATTTTCGCAACGATTAAAAAATAATTGAGATGACTATCAAGAGAAAACTATAAACGTTGGGAAATGTTGATCAATATAAAGGTTTAGTTCTCTGAATTTGAAGAGATAAATAAAACATGAGAAATGTTAAATTTAAAATGCTATGATATCTAATGAATAATGTTGGGAAATGTTATTAATACAAAGGCTTAATTCTCTGAATTTGAAGAGATAAATAAAATATGCAAAATGTTAAATTTGAATCTAATACATAAAATTAGGAAATATTGATCAATAAAAGGTTTAGTTCTCTGAATTTGAAGAGATAAATAAAATATGTTAAATGTTAAATTTAAAATGAAATGATATTTAATACACGATGCTGTGAAACATTAATCAAAACAAAGGGTTATTTCACTGTATTTGAAGAGATGTTAAATTTAAAATGAAATGATATCTAATACATAAAGTTTTGAAATGGTGATTAATGCAAAGGCTTAGTTCTCTGAATTTGAAGAGATAAATAAAATATGCAAAATATTAAATTTGAAATGAAGTGATACCTAATGCATATTATTGGGAAATATTGTTCAATACAAAGGCTTACTTCTCTAAATTTGAAGACATAAATAAAACATGTTAATTTAAAATAAAATGATATCTAATACATAATTGCTGAGAAATATTGATCAATAAAAGTCTTAGTTCTCTGAATTTGAAGAGATAAATAAAACGTGCTGTTGTTATCCGCTTTAAAACTGAAAGAAGAGTTCAGTAGCTCCTGATGGTTTGGAACCCTACGTACCCGAAGGAAGAAATCTGACTTCTAGCTCACATACGTCACAAGTCCTTTTTATGGGGCTGACTTCATTCATACATTTCATTCATCCATCCATAGATCGTAAATTAGATCTGGAACAGCGAATGATGACCCAGTACCCCCAGTGGCATTACTCTCGACATGGAGAACTTTGTGAATTCAACAGATTTATCGCGTGCCAGCCACAGCACACACACACACACACACACACACACAGATAATCTTCGGCTGGCGAGTCTGAACTCCCAGCCCAAAGGATGCAAATCCAACCCCCTACCAAACAGGCTATCCCAGCCTAATAAAACATGTAAAATGTTACATTTAAAATGAAATGATATCTAATATATGCAAAGAATTTCCAATTATTAACAGAGTAACCATGTTAAAGGATATTATTTCTTGAAATATCATTGTCATATATTAAATATGAGTAAATATTCTCTATTTCTCAAAAACCACTTGGATTTTCATAAAGTTCATTCAATAAATTATTTTCCAAATTATTTTCTACTTTTTTGTTTGCTTCAAGCGATTCACTTTAGCAATAATGTATACTGAACGGAAATAGTATGTATTTAATTTTCCTCCTTCTCCTTTCCCTTTAATAGTAAATGTCTATTTACTTATTAATAGATTTCCAAACTATTAAAAAAAACTAAATGAAAACTGTTCCGTATACATTTCTACGAACCCCCGATTATTTCTTTAAGAAAAATTTATATTAAAAAAAACCTTAACTACAGAGATATGGTTTTGATTTAGAATCTCTTTAATTCCCAAATTTTCTGAATGATAATAGTTCATAAAATCACCAATATTATTATAGTATCTTATTATTATCTTATCATTATCTTTTTTTCATTCGAAATCTTCTTGCCGTAGCTCTGTATTAGCAAGATTATTAATGGAAGAATAATTTCTATATTGGTACAATCAATGAAAAATAGCTCGCTACTTATTGATATTTAGTTTCTTTTAAATTATTACATTTTCAAAAATAACTCAAACATATGTTTAAAATATGTTACAAATTAAAATATTATATCAGTGATACAAAAGCTTCAGTTTTTAAGTATTTTTAAGTTTTATTATACTTAAAAGATTGAGTCGAAATTTTTAACAAGATTATCTTTTTATAACTAATAACATGTACCAGGTATCCATTCTATACGTACTTCAGAATCTAATATCTGAAAAGTTCCAGATAGACATATACATCAAATCGAAAAAAATTCGCTAAACTAGGCAAATAATCATATTTTATGTTGTTTGAGTCGATAAATATATTGCTGAAAAAAATTAAGAAGTTTAAATTTTTATAAGGTCTCCAGGTCTTATTTATAGTACTCAGAAGAAGAAAAAAAATTTCGCAAGCATTTTAAATAGAAAAAATTTCACACTTCCACGACTAAGTTGGTGGAACTGTGAAACTTTGAATATCATTATTTTTGACGATTTTAGTCCAACTCAAAGAGATAGAAAGAATATCCTCCAATCAAAGCTTGTATTTTCCTTGAACTGGTCTAAAATAATGAAGCTCAAATGTTTATAACAACTTCAATTTCGAGTTACAAAAGAATGAACCTTTTTTTCTATTATTTATTTATTTATTTATGAAGATTTGGCACAAATGTACTTTCGAAGGAGCCGTTTTTTTTCTCTATATTTAATAGAAATTATAATGAAAAAATTTTAGAAAATCTTAAATTTTTTTCAAGATACAAATAATTTTTTACGTCATCTAAAAATTCAATAAAAATTCTTATCAATAATTCTACTTTTTGGAAAAATCGGAAATTGCAATACAAAATTTACTGGGATTTTACAATATTTTGCTGAATACACCAGTAACGTCAAGTTACACAAAATATATAATAGAAACCTTTTAGCTCCATTACCTACAAAGAAGCAACTAGTCGCCAAAGGTGGATATTTTTTCAATAAAATATTCAATTTTATTCTGTTTTCATGAAAATACAATGAAGAGCATGACTTTCTCTCTCATTAATCTGCAAATGCATTTGAAAAATTTGAATTCAAAAAAAAATATCTAATTTTCAGATTTATGAATGAAGTTATTTTATCTCATTAAAAACTATTAAAAAAACACGATATAAAGGAACAAAGTAATATTACCGTAAATAAAATTAATATAACTTGATTTTAAGACTTATCTTAGATCTATACCCAACAATTGTTCATGACTGGAACACCATTCCTCATCCCCTATTATTTTTAATATTTCATATTTCCTATTTTTCATAACATTCCCAACCTCTTTATACTAAAAATCTGGCGAAAATTCTTTTCAATTTCTGATCACTTAAAACCCGAAATGGAGCATGAAAATCCAGTATCGTTCCACGGAAGTAGCTAGCTAAAGAAGAAAATAAGGGGGAAACACTCGTACTGTGAGATTTCCTGCTCTAAAAGCTTAACAATATCCCTTCGTGAGCATGCAAAATTATGAATATACAGGAAGAAAGTTACTTTTTTTCCCGTTCAGAAAACTGCGAGCAATTCAGACCTTTCCCAGTTACATATTGGCACTCGGCCAACCGATTCTGTTTATCTTTCTCCATTTATTTTTTTCCTTCCATTAAAAAAATAATCATGGCATTATTTTGTTTTGTTTTCAAACAATAATCAAGGCTTTATTTTGACTTGTTTTCAAACAATAATCATGGTATTATTTGTTACCATTTTACTTTAATGTTCACTAGAAGTCAATATTTATCATTTCATACAAACAATTTAGTTTTGATTAAAAATCTTCCGTTAAGAAATATTTTCAGATATACGCTCAAATGGAGTTTTAGGATCATAGCGCAAAATATGTACTGCAGGTAATTACTGCATTTGCGCTGCTTTATTGCAAGCATCCACCTTAAAATAGTATTTTTTTAAAAATATCTACTATTATAATGGGTGGACAAAACTCAACGTAAAAATTTTGAAATATCATAATTCAAATTTTTACTGCACTTTATAAATACTAATTTTAAAAAATTAAATATTTATTATGAAATGTCAGGAAAATAGGAAAAGTTTAAAATTTAATTTAAAAAATCCTAATTAAAATTAATTATCTAACAACATTAATTATTCCATTAAAATTTATTTAAGATATTTTCTTTCTTCATGTGGAAAAAAATAATATACTAAGGCAATTAGTAAATACTTTAGCATATTATTAAGTAATAAATAAATACTTTTTAATAAATGCCTTTTAAATTACAAAAAAAAAGAAACTTTTAAAGTAAAATTCATTTTAGCAGGAAAAATAATTAAATTTAAACTTATTAACTACAAATTTCAGGTTTTCATACTCAAATGACGAAAAAGAATTTTTCGGATTCTATAAATATTATAAGGAAAAACGTTTTGTTCTTCGCTTTTCTTTCTTTATCTTTTTAGTTTTAAATTTACGGCAATTTTTCCCAATTTCAAGTGCTGTGCTCCAATAAGTTCGCACAATTATTTTCAAAAAAAGTAGCGCACTTTTCTTTTGCCTTTCAGTCTGAGTATTCGATAGGGGTAAAAACTGAAACATCTACGCCGTTTTGTTTAAAGTTTCGAAAACAGCATTTAAGCCTCATAAAAGAAGAAGAAAAGAAATGTTACTAGATATCTGTTTCTTCTAGCGTTTCCAGAAACAGAAGAAGGGCTTTTCTTTCATCTTTTTGGTCATCAGAGAAAGATGAAGCAATGATACAGGATGAAGACCAGTGATACATTCAGGCAACATTGGAGGGAGAAAACAGATCCCGTGAATTCTCCTCTCCCCCCTCTTTAAAGACGAAACTCTAGCCAGGTGGTAAATGAAGCTGTTTTTAATTTGCCTATGTAATTTATTTATGAATATATGTTTAAGTTTCAAGGGCAACTATATCACTTCACATATTTGTCAAGCTGACGGATAAATCTTTACAAAACGTGTTTAATAGATAGTGATATACAAGGAAGTACATTTATCTTCCATCTTCATTATTTACTTTGTATCCAAGGAAGAAAATTAGCATCTTAACTATTTACCATGTAATATATTAGCTATAAGATGGATTAACATAGTATATTTCGGCTGAGAAAATTATCTTTTAGATCTAACTGCTTCGGACAGAATAGATACTGTAATAATGCAAATGAGCCTAAATATTATTTACCTAATAGAGTAACGGTATATTAATTTAGAAATAATATTAATTAATTAAAAATATTTATAATGATTGTTTAGTATTTAACATTAATTTTAGAGCCCTACATCCCGTGTTGGCGGATTCAAAATAAGAGTTAAAATATCAAAGTAACTGTTAATCTCACTTATTTGCAGATACCATATTATATTTTTAACTAAAAATGCTCATGAAAAATGCACTAAACTTCGTTCTAGATGCCTCAAATAAGACTATAAAAAAAAGCTGAATTTCATAAATAACAAACTGCGCTAAACATAAACACCAAAAAGTCAAATAAGTTTGATTAGCTGAACAATAAAATAAATTAAGTTATACAAAAAGTGCTTGGGATGCTAAAAATAATGTAGAAGTATTACAAAAAAGAAAATTAATGAATAAAACATAGTTATTTATTATAAAAATCTTATTAAAATAAAAACTATGGTAGAAATAATACAAAAAACTGAACAAAAGTTGCATTTAGCGAAGAAAATATGATCATGAATTTTTTTTTATTTATTTAAAAATTATTTTCAATCATTTTTATGTTTTGAACAAACAGTTCAAGCTTTCTTTTATGTTTCTCCATTTTCAAAATATTTCTGTTTTCCTCCATTTTAGAAATATTTTTATTGCTCTCTTTCTTTGATGGAAGTAGAATCTTTATATTTTTTTCTTCATTGCTATTTTCTTACTATCAAGTTCTACTTGGTATTAGTTTCTTGGTGACCTTGGTTTTCCACAAGTTACCATCAGCAACCTTAACTTTATTTTTTTCTTCTAAAATATTCAACAGAAGACTGTATTTTGCTCATCGTTTTACATTTAACTGTCTGAATTTAAAAAAAAATCTGTATCAATATGCATTCTTCCTGATGTCTATTAGATAAGATATTATGTTGAAAGTGCCTTCAACTTGAGGAGAATGAAAGCAAGAAAAAAAACTTTTAGTAGTCTGACATCATCTTATTGAGACTGTTATTTACAGAAACTGTTACTCACTTACTCTAAGAAAAAAAAGACAAAGTTTTAATTAAATACCAAAATTTTATTTTCAATTCTATTAACTTCTGACACACCAAAATTGCAAATTGGAATGAAAATTTCTTGCTATAAATCATATAACTAACTAGTGATTATTCACACAAAATATAAACTATCTCACAATTTGGGAGTCTTGTTAGAACAAGTATCCCATTTCCCACTAAATATGAAATTTTTTTTGACCTGGTCAAAGGATCAGCATATCACGGAGGTCAATACAACATGGTATAGTTCCAATTTTAAGCTTCAATAATTAATTTTTGGTTAGGAGAAGAAAAATTATTACTTGTACAAAATAAAATTATCGGTCTATCTATAGTTTACATGTGATGTCATCATTCATCAATAATAACAAAAAAATATTATGAGGTTAAAATGATCTTTGTAATGCTTACTTTGAATCAAAATAATTCTTTATTCGGCAGCACAATAAGCATCTATTTCCAAAAGAAAAAATGTAAACTAAGCAAATGATGGATGATCTTTGTACTAAATTAATAAATTTCCAAATTTCGTCACCAGCTGTCAGCACAGACTGAAGTAATGAAAGAATATAACCGGTAAATGAAACAATACTCTCTGAAACATATTTTAATTTTCAATGACTGGTTGATAAGTTAGTTATAAAAAAATGAAATTTTCGAATCCTGATGTTAAATGGAAGTTCCATTTTTTTCCCCGATATATATTCCAAAATACAATGAATCCTTGAAAATATTCCTTATTTTACATTGAAATAATCGTTAATCAATAGGTGCGGTCTTCCCAAAATTTTCTTCTATATTTCTCAATCAAGGTCTTATCCCATTATAAAATTGAAGCCCTTGGACATAGCTGCCAATGCGTTGCATGAAATTGGTGAACAATAGAAACGAAATATAGATCTAGCATTTTTACTGAATTTATCGTGCGAATACTTATTTTGAAGACCTTTTTACTGCCCAAATGAAACCAAAATTTGATACAGAATTACAGTTGCTGTCGTCTCAAGATAACATAAAAAATTTCATTATTTTAAATTTCTTCGTTTGTGAGTTATTACGCTTACATTTACTGCAGATTGACAAACAGTCAACTCTTTGGCAGATGAGATTAAAATTAGATAAGAATCTATATTTTAGATAATAAATCTGTGTACTGTTTTATTGATCTAGCTTTTTGCGTTTTGGTGTTATTGATTTCTCTAGTCCCTAGTAGCACACAAATATTGTACATAATATTTCACAATATTGAACAATATTCGCAATATTGTTCAATATTGTGAAATATTGTTTAATATCATATAATATCGCACAATATTGTACAATATTATGCTACAGGATGGGTAATCGAACAGCTAGACAAATAGATTTTCCTGAGAAAGGATTTCGCTCAAAATATGATAGAAATCCTAAAACTTTTTCCATATATCAAATTTTACCCTTCTGGCTGAAGGCATTTTTGAGTTATCGTATATCACAGACATATATAATGCCAAGTATGTATTTTTAGAACTCCAGAAGGTCTGGAAAGTGAATATTTGAATTCGAATTTTTCGACAATTACAATACTTCCTCCATATTTCGCACACAATAAACTAAAAAAGATAAAATTGCTTTATTTAAAACTTTAAATCATTACATATTCTTATTAATTTTTAAATTCATAAATTAAAACGTTCTGGATAGAAACCGAAAACAATGTTAATGCCAATCGAAAGTGTAAGACTCAAAATATCACTGTTAAAAATTTTATCCGATTTTACCAAAGAGGTTTAAAGCTCTGTTGCAATAACTGAAAATTTTCAGAAAAGCTCGATTTTCTTTTTATTTGGCACCTATCTCTTCATTATAAAAACGGCCGCAGTGGCCTGGTGGTAAGGTCTTGGTTTGAAACCGGAGGGTTTTCAGGTTCGAGACCCGATTCGAAAGTGGAATCATCGTGTAAGTGGGTCTGGTGCACATTAAATCCGTTGGGACCAAACGTCTTTCTGCTGGTGTAGTGGGGAAGTTTGGAGAGGTAGGTGCCAGCTCAGGTGTCGTCTTCGTCATCTGACCAAGTTTAAAATTTCGAAGTCTAGTCCTAAAATATCCCTGGTGTTGTTTAAAATGGGACGCTAATATAATTGAAACTAATCTACTTTATAAAAGGTTTCTCCGGCTGGGATTTAAAAAAATCCCTAAAATGGAACTGAAAACAAAGCATGTCTTTAGCATTGCTTTAGATTAAGACTTTCTATTTGGAAATAGATGAAAAGATGATCAGGAAAAAAATGAACACGTGTAACAGATTCCACTCCCCTTATATTTCAGGCGAAGTTTTGTTAGAACAAATCTGAGTTCACTTAAAGCTGTAGAAATGATTTGCCAAATTTTTGATTTATGAATAAAAGCGCTGAAGAAGAGTTCAGTACAAAACACGAATTTATTAAGTTCTAAATGTACGAATGAATAAAACAATACTGAAAAGCCACTCCTTGTGTGTGGATAATGTACTCCTAAAAATTAAAATAACTTTTTAAAAAAATGAAAAACAAAAGCTTAAAACTATTTTGGAATACTGATTATTTTTATTCAATATTCTTTTCATTAAAAAAAAAGAATTCAACATAAAAAAACTTAATAATGATTAAAAGTGTCATTTGGTGAACTTTTGTATGTCACGTACATGATGCTCTTTATACTTTAATTTTAAAGGAATGTGTCAGGAAATAAGCATCTGTCTTATTTTTCAGATGCTCTAAAAATGTATTTAGCAATTGTTATTATTATAATAGGATGGAATGTATCCAGAATATTTGATTATTTTAAGCCATATGTTACGAAAATAATATTTAACAATTATTTATTACAATAATATATGTTTATAAAATTATGTATACAGATTTCTGATTTTGTCATATTTCAAGGCTCCGAAAGGTGAACTTAAAAAACATTATTTCTTAGAGCAAAGTTACCGTATAAACGACTAAAATGGAGACTTGAAATGAATGAAGGAATTATCAGAGTGATCTATTTGTAAAGTTTGCATACATTGAAACAGCCCCTTAATTTTTTTCTAGTATATCTTCTATGATTTTGAACTGATTTGTCAAATATTTTATAACTAGGAACTTGTTATTTCTAATAATTTAAAAGTTGAAAAAATGGAGAAATTGCAATGAAAAAATTTAAAGATTATGCAAATATGAAAAAGTATATGATCCCTTATGTGAATGTGGTTTGCCTATATTTAAAAAGAATATCTTATCAAATTTATTAGCAAATTTTCCCTGAATTTGGCATTACGTTTAATACGCAGTGTTCAGACATTTTTTAATGTTCTGAACAACAGTATAAGGTACAATTTGAGTATAAATATCAACTCTTATTTAACACAGCAAAACTAGGTATGGACCCAACACTATGCTTCGTGTCTGACTATTCGTAACCATCTGGGATAGCATTAAGCAACATTCATTATTAAAACCGGATACCCTTGCCTATCAATACAACGCTTATGCGGTGAATTTCATGATGAAATTGTATCACTTTCTTGGAATAAACATTTTGTCAAAATGTTTCCAGAAAAATTGTTTCGCAGAACTAATATAAAAAGCTAATTAATGCGGTAATTATACTTATTAAGAGTAATAACCAGTGTTCATACATTTTAGATGGACTGAACAAAATATAAGGTACAATTGAGTATAAATAATCAACCCTTATTTGACATAGTAAAACCAGGTATGACCCATAACTATGTGTCATGGCTGACTATTCGTAACCATTTGGAATAGCATTAGGCAACATTCATTATTAAAACTGGATGCCTGCCTATCAATACAACGCTTATGAATTGAATTTCATTTTTTCATTTATATTCATTTAGAATCATGTGCTTTCTTTAAATAAACATTTTGACAAAATGTTTCCAGAAATTATTTTGCAGAACTAATATTTAAAAAAATTAATTAGTGCAGTACTTTCAAAACTCTTTTGATAATTTAATGAATCAAAGTGCTTTTTTGTAGGCAGCACAATAAAAATAACGATGCAGGGTATATCTATATCTAAGACTGTTTAATAGACATATTACAAAAACCATACAGCAGAATAACAGTGTATATTACATTTATTTTGTTATAATTGCTAAACATTTTGGAAGCCAAATGGATAACATTTTATATACTTTCCTTTCGATTTTTCAATTAACATAGAAAAGGTTTTCTAAAAAATCATCACCTATTCCAATTTTAATAACAATATCATATTTGTAAAAGGAATCCTAGAGAATAACTGATATTATTAACCAAACTCTGGTCTTCTTGACTCAAAATATTGTTAAGTCCAAAAATCACAGAAAGTGATAAAAAAAGGGGGGGCTCAAGTTTCAATTTTAAATCTGATTTACCTTCAGCATAATGCTAACAGAAGGAAAATTTCTTCTTGATCCTGCATCTTCAGAAGTATTAAAGCAATGTGCCATTCAAACGCTTCATGAGAATTCAAAAAAACCCTTTCAAAGATATTTTATACTAATTTACAAAAACATATCAGTTTATGTGGAAGAAATGTTCTTGGATTATATTGTATCTATATACAAATAAAACTGTTGAATAAAATCTCTCAAATAATCAAAGAAATGTACAGAAACAATTGATTTATTCAATTTTGTACAGATAAGGATGGAAATTGTTTCATGGAATGTACCAAAGAGGCATTTCAGACAGAGCTAAAATGCAAATAATGAGGTTACATAGTAATAAAACAATCATCAATATTGTGTGTACTCTCGTCAAAAGTGAGCACAGATACTGTATCACAATTACAAATTTATAGAACAACAGTTCAAATTTCCTACAAAAATCATTTACATTTACATTGCATAATACATGAAGGGGTTAACTCTACAATCGGGAAATTTTCATACTTTGGAACATAACAAAAATACTGATGCGACATTATACACATTTGGCATATCAATAAAAAGAATGGTTACAAAATAAAGATTCATACCATATACAGAAATATATATTTATAGAGGGAGCATTCACAAGATGAAAAATATATAATTTATAAAGTTCCAAAAATGACTTCTCAAATAATCACGATGGTCTAAAAAATTAAGAAATATTTCTGAAATGATAAGTTAAAAATATTTATATATTATATAAAATATTTGCAATATATTTTATTAAGAAATATTAAGTTAAAAAATTATTTCTGAAAGCAATTAAAATTAACTGTAAAATCAATTCAAATAAGCATAAATTATCAAATATTTATTTCCGATTCTTTTGTATGATTTTGAATAAGCATTCTCCCAAATATAATTACATGCAGTAAAAACAATGAGTATTTTTAATGAATGAGTATTTCTAATGAATAAGTATTTCTATGCTTCACAAATGAGGAGTAAAATACTTTCCTCAGTAATACAAATAATTTCTTCATGTAAGCTTGCATTACTTTAGAGGACTAATAACAATGAACACTGAAATGAAATGATGCAAATGAATAAGGCTGAGAAAACAGTATCAAAATTTATTTACAGTCTTTTAAAGATACTGATTTTGAGCCTTTCATAATGTTAGACAAATAATGAGATGCATTCAAGATTAAGCTGATGAATCTGCCCCAATTAAGAGCATTTCAAACACATAAATGAATTAATCATCACTGCAGTTTGCAAAATTCGCACGAATATCATCATTCTGTGAAGACATTATGTTTTTAATGAGATATTTAACATATGCGAACATAAAGGAATTCCTATGTTAATTTTCTAAATTAATATTCCCTAAAAGTAAAGATAATTTTGATTGAATATAATAAATAGTATTGTGTATATTTTGTCTAACTGATCTTAATAAGGCCAAATATAATGCCTTAAGTATTACACTTATATGGAAAGATGTGTTAAAAAGGGGGTTATGCTACATTTGTTTTACATTACATACTATCCATACTAACATAAATTTTACAAAACATAGCAGCTGTATCCACCTAGTACAGTGCAAACATGCAGTTTTAATAAGATAAGTATTATTTCAAAAAATTAGACCTTGAATTATTTAAAATTATATACTTATCACACAGATGTTTCTTTTACTTGTCTCTTCACTTTTTAAATATTTAAGATTGAATTTATAAATAGATAATTTTGGTATATGTATGAATAGGATTTAAAAAATCAATCTATAGAATATTTTTTAAGTAATAGGAAAAATGAAGAAATTTCAAAATGAGTTCTTATTTGCTCAGATTTTTATCTTAATAAACATCATATTTTAACAGACATAATACCAATGTAAGTTCTATAAATTGACACCATATAAGAAATTGAACTTTGCAGCATACTAAAAATGTTATTTCAAACGGTAATTTAACATAGATTAGAAATACTTAAATATATAACTTTAAAATATCCGAAAACGTTTCATTAATATATGATATCAAAAATCAAAAATAAAGCAAATCTAGAAATTCCAGAATTCTAGCAAATAAGACTTCCTTATGTTCACACATAAAAATCTCAAAATTCACGTAAACAGTACTTTTATGTTTATTCTAATCATATTAGTTTCACTTTTGAAGCTACTTCACTGGGTTAAGATATCGTTAGATAGCAAATGTGAAAAAAATGCATAATACAAAAAAGTGCTCCCTGTCAAGGAAATATATGTGCTTGTGGAGATCTTAGATAATATACAAACACACAAAGCCAATAAAAAAATACTCGTTTCCTAAAAAATAATAAAATTAAAATGCAAGATCAATTATTTGGCCCTGACAGTACATTATTCCTTCATTTGAATTTCTATAAATTCATATTAAATAACTTTTTAGAGTGTGATGAAAACAAGTACAAACATATTTTAATGAGTATGCATGATATTAAGATATTGCCAATGATGTAAATGATAAGCTAATATTTAACATTTATTATTTATTGACGCCGTTGCCAATACCATTTCGAATATAAATTTCATTTTTACAGCTTTTAAAAAAAAGCAAGATCTGTAAGATCCTCAATTGCCTTTATAAACCAGCATTTCGCTCTCACCATTCCTGTTCTGAATGAATTACAACACATGTCCATAATGAGGAGTCATAAATAGAAGTACTTATAACAACTATGTGTATTCAAGTTCTAAAAAAACAGTAAAAGTTTTTAACCCATCTGAGGGCTTCAAAAATTTCAGTTTCTCGATGAATTGCTACATTAAAAATTTGAAGATGAACTGAAGTTATTTACTCATATTATTAGAGCATTCCTTTTAGTTTTTAGTCAAATATGATTAAAATTAACACAAAATTAGGTAAACTATATATATATATATATATATATATATATAACCTTCCATAACAACAAGATATTCTGACGCAGAATTCATTATATATTTCTTATATTACTTATTAAAAGATTGAACCCTCAGCAAAATATACATGCATTATCACATAATCCCAGACATAAAATCTTCTTAGTGGTGATCATATAGAAACAGGGATGGAATACAACAAACAAGATACATATGGCAAAAGAGTTGCTTCCGTTTTGTTCACAGCAATGTAGTTAAGTACGCCAACAAAGATTGAATTTATTGCATTACCGTTGAAAAATGAGTTGAGCCCCGTTTCTATGGTAACAGAAAACATGATTTTATGCCTGAGACACATTTTCTGCAAAAAGAAATTCAATTATTTATTCATTGCAATTATTTTGATTCAGCATGTATCGGAACTGAAATATTGAGTAAAAGCACTAGCATATTCTATAGGTAAATCTTGATTTCATGAAACAATTGTCAAGCACAATAAGAAAAACGACATGAAAAATACAAATCTAAAAATATACTGAAGTATAATGAATATACTTTTTTTAAACCTTAAATATTTCAAAAGATATAGTTTAATATACATTTAAATTATCTGCAAATCAATACAAATTCTTCTTATAAACTGTGTTTTGTTTTAAGTGCTTTTTAAATAATAAGCTTGAAATTGAGCTCTGAAGAAATCTATGTAGAAAACTAATTTTATAATACTGATATTAAATATTTATAGATCTTTAAGTTACTTATGTTAATTCTTAAATTTTATTTCGTCATTTAAAACACTAATTTAAGTTGCATGAATGACAGAAATAAAATCTGTCGTAATTCAAATAGATTGCCACCTCCCTTTATCATACAAAGGCTCAAAATAGAATTTTTTAACAACAAAATATTAGAAAGAATTATGAAGTTTTCGCATACCTTTCATATTGCGAATCAACTTACTAGCGAGGTAAGAAGTATTAAATATTTATACTTATATATCACAGTATTTTACATGAAACAGCCATAACTAAATAATAATTTGTTCAAACTTAAAACCTATCCAATACAAAATAAATATATGAAAATTAAGTTTTTAATCTGATAAATTAACACCTTTAAATATGACTTTCTTCACCATCATTAGTTCAAATAAACAGATTTCACAGATATAACATTTAAATGCATCAAAAAATGTAGTAGCACAACAACAATACACTGACATCATGAATTTTAATTCTAAAGAATTCAAATTTAAGTAAACGCCAAAATGAACAACAAATTCTTCTGTAAATAACAGAAGGAGTTTCAAAAAACAAAGAAAAACAGTTGAAAATATTTGGCACATAAATCAGTTTTGGTCTAATTGACTTATAGGATTCTGTATCTCATAGGAACACATTCCCTAGTATGACAGCTACATTCGCTAAAAGTATTTCTAAAAGGCCATTTCAACCTTTTGTTGTATATTCTGTACATTTACATTTTCTTCTTGATTTAAATAGTTAATAGATAACTTGATCCAGTTAAGACATTTCTGTAGGTTGAAATTTTCCGATATATTCATTTAACATTATTCTAAGTAACTTTTAAGTCTAAAAACCTGGGACACATGAATATTTAAATTTTGCACAGAATTGCACAGCAGAAATATTAAAATTCCATTTTATTACAATTCTTTTAAACAAATATATATATATATATATATATATAAATTTTTGTTTGTTCGTACCTTATGGGCTGCCGTACCGTTCAGAAGATACCGATAAACTTGGCCCACTTATTGCTTGCACTAGCGCGAAGGTTATATTTTAAAACTGACAGTTTTAAAAAAAAGCACAAGTCATTTGGAGTTAATCGCATATATGTCAAACGAAATAAAATTATTACGATTGATGCCAATCATTGCGAGTGAAACGAAATCCAAAATATTTAGTGTAAGCGACAATTTTTTCTTCTTATGAATGATTAGTCATCTAGACAAGATGTTGTCATTCAGCATACAAAATATTTTGTCTACAGCAAGCCTCATATTATTCAGAGCTTATCTCACACATACAAAACAGTATTATTATTATCGATGCCAATCAAGTTAAGTTACATATAATGAAAATTTTCCAATGTAAATAGTAATTTTTCTATTTATTCAGTGAATCGACATACGAAATTTCGGTTATATAAGTGTATATCATGTTGATTGTTTCATAAAAACTATGCCTCGTAAACGTAGTATTTAGTAGATCAACCATTGCAGCAAGTAGAAAGAAGAAAATTCGAGATTCTCAAACGAGGAGCTACAAGAAGCAATGCAGAAGATATTTTACAAATTTCAAATTCGCGAATTTCAGCATCTTCAAGATAAACATGCGACAAGAATCGAAAGAAAATATTTATGTGCTAATCGATCATGCCCATCCGATTCAGAAGATGAACATGCGACAAGAGTTAAGGCAACTATTCTTAAAGGAAAGCCGATTGCAGATGTGCTCATTCCATGCATTTCCACCGACATGCCGTTAGATTTCAATGAATCAATAGATCATTAGATTTCAATGAATCAATAGATCATTAGATTTCAATGAATGCATTCAATGATGATGAGAAAACAAATACTCTTTCTATCGTTCGTAATTAAACAAGACGGTTATCTTAAATTTTAAATGACATTTAGAAAATTATTTCTACTATGGCAGCAACGCGTCGGGTAACAGACAGTTTCAAATAAAATTTTAGACAATGAATTAAGGAATCAACTTTCAAAACTTCTTCAAGTAAAATATTAATTGTATTAAAATCAATATCAGGAACTTTGAAATGACATGTACAATTAAAATGGTTACTCAGTTTTAAAATAATTTAACAAAATGCATTTAATAGATAGACCTAAGGCGCTTTCGTAAGAATAGCAACAATACGATTAAGTAAATACGAAAAAACAATAATTATATTTAATATTACATTTTTTGTAATATTTATAATTATAAAGGGAAAATGTAAATTTTGCTATACACATAGAATGCTCCTATGAGATCGAAAACAAAATCCCATTTTTGAGAAGAAAAAAACGATCTTTGCTTTATTTTATTTCATAAAATTAATGTACTGAAACTGCACAAGAAAGGGATTATATGCGAGGCAGAAAACGTTAAAATTTCACACATCACAACACATATAAGAATGGTTTATATCAAGTGATTTGAGGGAATAAATGTACATGAAAATACATTTTTTGAAATTTTACACAATATATAAATAAATCTTCTGATACAAAAGACTACTACTGCAATGATTAAGCTGTTCATTTAAAAAAGTTAACTTAAACTTTGTGCAAAATTCTGAAAGACTACTTAACATGATGTAGAGAATCATGTATAAAGTGTTTCGCTTTCATATGCCATATAAAAGTAAAATGTACGCAAAACTGCGGCTTCAGTCTTCAAACAGGTGAAGTCTGACTAGTCCTTCGAATATTCCTAAAGTTAAATACAAATCTATTTCTTTCTTGTTCTTCAGATTCTGAAGGAGTTTCTACTTCAGAAGGAGCTTCAGATGGAGCCTCAGAAGGTGGCTCGGAAGGATATTCTGATGTCATATATGAATTATTAAGGATGCTTGTGGTTTCAAAGTTCGGAGGTGGGTTTCTAACAAAATTTCCTCCCTGCATATTCTCAATTGCTTTTCTCAACTAAATAAAAAAATATATATTATTCACAATAAGATCTTTGAATAATGAAAATAAAAAGGAAAAAATTCATAATGTTTGGAAGAATTTCTATCTCGCAAATTTAAATGAGCTAAATGAAAAAAAAAATCAGCGAAGCAGTGAGATTGAAAAGTCATATTATACAACAGTACTTATATCAATAATAAAAATAAACATTTGGTGATTTATGATAAAAATCAATCATTAAAAAAAACTATTAGTGCAAATAATAATTTCCAGATTCAATAACAATCAGTGGAACAGTCAAGAAGTACATAAAACCAAGCTTTTAGTCTTCTAGCATACCTCAAGCTAAAATATATGAACATTTATTACGCTTTTCAAACGACAGATATGATAAAAGGGGAAAAGAGATGAAAATTATACCTTGGGGGTAATTTACTAACACTTGCCATAATTTACAAAAGATTCAAGGATTTTTTTAAAAAATATAAACAGTACATCATTTCACAGACTTGACTTTATATAATACATTAAAATTGCTTTAATAGATAAACTGAAATTTATATTTTGTATAATGCCTACTTCTTAGTTCCCTTTTACTTGTAAAACTCTTTCTGGGTCTGTGATGCTATTTAACATTGTCATAATAATCTGCATTACATGCATTTATGAAATTGATATGGGCTGAGAATAGTTTGATGGAAATGAGATAGCAACATGATCTGGATAAAAATGAATAATAATTTAACGGTTTTTTAAACTAATTTTTATGAAATAAATTAATAAATCTGAAATAAATAATTGTAATCGTGACATTTTTTTTTCAAAGTTCAATTCTTTTTTTATTATAAATAAATACTTTGAGCAGGAAGAGTTTAAGAAATAAAAGTTAGGAACTATCAGCAAATCTCGAAATCTAGACGATAATAAAACAAAAGAAATCGATTCGATGTTTTAAAAAAAAGGAGTGAATAATAATATCCAGATGTAGAAATATTTACCGATAATTTTCTAAAATTATTGCTGAGGGAAAATTTTCTTTTCACACCACTAATAAGCTATATCAGTTCTTAAATATGCCACATCAACACATATTCAAATATTATGTAAAAAAAAATTGTCTTGTATTCGAATAAACATGACTTCCTCATTCATTAAATAATCTCCAATGAAAGTATAATGTTTGCAAATAATCTCACTACAGCAGAAGTAAAGAATATACTAGTTGAAGCAGTCTTCTATATCTATTTAGAATATTTTTTAAAAAATTAATAATGTGCCTTATTTTCTATTCTCAACAACCAAAAGGATTTTAATAATGTTCATTTGTATGGATTACGTACATTTCAAATAAAACACCAAAAAGTAAGAAATTCGGATGAACCAATGATTAATTATAAAACCACAGTAATTATTTCAATAACAATTGAATATCTATTTCATTCCTAAATCACGGATGAAATATTTTCAACAATCATATTTAAATGCGAAAATAAATCAGCAAATGATTCTTATAACCATGATTATTCAGAAAAAATTTTTATTGAAAAAAAATGCAGGATACTTATTTAGTTACATCATTTAAATTATTTACAATGTAGAAATTTATTCTCAGATATGAAAAGTAAAGAATGACTAAGCAAAGAAAACTATAAAGTAAACATTAGTAATACTGTAAATTAAAACGAATATGGCAATTAAGGGATAGTTTCTTTTGCTTCACACTGCAATTTTTATATAATAATTATTAATTTTATATGAAGCGATATTTATATTTCTTTGTGTATAATTTTTGTCTTGAGTCAGTATAAAGAAAAAATCATCAAGACTGACAGTACAAAGGATTACTAATAGTTTGAAAAAGATAGTTTTCAGAAATGATAAAATCAAATTTAAATTTAAAACCATCAAATGTCCGAAAACGGCAATATAATCAAAATCATTGGCGTGGAAGATAAATGGGCCACAAATAAAAAGCAGATCAAAGAAAGAACAGTAATTTTAAGAACAAAAAAATTAGAAAAGGTAGAATGTAAAAAAAATAATTAATTTTTGAAAGCATGAATAAACATTAATATCAAAATATTTTATAACACAAATTAATAAGATTTTACCTCTTTCAAAGCTACAACTCCAACTAATCTTCCTATAGCTGTTACATAGGCATGATTAAGACCAAGCATTGAAAACAAGGAATGTACCTGTAACGATATAAGAGCATCTTCAGTTTCTTTAAGTTCAAAAGCTCAATTGTAATTACTGAAAGAGAGCTATATAAATATTATTAAAGAGATTACAATAATATATAAATCGAAGCGTTAATTATTAAATTTACTGAACTTTTTTTTTCGCATTTTAAAGCATTGATGGATATACTAAGTTTGTTCCAGACGTAAGGTGGTTTTTTTTTGTAGAAATGAAAACTAATTAAATATCTGAAATGCATTTACGAAATTCAAAAACATCCATAATTTTTCATTCTAGAACAACAACAACAAAAATCTGATTTTTATAAAATAGTAGAAGATTACTCTTAATTCACAAAAGTAAGTTCTCATTTTTTTAAATACAATATAATACGTATTGGTGGCTAAGTAGCGTAGGATAGAGTAATGGAACAGGCAGAGAAAGTACCTTGAGTAACCCCGTACCTTGAATAAATTAATAATGCATTAAGGGGAAAAAACTTTTTTTTTTCATTTCCGAAAACAAAAATTAAATCTTTTAATATTTTTATGTAATCAGTTATCCCCAAATATTCCAAATTCATGACACTTCTGTTTCTGATATCTAATTATAAAAATGAATGCTCTTTCGTATTTTACAGACTGCCATACCGCTCATCCGATTGCCATAAAACTTTGCCAATTTATTGCTTGCACTTACACTTTATTATTTAATTTAATTTAAATATTTAATTTAATACTATTTTATACAAATACATACAAACAGGGTTATTTAAATATTTTATACTTACCTTTATTAAAGAAGTACGTTCAACTAACTGAAAGGGAGCTGGATCAATGTGACATTTGCTAAAATCTACGGGAGCATTCAGCTGATCTTCCTCCCAAGCTTGTTGCTGTAAAATGTAATCGAATTTAAAAACAGATGGCAATTAATATAATAATATAATAAAAAAATCATGCTTAGTTATTTCAGTGTAAAAAATAGCTTACTTCTTCTTCTGACATATCAATTACTCTTTCCTTGGGCTAAAAATAATAAGAAATCAGAAAAAATAAATTTATAAAATGTAAATTATATTTCTAACATATAAATATGTAATATATCATACCAACTTCACTCTTTTGGGGACATTTGGAGTAGGTGGCCCACTGTCCGACTGAAAAAAGAAAACACAAATTTTACATTTTATAAGATATAAGTATCTTTAAATTACATGCCAAGAATAACAAATATGAAACAATGCAGAAGCGGCGGTAGCAGGGGAACAATTGTCCCCTGTTGGCAGCCTCTTGCCCCCCCCCAAGGGGATATTCATAGTTTTGTCGGCAAAAATGTTCACCATTTCAGGCTGGTTGTAGAGAGATGCGCATTATCGAATATTATTATTTACAAACCTCCTTGAAATTAATATATTGTAAACAATCGAAATATCCAAGAAATGGTTAAATTGTTTAGACTATATTTGACAAAATAATCGATAGGGTTTTAGGTCAATAATATGCCGTATTTTGCGGTCAATTTTTGATAGACCAACTAAAACTGAAAGTAATGGATGTCGAAGAGATTACATTAAGCAGATTTTCACACATCTGATTCCAATGTCGTTATTTCAGCTTTTCATTTGTACAAATTTCGACAATATAATCGACAAGGTACCAAGTAAATAAGGCATCGATAAGGTGATAAACACATTTTGCTAACGATTTTTGATCGGCTGACTATGAACTCAAAGTGACGAGTGTTGAAGAAGTCTGTAGATTTTCGGACATTTGATTTAAGTGCCGTTCATTTAACTTATAATCCTGGCTTAACAAATATCTTATATAGCGAGCTAAGCTAAAAAATCGATTTTTGGTGAAAACATCGAAATTAAAAATAAAAAAAATTATTTTAGATTCCTAAATTTGTTATATAACACTTTTTCTTTCAACATTCATTTTATATAGCTTCCAGGATAAGAGCATACATTTCTTCATTTATAATGGCACGCAATTCCAGCGCAATCAGTGTTCCTAGCAATATAGTGCAATCTAAAATAAAACAAAGCCCTATTTTTTCTAAAAGTAGATCTAAGTACAATTAAATCTCAAGAGTTTTGTTTAAAAAAAGACTAAAATATTAGCAATCTTTTGACGGTCAGTAAAAGAAGCAAAAAACATTTTAAAAAATATCTTTGCAAATGTTTAACAATGAAAGAGAGGGCCAGTATCTCAATAAAAAAAGAATCTAAATAACACTTTTTCTTAAATGTAAAATTAACTATTTTGAAGCGAAATTAGAGATATTGTGCTTGCCCCCCTGTCGGATTTGTCTTCACTCTCCGTCGGCAAATACCTAACGCCGCCTCTGAAAAAATGAGTGAAAAGTCACACAGTCAATGTTGGAATAAAATTATAGCATGTTTTACCCGTTAAGAATTCTTGAGAACACAACAGTAATAACACAAACTTAAAAACCCTTCCAGAAAAAACAATATAGGCCTTTTGATATGCAAGATGATTCTTTTCTTTGGCAATGAGAGAATAGACAGACTAATGGTTAGAGAAAAAGCCTTTGGTTAAGTTTCAAGAAAAGCTCCAAAATTTTCAAGATGCCTTTTTTTTACAGAATCGTAGTGATAATGTATCATTCAAAATTATATTGAAAAATTGTCTGACTCTTTATTGTTCTTTTTTTTATCTTTCTTTTTCTGAAATAGTAATTTTTTTCTTCTGCTTCAGACTTTTTCTAGGTACAATACATGGCATTTTTTTACTATATGGTATTTATTTATAAAAGTGCGCACTGAAGTTAAACCTTTAATATTTCTTAAACATCCGATTGAGATATACACACAACAACAAAATATTTCAAATGCTCAAGTATAAATTCAGTTAAATTTTTTTTGAATAACCCATATTCATAAATAAACTTTCATTTAAATCTAATATTAACTGTTAGTAACTAACACAGGAGTTTCAATACTTTGAGAAAAGGTACAATATGTTAGTAGAACTAATTCAAGAGAATGATTATTCAAGAGAAATTAGACGTCAATAAAAAGAAACGGTATGGTTTTTTTTAAATATTCATTCTTTTGAAAGTATTATTTTATTCAAAAGTTCTTGAAAGAAAATTAACATTTTGAAAGTGACCTAATTTATCAAGAATATATATAACCTGGTTTTATAAAAATGCCATATCATAAACAATTTGGAAAAGAAAGCAAACTTTAATCGTACAATTTAATCTTTCACATTTTTTATCAGTATTCATAACCTTAAAAAACAGACCCCCTATTTAAAATATTATACAATAAAAACCCATCATGTCTCTAAAAACTTACTTTTTCACTTGGATTAGCATCTTGTAAAGTCAGAGCTTTTCTAAATATAGCTTCAAATGCAGCCCGTAGTCTGGAATCTGAAAAAAAAATGTATTACAATACGTATTAATCAAATTTAGAACTTTAAGAATGCAACATTTTCTGTGTGCAGAAGAAAGAGAATGAACTCATCCGAATCAATAGTAAGGTGGCAAGCTAGCGATATGAAGCAAAATTCATTTGTTTACTTTGAGCCTGAGTTCGTACCTGTCATGGAGAAATCTAGGAGAAAAACAGACTTAGTACGAAATATATTCAACAGCATGCTGTTTATCTTATCCCTTTATTGACCACATTGTAGAGAGGAGGGATATTCTGCTCCCTTTTCTTCTCCTCCTTTTTTCTGCGTATTCAGTGAACACAAATTCTTTCTTGAACTGAACGTTTTCAAAGAGAAGAAATTGGAACACACGAAAAAACAAATTGCTTACAGAAGCCTACTTTCATGTACTTTGTTCATACGCGATCCATTGATAGCTCAAAACATGAAATTATAAATTTGGAATTGCAAATGTAAATTATTCTTTCCAATTTTAAAGAATATTTTAAATCCTTCACTGTAAAATACACTTGCGAAATAATTTCTTTTAAAGCTGTTGTAATTATGTTTAGCGGAAATACTTCACACAAATGTTTGCAATGAACATACCGCAGTAAACAATAGAACAGAAAATTCTCAAAAGAAGGAAAAACATTCATGACACATTAATGAAAACAATTCAAATACAGTTTCTAGCTGACAATTGCTATTCTTAATTGACAAGAATTAACTCATATTAATATTTTTAAAACCAGAAAGGCTCATTTTTGGATTACATTTGATAATTATCTCATTCAATAATGCTTCAAAACAAATGAAAATGTGACTTGGATAAAAAGAATATAAATTAATAATGATCATTAAAATATATTATTTCCTTCCATTGCCTAGATAGAAATATGAAAATTATCTGCTCAAATACATGAGTAAAAATGGTACATTCAGTAAGTTTTCAATTTATTTATATTGATTAGCACAAATGTTTCTGAAAACTGCTTTTCATAGTACAGTTAAATATAGTACAAATATAGTATTTCAAATATAGTACAGTCTAAAGTTGAGAAATCATAACCATATTTAAAGTTTAAAAACAAAAATTACAATACAAAAAAATTAAAATTGTGCTAGTTCCTCAGATATGAATCTGCTAGTAGAATATTTGGATGAAATAGTTATCAGCGCTAGTTCTTCACTACATACGATTACATTTATGCTTATTTTCACAATTAATGTGTAAAATAATACCCACATCAAACTTTAATTTTCGTATAGATTCAACAACAGAATCTGGATAACTATTTAAAAATCTATGTGAAAAAAGTTATTTTCAATTTTCCTGGTGAATCTTTATTACTACATCTTAAATTCAAATATTAAAAAATTGGTGAATTAAATGAAATCCCATTTCTATGACTTTAGCTCAGCTCAAGTAGGCAATTTTTAATCTCTTGAAGTAAATCTGGAGCAAAACTTTGAAAAAGAATATTTTATAATTAAAACGAAATTTCAATTTTTTAAAATAAAACATTATTATATGGCAAATAAGTTGAAGATAGAATTTTTTGAAAAATTAAGTAAATCGTTGGTTTTAACTTATAACTAATTTAATTTCCTCTTTAAATGTCTAAATTATGATCTATACAAGCTTATGAAAAATACTTAATTTTACCATTAATAATTGTATATAAACAAAACTGTTACAATGAGATAAAAAAACAACAAATCATAATTAAGGTTATAAAAACAAATACAAAAAAAAAGTTCAATAAGTATTTAGCAAAAGTATCCTACCATGAGCAATGCTCGATGTAATAGTTGAGTAAGGGGAATGTAAAGGAGAATGCTTCAATATGCTCTTTTTAGGGGATGTTGGTGTCATTGTTGGAGATGGTGGAGGAGATCCTCTAGAAGAAGGCTGAAAAATAATTCCCAAAACTAAAATGTCATTTTTTAAAACAATTCTGAAAGAGTAGAATTTTTAATTCTGGCCATTCAGTTATGCCAAACAAGTTATTAAATTTTGCATTGTACATTGGCATATACATTTTCTTACATATCTCGATAAAGACAAATTTCATTTAATAAAATACTTATTATGAAGACATAAAATGTTATGATCATAGAAAGAAACAAATAAAGACTTTAAAAAAGTAGGCAAGGGACTTTTATTTATATCTATTGATTCAAATGCATAAATAACAATATCTAGCATTATCAGTAAGATTTAGGAAAATAAGTGATTGACTGATCTACATTCATATAAATAACAACTCATACAATTATATAAATGATATTAAGAGAGTGGTTCATTTAACCTGCTTATTCTTCAAATAGCAAATGTCAACGATTTACGATGTTTGTTAAGGGATAACAAGAAACTTTATTTTAAGAGCGTTTAGAAGTGCAATCCGAATATGAAGTAACAAAAGGAGATTTGAAGATTAAATTAATTTTTTAAGCATTTCTGAAATTCTACAAACATTCATTTCTAACCACAAATGTAAAATTCCTTAGTTCACAAAAATATTATTTAAAAAACACAGTATAAAATTGTATTAGATTTTTTTTAATACCTCCCAGGCTGTGAGAAAAAATTTCTGCCCATGGTTCAACCCTTGAAAAAGCATCAAACAAATCTATATCAAATATATTACTGTCTTATAGAATAACAATAACTTCAAACAAACCAAATTAACTACCCGAGGATTAAGGATTCTATTCCATTTCTGAGATATCTACAAGTGATTTGACAGGGTTCCATTCAATTTCAGACAAACAATTACAAATCAACATTTTACAATTAAAGACCAATATCAGAACTTACGAAAGTAAATGGAAAAATGATTATTGCTCTTAATGGTAATTTCTTTTAAAACACATTTAACTTTTGAAGCTAAGAACTTACAATAAAATGTTAATGAATGAGATTTCAGGCAATTTATGTTATCCATATAATGAAAGGTAATTAGCTGTAGGTCATTTGATTTTCAATTAATTACCAAAAATTAAATGGACATGACATTCTAAAAGAAAATTAAATTCATAAATTATTGCGATTTTTTAAGAATTTAGAATATATAAAAAATTAAATAGCAAGAGCAAAGGATGAAAAACAAATTACAAGTTGGATAAGAACGTATTTCAAAACTAATCTTTAAAAAAATTAAAAATTATAAACAGCACTAGCACACCAAAATGTCAAAAGCAAATACATTATTCAATAATGTAACTTTAACATACACGAGCAAGACCAGCAACTGGAATAACTTCAAATCTTGACATCCTCCTCTGTTGCTCCTGCGCTGCTTTATAAGTACCTTCATCTACAGATTTTCGTCTAGCGACTTCTTCAAGTCTACGTTCTCGTCCAAGGTGCCTTTCTAATAGACGCATTAATTCCATTCGTTGCACTGATCCCAAAAGTATCATAGACTCTAAAATATATAAACGAATAAATAAAGTATATCATAGCTTTTAATTGTAAATCAAGATAACTATTGAAGGATTCATCACAAACAAAAAAGAAAATAGCAAACTTGTTTTTCTATTTCGTAAATAGTGCAATTTATTTTATAATATAATTTGCAGATTTTCTAAAAATTTGAATTTAAAAGAAAACCATCTTTCTTCGTAAATTATTACATTACGAT
Source organism: Argiope argentata (assembly GCA_026289955.1). Lineage (NCBI taxonomy): Eukaryota > Metazoa > Arthropoda > Arachnida > Araneae > Araneidae > Argiope > Argiope argentata. Next base: position 11,437,358 of record JAOUZG010050968.1, on the reverse strand, counting down.
AAATAAATAGATAATAAGTTGACTTTTGCAAATGAAAACTGAATTTCTAACTACAAATTTATGGGTAAGAAAAGGTACAGTTTGGAAATTATTAATTTTTACACCTAATTAGCAAAGCAGTTAATAAATGTGAATCGGACATATAAATAAATTACACAACACAGAATAATTCCTTAACATTAGATTTGAAAAACAATGTTACGCTGTTTAGTTTATGCAGCATTTCCTGGTAAAAAAATATGAAATATTTTTCTCAGAAGTAATGATAAATAGATATCATACCTTTACACAATACAAAAATATGGTTTCAAGAAAACTAACTTAAATATAATCTTAAAAATATTACGAAAAACTTATATATTATGAAAAGCCAATCAAAATAATAGGAGGATGTAAATGCACAGTAATTTCACAGAATTTATGTTTTTAAAATGATAAAATATTGAGATTTCCGCGTTTAAGCATTTAGTTACTGATACAATAGCTGTAAAAAGTTTTGAAAAATATATGTTTTTCAGACCTAACTTTTTTTGTAAACAAAATTTCTAAGAGATGAAAATTAGTAATTTGTAGTTTTAGTTATCCAGCTTGGTATGCATCCAACATATGTGAAAAGTTAATTTTAAAAAATACCAAAAGTGAATTTAAAAAGTCGAAAACGGAAGTTTTGAGTCGATCTGATAAAACTGAATGTTTGACTTCAATGCATGTGATACTGTCATACAGGCGCATGTGCTAGTTCAGTGGCTAGAACAGAATTCCACGCAAATGATGTGGGATCAAATCCTCTCCTTAGATTTTAAATCATTTTTTTTTATTTCCTTTCTATATGAATTGTATGCAAATGGGTTTCAATAACTTTGTGCATATATGCAAATTAGCTTTAAGTAATCCTTCATCCTGATTATTCAAAAATAGACAATAATTCATGTATAAAACCAAAACCAATTCAGCCGTGTTGTAATATGTTTGTTTAAACATTAAAACATCATAATTCAATTCTCATGAAAAAATCTTCACGTAATTTGTATAACTATTAATATGAAAAGAGACAAAATGTGCCTCGTCTACTAATTATTCAAGAAAGAAGGGAAATTTTTTATATTCTGCGACCGCCAGCAAATTTAGAAATTCAAAACCACCTGTTGACCGTAGTAAATGATAGGGTCGATGTGAAAGATAAAAGTGATCTGAAAAGAAAAACGATTCAATGTCAAGATGCGTTAATCCGAAAAAATTCTGTTGCTGACTCAAACAAGAATGTAGTTCACATATGCAAGGAGATGGCTACCGAATATAGACCGAGAGTGAATAAGGACACCATAAGACGACATTTAGATGCTACTGGATTGTGTGCAGGAGTTCTTTTACAGAGATTTCGTGTCCAAGAAAATAATAAGGAAATCCAATTGAAATTCGCAAGAAGCACGAAATGTAGACAACCTCAGATTGTATGACTATCCTTTGGAGCAATGAATCCAAACTCAATTTGTTTGGAAATGATGGCCAAAATTATATTCATTGTCCAAAATGCATCAGAATGGATCCAATGTCTAGGACAAATATTTCACTTGAATTACTAAGATGTTTATTAAAATTCGTCACATGGAATTTAATTGTATTTCATTTGACTGACTATTGACACTCTGGTTACATTTTCTCTTTTTAGGTGGATATACAACATTACAAATTTTGTCATCAATAAGATTTGAAACTGATATTTTAAATGGAGTACAGGACATACTATTAACTATATCGATTTGAGAAAACCTTTCAATTGCTTCTGGAATTTGTTTTCCTTGATTGGTGAAGGAATGACCATGCTTAACATAGCATATATTTTTGTTGGCTTTAATTTCTGCACCCTCTTTTCTTAAAATCAAGTTGAATATTTTTTTAAATTTTTTTTATTCGTATGTCTATATGCAGTTCGCATATTTGATTTCGAGAAATCATCAATAACAAATTGTTCAACAAATGCACGCTATCCTTTGTCCATAACAAACAGCACTTGAATGAACAAATTTGCGGGACTTTCAGCATCTGGTTGGATTTCCAATATAAGAGCAATATGACAATGCAAATAATCAGCTTTGATGTATTTTGTCAATTCAGTTAAGTTTTTTTTAATATTAACATGCCGAATATGAATGACGTCTCAGTAATTTATTTTTAATCACGAATTTAAAGTTTGTAAGGACTAATTTATATTAGAATGTTAAGCAGAAATTTAGAATGCAGGAAGCAGTGCGTATGCGAGAAAGACAATGTTTCAATAAACACATAGTACAATCTTAATTCCTTGAAGGACTTAGGTTTAGCTTCGAATCATATTATTCAAGAGTAATTGCAATAGATAAAGGTGCAGATAGAATTTGGGATTGATTAATTAGTGACAAGATCACGAATTGTGTATATTTACTGATATAATACGATAACTCATTTTGAGCTTTAAAGAAGAATAATGAAAGGATAATTAGTCAATATTTATTAATTTGTTATAGAAACAATGAAAGTGAATTTTTAATTAAAATGTTGACATATTCCTAATACACAAAAAAAATCAGAAATCATCATGTTCTGTTAATATTTATTTTAACATAACATTTATTTTAAATGTTCCATATTTGGACTAAATCTCATTCTAAATTTTTAAATAAATGAAAATAGTTTCAAAGCAGCCAGCATGGTTTGGAATGTCAAACATTCCATACTATAGAGTTAAAGGTAATTTATCAATATATGAGATAAATTATTCTTACCTGATGATTCCACTAAAGGAAATGACTGAAGCCTCTTATTACTTTTAAGTATTGACTTAATTTCTCGATATGTAGCTCCTTCCCATATGTATACAATATCTCTAACCATTATGTCTTCGACATATACATTGTGAGCTCTACAAAACAAAAGATTAGTATGAGAAATAAAAATTATGACAGCAAATCCTATTTTAAAATATGAACTAATAGAGCGGTATTCATTTAACACAGAAATTACGGAATCGTTAAGCGATGCTTTTATTCTAGTACTGAGAAAATTTTAAATTCAGCGATTGTGTAATGACAATCTGTATGAAAAATGAAGCATTTTTGATGCAAATAATTAATACCAGAATATTACTTTAATTAAGACAAAAATGTAATTTATATGAATAGTACAGATTTCAACTTACTGTGATGATGTGGATATGATAGAAGGTAAATATGGAAGTTTTTTTATTTGAATAATGCTATCATATATGGATGGTTGAAGTGATTGAGCAACAGCATTTGCGATTAATACAGCAATCTATAAATGTAAAATAGCAACAGTACTTATACATTCATTAAATATTGCAGTAAATAAAAAAATGATAGAAGACTATTAATTGACAATTTTTTTAAAAAATAGATGCTTCAGTGCATGCATTTCAAACTAGGCATATAGAAAAACCAAGGAGTATAAATGTTTCATAACATAGTTAACATACTATTAAAAATTCATAAATTTACTTATCACATCACCTAATACATGTATAGTATCATCTTAACACATTATATCCATACCAGTGAATTTGCAAAAATTTGTATTCATCAATAAAAGTCCCCTTAAATGCACACAGCAAAAAAATATATACATATACTAAATTGAGTGAACTACTGTAGGGTAGAAACAATGCTGGGATGCCCTATCATAAATAATAGCAACAAAAAAAATCCCGATATATAAGACCGTAACTATCATACCGTTCATAGGAATGGAATAAAATTTTGGTTCAATGTATTTTGAAGCATGCTTTCAGAAATCTTATGACAAACAACTGTTAAGCTCTAACAGTACGCCTACAGTGAAAAAGATTCATAAACTTTGTAATGGCAACACCTTTTTTTATTGGATTATATTCTCCAAAGGAGAAAAACAATAAATAGCATTGGAACGGTGAAGGTAGAACTGAAATACTTGTATACCCTTAGTGATTTTTGTTCTACAGAAACCGTTCCAACTTTTCATTGTTTTTTGATATGAGGAACACATTCCAATTTCAATAAAAGTTAGTGCAGACATTTGAAAATTTTGTCACTGTAGTCGTAACTGTTAGATCTTAACTGTTGTTTTTCATATGATTCTTGATTGCATACCTCAATATAAGTTGAACAAAATCTTAACCTGTTCTTGTAAACAGTATGACTGTTACGGTTTCATATATTGAAACAGGTTTTTCTTGATCATCCTGTACATTAACATGAATTTATTTCATAGAAATTTAAAAATTTAGAATCTAAAGAAGACATCAAATAATTTTTTTAACCCTGCAGTCATGATATATGATTAAAAGACGAAAAATATTTTCTTTTAATTTTTGCTTTAGGAGTACTGAGAGTAATGTTACCATTATTTTTTAGGAATGCAGTCTTGAAACCAATTCTAATAAGTTTTTTGGCTCAGATTAAATTTTCGTTTGTAAGAGAAAAAAATGGCACTTGTTCTTAAAAATCATTCCATATTAAATAATTTTTTATTGCTTATTTCTTCGCACTAATAGTTAGCAGATTAAGTAGATTGTGTATGTTGATACTGCTACATTAATTTCTGAATGTCCTTACATCTCGTTAATAGCTAATTTTTATAGAACTGAGAGATGTATAGAAGTGTCTCGATTTCTCAGACAATATATAACTGAAACAAAAATAGATCTGAAAATAGTGAACGCAAATAACGAAAATATTCAAAATAAAGAATACTACAAGACAAGATTACTACAACAAATATGTTTTGCTTTAGAATGAAGCAATAGTTTTATAAGATGGTGTAGAATATTGAACTACTGTTATGGAGTGTAACAAAAGAGTTTTATGTATGAAAATTATACCAGTATTGAATGAAATCATTAGTGAATTTTTTTATCTTGTTATTCATAGACTTAATATTAATTAAACAAGAATTGCAAAAGGTATTGAATGCAATGGTTTTTGCTATTCTAAAGCACAGACCATTTCCCTTTAATTCCTGTTAAAAATGTACCAACAAGTTAATTCCTTACTTTCAAATTTGCTATTGATTTGAAAATACTTTGAAAATCTCCTTGCTTTTTTCTCCAAATAATTAATAATAAAACCAGCTGGATTGCCATTCATGCAGCTATCTAATCAGATTCATATTTTATTTATGAAACAAGATCTGAATTTTAATTACTGCATTTTTGTAGTTTAACTTATTTCACAATTTTTAATGAATTTATTTCTCTGGGGTAATATGACACTCATTACAATCTATGTAATTTCAGATATTTTCACTTATCTAAAATTCTCTGAAAATGTCCTTGCAAAATTAAACTTTTGTATAGCAGTAAACAAGCTTAATTTTGCAAGGACAAATGAGGTATAAAACCAGGTCTATAATCAAGCAAGATGCATAAATGATTAAACATATTTTACAAGGAAATGTGTACTAAGTTAAGGTAATATTGAAAGCTTATAAATCACTTTCTTACTATCACTGGTAAAATATGAGACATCTGCCCAGTTAACTCAAATACAATGACAGATGTGGACACTGTGTGAGTTGCACTTCCTGACAAAGCAGCAGCTCCTATAAATTTAAAAGAGAAAAGGGAGGTAAATAAATTATTATTATGAATATAGCATTACTTAACAAATTTGGAGTTTTAATTCATGTTTAATATTAATACAATTCCTTTTCAATTTGAAAATACTTCATTGAAAAATATAAGAATAAATACATAAAGTTAAAGGTCAAATACTTTAATGAAGAAATAAATATTAAAGTGGAAAACTTCATGGTAAATAGTCCATTCAAAAACATAAAAAGCTATAGAACACTATTCTTATGTGTTGAAATACAAACACACAAGTAAAAAAATGTTTAGTATTAATTGTTTTACTTTCTGATGATAAATCGATTGCACTTCAAATAAATTACAAAAGCAATAGTGTTTTTTTTTTGTCTAATATCAAAAGCAGTAAAAAAGTGAAGCAAAAGGGATTTATCCTCAAGCAACAGAAATAAGGATACTATATATAGCCCCCCCCCCGACTTTTCACAATAGTGCAAAAGCCTAAAAAAGAGTTCAAATGTATTTTTGTTCACTTGAATAATGATTATTGCCATTCGTTTTAATAACTGATTCATAATCAAAGAAACAAATATAAAAATACGGTATATATAAAGTCGGAAGTTCTGTCTTCTAGTAAGCATTAAAAAGTTATTTGCTAAGTAAAACAATAAAATAAAGCTTGGAAGATATTTAAACAGATGAAAACAAATATATATATATATATATATATATATATATATATATCCCAATTAACTGAGCACCATTCAGCAGTGCAAACATTCTAGAGTGATCCACATATAGACGACAAATATCATTCCTTTCAATAAGCATTCTGATAAACATGCACTAAACGACGTTATGCATCATTCCAATTTCAAAGAACAACATGATACTAATTTTTTGGAATATGATTATAATTTGGACTTCTATGGAACAATAGATAAATTTCATGCTTAAATTACGTTTTGGATTCTTCAGAAAATTATTAGTTTAGCTCACCACTATCTCAGTATAGCATCAAACAAATAAGCAAATACTGTGAAAAAAGCCAGGTTTTTCAAATCATTATAGGGGACGTTGCAGGCCTACATCTCGAATAGGCAAACCATCATTCACATTACCATTATTACAATTAATACAAACAAATAAAAATATTTTGATAAAAGAAATACAGTATGACGAAAGCATAATTCAACAAGACACAATCCCATTATAAATATGCAAAAAAGTTAGATTGTGTAAAATAGGCAGGTTTTTCTTTATTCCACTTTAGAAGGCATCTTAGATATAATAAATTAAATGTTTCATTCGCATTTTCAATGAACTGTTAGAATATTTTGATTTACAGTAATTTATAATACAAAATGTTCTAACAACTGAAAATAAGGCTATTTATGTTTACATGCAGCATATCATAGATGTATGCTTAAAATCAGAAATATTTAAAACTAATTAAATTTTAATCTTTATAATAAATGCGCATTTGCTGAAATTATGTTAACTGCTTTAAATAAGTTTTAAAAAAATGCATAATATAATTTAACACAAGCAAAACAACGTTTTAGATATTAATTTATTTTCAGCAAATCAATATAGCATCATATTTTGAAATAGACTCTTGCATAGAAACCTACCTACGACTGCATAGCCTCCAGGCAAAATTTTGAAAATGTTATCACCCATACGTATGCCCTCAGGAAACCAAGCTGCCATGCATTCTCCAACTAAACGCCCAAACGCAGCACCTAAAATCAACACAGTAGCAGGCTTAAAATAAAAGCTCAAAATTCCAATAAAATAGTTTAAAATAATGTATAAAAGATAATCTGCACGTTACCAATACGGAAGACGGGAATGAAAACACCAGCAGGAACTGGTAGGGTAGCACATACAGTGGTTGTAACAAACTGAAATAAAACGAAATAGTCAGAAGCTGTATGGAAAAGATGGGGAAATGAAATGGAAAACAAAAAACTAAACTAAACTTACATTCATAACAATAAATATCGCAAGATTAATGTATATATTTGTATAAGGTGTTATCCAATGGCTGACGATGATTTTATCATCAACTTCTAGGTCAGTCCCTGACCAGGTAATATTACTAAACAATTCATTCATCACTTCATGATTTGTAAGCTAACAAAAGGAAATAATATGAATAACTTTTATCTCAAAGTAAATGCACATAAAAAGAACAAAATATATCAATGATGCAAGAACTGTAAAATTATATTACAATCTAAATGCAATGATTGTAAATTGAGTAACAGAGAAAAAGTGAATATTAAAATACTAAAAATGTTAACTAATTTAGCAAGCTAAAATTTATAAATTATGAACTTAGTTTGAAAAAGTATTGTTTTTGTATGCTCTTTCAGCCACAAAGGAAACGACAATCATCAGAGCAATTTAGAAAAGGGCGGGAACTTATTAGTGGTAACTACATAAATTTCAAATCGCGTACTTTACTACACATGAAAACCATTGAGAAATATGTACATTTAATACACGAATATAAAAAAGCTTAACCACAGTAAAAAGTTAAAAAGAAAAAAGTGAGATTAAATAAACAATTAACATGCTTATAAATTATTATTATTTTATTATTTATAACGATATAAGCATAAATAGTCAGTAGTCAGTTTATAATTTCTGAAAAATGTAACTTAACTATTACAAATTTATCAAATAATTTGCCATTTTTTATAATTACAAAATCAGATATATTAGAAATAGATTAAATGACACACGTGAATTCAACATTTGACACAATATTTTAGAAATTAAAATTCAATCTTAAATGATGACTTACTTCTGCAGCCATAAATTGTCCTAATCCTAAAGGAAAAGTCAAGCTAGATATAACAATTGTAATGACAGCAGGATACATAAAACGACTGTAACAAAGAAAATGTGTTCAGATGAATAAATCATAATATAACATTCATGAACATCAATATTTTTAGTGAAAAAAAATTACAAATTTCCATTAAGCAATTCTTTGATAAAATAGAATTAAAATTAAGGAATAATGAAGCTACAGCTTCTAGCACTTCTTGAAAAATCATTCATTAAATTAAACACTATGACAATTAAATTAATGATTAAAACATCTAAAGAAGGATGCAACATTTTCAAAAATCAAATTCAGATTTTAAAAAAAAACAATATGTATCATGAAATTGTAGAAATGCTGAAAAGCAATTTAAATTCTGAATGGAAGCATAAGTTTTTAAATCTTAGATTATTGTTATTACTAATACTTTCCAGATATTAATTGTTTTCTTTATGTATTTTACAGACACTTTATACAGACAATCAATAGAATGGTATTATGATAAATTATTCATCTGATTTAAATAGATCTTAAAATTGTTTCATTATAGTAAGTTTATGAGTCACAAAATAAAATTTCAGAGATGCTGATATGCATCTCCACGAAAGAAAATAACTGATATTAATGACAATCAAATAATTAAAACTATTGTACAATATAAAAAGTTCATACTCTTCTGCTCTTTAAAGATTAAAAACATCTTGAAGTAATGAATAAAAGAATGTCATTGTAAAACGATTCCGCAAATATTTGTTGTAAAAAAAAGAGAAAATAATTTTACAAAAATGTCATCGTAAAAAAATGATAAAATAATTGTTTATATAAGTTTAAGTCCATTGAGAATAAATTTTATAAGATATATTATTAAATATTTCGTGTATTTTTCAAGTCGCGTTTCTAGAAGTGAACATAAATAGAAAATAATCAAAAAGTAAAATTATATGACATTGAATAGATATGTAAATAAAATAAAGAAAACGCTTTAGTTCAATTTTTATAGAAAGCAACAGGGGCATGAAATACTAATACAATTTATTTTTTAAAAAGTTGTAATTTGACAGTAACCTTACTTTCGCTGTAGAAAGGAATTCATTTTCTTGTGCCTTCGATTGAAGTACACAATTTGCCTGTGCAGCCAAACAAAAAGAGCACCAGCAAATCCACAAAAAGCACTGAAAACCATAAAAGAAAAAAATATATATTATGAAAACAGTACAAAAAGACATATTTCTGAATAGTGTCATTTTTTAATTCATCGATGAAAAAAGTCTATTGTGAGCAAAACAAGATTAAATAAAAAATATTGCAATATGGAATTTTTCAGTACTAAAATTTTTATTCCAATGCCGATTCGTACAAACTTAACTGTAATGCAAATACAACTATTAACTTCTCCACGCAGATCTACTGCAAAGCATTAAAAAAAAGCGTATTAGATTTGCAATATTATACATTAAAACATTAGGTTTTTCAAAACGATCTGTCATAATACGTAGAACGGTTTAACAGAGTTTTTACTTAAAAGCTGTTCATTAAATGCGAAAGTCTATTAAGAGATGAGAGAAAATTTGGAACATCAACTACCGAGAATATGTTAATCTCCATGTGATTTAAGTACTTATCTTTATACCGGTTTTAAGATATTAATATACATATTAACTCCGACAGCAAAATCTAATTATTAGGATATAGACAAACGCTGGAAATTTTAATTTAGAATTTAGCACAAATAAAGCTTCATTCTTTCAAATTTTCAATAGAAAATTATAATACAAAATAATCAAATTTTGTGTTCACAGCTTGAAGGACAGAAAATACCATTTGAAATAAGGAATATAATTTGAATTTTATAAGTAAAAACTGAAAAAAGCAGAATACTAGTTAATCATATATATATATATATATATATATATATATATATATATATATATATATATATTCAGATTTTCAACGAGATAAATATAAATTTGGTGGAAAATTAAAAAGTTTTAATAATGAATTCAAATCAAATATGCAATCTATATTAAAATAAAGTATATTACACTAACCCAATCAATGCAAATGCAAGAAGCTCTTGAGGATCAAATGGAAAATCAACTGAAAAATTTGTCTTGAATAAAGCCGTAATGGTTTCTGAAAATAAAATTTTCATTGTGAAAGAAGTCATAAATGTCCATAACAATTTTAATTTTACCGCACAATGGCAAATTTAAAAATTCTCCAAAACATGCAGTAAATTTCTGAGGTAATATATATACTATATAGTAAACAGACAATAATGAGCGATAAAAAATGTTATAGCGAAAATACTACCAAATATCAAATTTATATCATTGTAGAGCACATAGAATTTTTCTAAAAAAGAAATGAATAAAAAATCATTTCAACAAATGCGTATTTAAAAAATTTGTAAGTGGGGGACATTTTAAATTATAAAAATAAGAAAAATAATCTATCTAATATTTCCAAAAATAATCTAACGAATTATTTTTGGAAAGGTTTTCCAATTATTACAATGAAAGCATGAGAAATATAGTTACTGTTAGAATTAGAATTTTCAGGAAAAGTATGAAGTTACAGTAAAAAACGGTTAGATTTCCACATACTGATATATTGTCTAAAACAAATAGATAATTTGTAATAAATATACATAAATTCCTGTAGATATTTTTAAAAAATACATTAGAAAAAATTTTCATGATTTAGCAATTTCTATAAATTTATATTAGCCATGTTTAAGATAACTTTTAACATGGTAGCTTCATAATATTATAATAGCTTTTATGATATTCATTCTCAAAAATCTTTTAAAGTTAAAATACTAAGTAAAATAATTCACATAAAATAATCATAATAATGATTTCATTATAATACCTTCATCTTTGAACCAAACAGCAAGCAACCGCCAGACCATTGCACCACAACAAGCTGCAAAAAATCCTCTGTAATAGTTTCTCACAGCAAAGAAAACTGATGTGACTTCTATGCTAAAAAGTACACCTTAAAAAAGAAAAGAAAAAAGTAGAGTACAGGATGTGAAATTTTTTAAACATATTTTACTTATAAAATGAAATAATGTTGAATGCTATAAATTGATAATTAATTGAAACAAAAATATCTATTAAATTTTTATTTTGACGAATATTATTACATAATTTAAAACAATTAACTTATTTACCCATTTGTTGCATATATTAAATCACAATTTCGTCAGGTACAACTGAAAAATATTGTAAAAGATTTTTATAATTAGTTGTAACAGACACTACTACTGCACACATCCGTTTAAAGAATGTAATGATACAAGTAATGAGCAAAACTTATCCTTCAAACATATAAATAGTATTAAATTATGTTCACCGAAAAGGTATCTGAATTTTCAAATCGGCATCTATACTTTTGAAAAAAAAAAGTATCCTATAACTTCCACTAATTTAAATATCTACGTCTTAACCTAGACATAAAATTAGAAGTGTGTAGCACAAATTAGAAGCGGTTTTTTCCATGAGGGAGGGAATGCCATGATTTTTTTTTAATATGCGGGATTTCTTTTTTTATGGTACTATGTTATACAGATCAAGAATATTTCTGCAGCTAGAGAACTGTACGAAAATTTGAGTGATAACAGTAATGTTACGAATACGTAATACTGCTTCACTGTACAATTAGTACCATAATAAGAAAGATGTAAAAATATTTTTAGTTTGTAAAAGACAAATGACATTTAATTTGGGCAAAAAAAGTTCTGAAAAATATAAGAATTTTGGCTCTATCTCTATTAGAAACCAGGTTTCGAAGGTTCTTCCGGAAAATTCGGTACTAAGTCGGAAATCCTTTATAAAAGCGAGTCGGTCAAGTAGATTCTCTCTTTTGAATGTTGAACTCAAAAAGAACTTTCTTGTTTATGTCAAGCACTATGTGTGTGTTTCCCAGGCGCTATTTTATGCGTATACGCCGGATGTTTTTGTTATATATTCGAGATTTCAAGCGGAATACAGATTTTTTTTTATCCTTTATCAAACTTGTTGGACTTCTTGTAGATGACTTCTGTAACATTATTAATGATGCCATTTCCATTCCCTTTCGTTTCCACTCTTAAATGATTAAAATCATATCAATATGTATTCAGGTAAATAAACTATGTATTTTAGAGCTTTTGCTGTAAAAGACTGGTTTACATTCAATTTCCTCCTTTTCTTTAATAATATAAACTTTTAGAAAAAGAATAAGAATAGATATATAAAACATTTGATGGACATCGTATAATAATAATCACATTTTACGAAACAAACTTCATTATTATGATATAACTTATGTGAAACAGTTTAAGGTTAAAACAATTATAAAGCTGAAATAAAAAAAATGTATGCTATATTTTACAATAATGCAAATTACTAACCACCAATGGGAGCAGCAAAACTGCATGCAACACCAACAGCACAAGCAGCAGCAAGCATTTCACTTGTTCTGGATTCATTCTAAATGTTGAAAAGGAAAAATAAAAATGATGTGTCTTTAAACAGCTTCAAAATAATAATTATTATAATTATTATAATAATTATTATTTGCAGTATGATATAGACAGTAATGGTTAAAGCAATAATAGTACGATTTTCTAAATTGCATGTTTATGCTGATATATTAATGAAAACTGAAAATACTGCGAGGAAACAGCATAACTAAATATATTTAATAAGCGAAAGAATATTGACGCGAGAGTTTCATTATATTATTTTGTAAACTGGTTGGCTTCATCATTTAAGATTATTTCTCTAAAATTTAGTTTTTCTAAATTGAATAACAACAATCATGATTATCTGGAAAAGTTAATTAACCCTTCACTAATTAAAATGCTCAAAGAAAAAAAGATACGGCTGGTGAGAGGGAAGAATAAATAATAAATTTAATAACAAAGAAACATTTTACAACATCTTTTAAAAGGCTTTATGCTAATAAGACAGCACTAAATCATAATAAATAACTACGTTTAATTTAAGAAGCATTTAATAAATACTATTAAGTTTTCAAAGAACAACTGCACAGAAAATACTTTTAAATATTAAAGTGAAATACTGACTGAACATGTTAGTATAGTTGGATTAGAATCATTGATCGATTAAAAGCAATACATGCACTGCTGACAAAAAAAAAATACATTAGAAATATAAAATAGGAGTTGTTATTGATAATAAATGCATACCTCATATATTCCTTTAAATGATGTTACTAATTTACTTAGAAGTGTAGCTACTATGCTAGCCACATGTACAAAAGGACCCTAAAATAAAATATAAAGAAATATAAAATAAAAAATTCACAAAGTGAAATTTAAATATTTCAGTATAAATTCCATTGAAGCCATCATACCCATCTTTTGATAATACAGTATTTCCCTTTATTTGTTTATTGTTATTATTATCTTATCTTATCTCAATATTCAACTTCATTACAAAAATTTTTAATAGGATGAAATTTTAATTTTAAAATATAAATATCTAAATACATTGCTCAGAGAATTATATATATATATATATATATATATATATATATATATATATATATATATATATATATATATATATATATATATATATATATATATATAATGAATTCGTCTTAATTTTTTAAAAAAAGACATAAACATTTAACTCAAAAAGTTCATATGCCTAAGATTCAGAAAATTTGGCTTCAAACTAAACAGTAACACGATTTTTTTTTAAATGAAGAAAAACCAGAAATGAAAATATAAATTTAAAAAAAAAATCAGCATATTTGCAGAAAAAGTTGCAAGGAAGAGAGAAAAACCAAAACTTAATTTTCAACAAGTATAAATTTACATCTATTAAGAAAATGTTTTAAAATCGAACAAGTTTTGATTAGATTATGAAAGAAAACTCAACTTCTTTGAACAATAAAGAAATTTGGTCAAAATAGAGACCATAACTCACTTCTTTTCCAATTGGCAACCCACTTCCCAATGAACATGTAAGTCCCACAACTTTAGAAACTAGTGTTCTGAATGTTAAATATTCCTTCAGTACTACACCTCTGAGAACTGTTTTCATTTCTGGAATGCCTGAACCTGTAAAGCAAATTAATTATGAAACCTATGAAATTCATTTAAAATTTAGGTCAAACTACAAAATATGTAAATCATAATAATATTTTAAATAATAACTGAAGCAAAAATAAATGTAATTTTAGGACATGTAATTTTTTTAAAGATTTTAATAAAAAATTTAAATACCTGAACTATACTATCAGGGTGGAACATTTTAAATTTATTTTATAATTTCACATTTTAGTAACTCAATACTCCTAAAGCAGTACAGAAAAAATTATTGTATTTTATTTATTGATTACTTAACATATTACAAATTAACTATAGCAAAAACCGAAAAAAAGATTTTAAGTCTAGTTGATAAATTTGGTTTTAAAAATTTTAAGTTCTTAAATAATAATAATAATAATAATAAATTTTCTGTATCTTATTTTTAGACATTATTGCGGCCTTTTTAATTATTAGAATCAAAGTCATGCATTTATTTTCGATTTTGGGAAAATAAATTTTATAGACTTGTTGAATAAAGGCATTTTGAAAACCAAAAGCATGAATTGCTCGATTTTCTGTAAAATAAGGAGGTGCAAAAAAAGTTATCATTTCAATAAATATATTATTTTTAAAGCCATGAAAAATTAAAAACTGTAAATATATAGATATATTTATTATCTAGCATCAGGCTCTATTTCTGGATAGTGAAAAAGATCTATTTAAATGGTCTTGATATCCAGTTTAATTAACTGGATATAGAACTATAATTATGCATTTATATCTCTAAAATTATTGCAAGTCATAATCCTTTATTGATAAAAATAAAATTCGTTCAAGTTTAATTTATAAACTGTATTACAATATGATACAAAATACAAGCAAACATATTAGAAATCTTAATGAATTCTTAAAATACATAGAAAATAAAGCAATAAAACTACAATCGTTTGTTTTCGTAAACTCATATGTGCACCCATATTTTAGTATGGCAATTATTTTACTTTTTAAATTTGGAAATACACAGGTTCTGGTTTCCTTGAATAATTAAATGAAAAATAAAATGACGAATTTTAAAAGACTTAAGGTTGCCATATTTAACAATACTATAAGCTTATTTACAGTGTATTAAAGATTTAAGATGTATTAATTACATGAAAACATTTCTATGAAAATATCATGTAATACAAGGGAAAAAATACATTATGTAATCAAAAGTATTCGGACACTTTCATATTTATGCATTTCATCAAATTTCTCCCAAAAGGCTGGATGAACTGTCTTTAAACTTCTGTCATGTAAAAATTACCCCTGAACTCACATTTTAATATGAAAATTCGGTTTGGGCAATGTGTAAGATACCGAACAGAAATCCATAACGAAAATGGTTAAGGATCATTCTATTTCACAGAGAGCAGATAATAAAACTTGTAACAAAAGTTTCATATGCTATTGGTAATATTTACCAAAAATTTGTAAAAAAAAAAATGTTTGCATATAAAAAAAACAATTCCCCCTTTCTCCTTTTTCCATCTACATTTTCCACGCGATTTTTGTTTATAATATGCGAAGTTCTCAGTTAAATTATCAAAACAGAAATACATGACAAAGCATTATTGAAGTACCACATTAAAATTTAACGTGAATTCCATTAAAAAATGAGGAATAGGACCACTTTTAGTAAATATATATAAAGCAATTTACATTAAAAAAAATTTCTGTTAAATTCATTTATATTTAGAAAAATATCAGCATTAAAGTGAATTGAATTTTAGTTGGTTTTTAAAACAAACTAAAAGACGACAAGTTTATTCGCGAAATGTTATTCTTTAAAACTTGAAATCTACGTATAAAAGGTTACATAAATTACTTATTACATTACTTATCTATAAAAGGTTAAATATACTAAATACCCTTTCACATTTAACAATTCAATAAGGAATACAAATCGCTGTGCATTATTATTATAAATATAAAAATTCTTGTTTCATTGAAATATTTAATTTCTAAATTTATGATTATAAAATTGATCCATAATATAATTAAAAGCTTCTAGACAACTTAAAGCTTTGTTTTGAAGTAGATGTATCAATAGCATGATGTGAGGCCACCTTTTCTAGCAAAGATGCCTAATATAATTTGAAGAAGAGTATCTACTGGTATTTGGAATGTTTCTGCACCTGTTCAGACAACACCAGATGCACAGAGCTAGTTAGCTGTTATGAATTTGAGAAACTAGATAGATCAGTTTGAGGTCCGATTTCGAATGGAATAAAAAATCTTTGCGATGAAAAGGAATGTCAAATTCAAACTAGACTAATACGAACCACATCAGAGATAGACATTCAGCTTTATTTTATAAGAATGCCGTGTAATTCCGGCAGAAACATATCAAAAACTAGTAGTAGGAACTCCTCACAGAATAACAGCTGTCTCAGTAATAAAAGAATGTTTCACATCATACGAGCAATTGACGCATCTACAGAATAAGCAAAATATAAATAAGGATGTTTTTAATAGTATTGTAAACCACATTGTATAGTGACTAATTTTTGAGCAAACAATAAAGAATAGTATAGTAATTGTTTGTTATCTGCTATGCTTACTTTATTACAATGTGTTTTACATACTTAATTTATAAGTATGAAAGAGCATTTAATATATTTTGAACATTCGATAGAATCAATACATTTGGTTTGTTTGCATGTTACAGAAAAACATCACAACTTTAGTATATTTAGCTACGATTTCTTATTTAATAAGGGATATTCACGATTTCAATAAACTAAAAATATCTCTATGATGATGCAGTTGTAATCCATTTGATCTATCAATGATGCAGTTGTAATCCATTTGA
>JAOUZG010050968.1:11376063-11407556 GCA_026289955.1 Argiope argentata | reverse complement strand
GCAAAGTGACCAACAACAATAGAACATTCAGAAAATAGCAATTTAATAGATATAATTAAATTTTTAAAAATCGCAGTTTAAAAGGAAAAAAAGGTAGAAAGATTTTAAAACTTCTTTAGTACCGTGATTTTTTTCAAGAAATTGGGGTTGTTACTGCAATAGCACAAAATTACTTTTAAATTATATAGTTAGTCATTCATAAGCGCACAAATTCTGGTAGTTATGTCATCAGAAATAATTCTCTTTTTTATTTCATTCAAAAACAGAATTCAGCAAAAACAGATTTATCAAAAATTTAATTCTTCAAAATAATTGTTAATGGTGATGTTTATGTACAAACAGTAATCGTAATAACTCCAAAAAAAGAGTCATGAGAAACCTTGATGACCAAAAGTAATCTATCAAGTTTCAAAGGGTAATTCTGTCACGCCATGTATGCAAATAAAATCGACTAAATTAACCTCGCGTGGTCGTTTTAAAGAAACAAATATAAGAAGGCGAAGGAAATGACACGATATAATTAAATTATATTGCATAAGAGTATAAGGTAAAACCTATTCAAGCGTAGGCTGGAACAAAGGAATAATAAAGATTTTTCTTTCAAATTTTAACACTAGTTTGACAAACATTTGAGAGTAGAATTTCCTTCAAATTTCTGTTCGAGGTTATTTGATAAATTGTGTTAAGTTCTTCAAAAACTTCTGGAATTTCATGGAAATGATCGAAAGAATAACTACTTATTGCCTTGATGACAATTAAGATCCTTAACTCCTGGTATTGTCAGACTGGACACTAAACCTTTAAAACAGCATCAAAAGAATAAAAAGTTTAAAACTGGGGGTGAGGTTTATTTACTCCAACAGAATTTAAAACGACTAGTTCTTTTTAAACCGGATTGTAATTAAGTTCCAAAGTAGAGGGATTCTCGCAGTATCATTTACATACAGGTTATAGATTTATATGGATCATGTAATTGAGTTATTGTTTGTGGCACAGTTTACTATTAAATCTATGTCTATCAATTCTTGTTTCTATATTCAAAATTTAACATAAAAAAGCTAAGAAGGATATGGAAGGTACAAGGTAGCAAATCTTAAAAATATATAACTTTTTTGTTTTTTATAATTAATATAAATATTTAATCGAACACAATTGCGAAGTTTTTCACTGGCGCCATCTGTTTTCAGCAAAAAAATTAAAGATTATTATTATATGTTTATAATAATAAAACAACTAATTTTAAAAAATTTAAGTCAATTCTTTCTTAGGTCAACAAAGAAAAATTTTATTTTAGTTACTTTTTATTAAATAATTACGATTAATATAAAAAATTTATCAAAAAACTATCGATTTTCGCAAGAATTCAACTCGTATTCTTCACTTTCACGTGAAAAATAATGAAGACCTCGCAATTTACCGATTGAGCCACTGCCTGTTGATTTCAATTTTCATTACAAACTGCTAAAACTCTATTTAAAGTATTAAAAATTAATTAAATTTAATTAATAAATCAATATTTGAAAAAAACGTATTAACAACGTCATACGCTACAAGTTTTAAAAAATGTATTTGAACTTAAGTAGATGAATGAAAAGTATTTTATTAAAGACTGAAAATTTGAACAAGATATATAAATATATATAGGGAAAGTGTGAACTAATAGTAGGAATTGAATAAGTTTTGAGCTTATCATTCAATAACTAATTTTCCCCCTTTAAAACTTTATTAAATTTTTAAAATTAATTTCAGTTGATGACCTATACAGCTAAACAAATCTTATAGTTGCTCGAAGATAAGAAATAAATTGCGCCATAACGCTAATTTTCAATGCTAACAAATACAATAATAACGGAAAATAAATAGCAAAATTTGTTTCTTATTTGATTAAGTAATAAAAAAGAAATCTTTTATATAAATAACTACTAAATCAGATTGAACAGACAGAATAATTTTATTAGTATCCTCATTTTTAACACCTAGACAGGTCACCGGTGATTGGTGTACCCATATAAATTACATTGTAAGAAATTCAGAGTGGCAGTCAATAGAAATAATTTAGTTACAATAGGCCTAAGTAATAGTCTTGGCATGTCTCGCTCATTATTTATCATTCGAATTTTAAATTGAGGTAACGGAAGCCTAAGGAGTATTTTAGTTTGAGATCAAAGAGTCACAAGTTTTTGACTTTATTTCACTAAAGAATCGCCGAATATGTCATCTTAGTGTATAACGAATTCTTCAAATGTTCTTTCATTGATAAGGAAGGCTTACTAGCTCAGATGTCATTCTCGTCATCAGACCAAGGTTAAAATTACAAAGTCCATCCGCTAAAAGCCCTGGGGTAGCTACAAAAGCAGCCTTTAATCTAATTAAACCAAAAGAAAAAGGTTTGTTGAATCACCATATTTATCAGCTCGACGATATAGAATTAAGATTCCAGGGTGTAAAATAATAAAGTTTTATTAATCTCTATAAAGCTGAAAGAAAAAAAATGAGATGTGATGAATTTCAAAACTCAACAAAGCGAACATTTAAACTTTATTGAAAGCAAGAGTTCAAACGTTCACATCCAATTTATTTCACGGAATAAACTTTTAGAAACAAAAATAAAAGTCCAAATCATACAAAGCATGCACATGCAAAACACATGCTCTAAAGAGCCACACTGCTTTAAAGAAAATAGATGCATTTAGTTCAAAACACACTGCTTTCCCTTGTTATGAAAACCGAAATGATTGTGTATTATTGAAACAGATTAAATGAAAATATGCTTTTTACATATATTCCTTTCAAAAAGGATTACAAACCATTAACAAAATGGAATTATTGAAAGAAAACTATTAATTAGTCGAGAAATGACATATGCACACCAAGCAGAATAACTAACAGCAGATAATAAAATTATATAAGACATAAAGAATATTCATTATCTTTTCTTTACTAAAATCGTGCATATTATGAACTAAATAAAACTGATGTGTAAATAATTTAAACTATATTGAACAAAATGAAAAGCTACTTAGAACTTTGTGAAATGAAAATAAAATAAACGAAAATTCAGCAGCCATATAATTGGCAAAAATGAATCTTTTATCTGCCTTTATAACCCAGACAAGAAAAACTATTAAAACATTTTTTAAAATTATTTATCAAGTTATTCAAAGTAGATATAAAATTACATTAAGATATAATGAAAATGAGAGAAAAAATTACTTTAAGAAATTTTTGTCCAACGGTAACTTAAATAAAGACAATATTTAACTCCTTGCTCCATAACTTATTACGGGAAATGTAATTAAAAATTAATATTTCTCTTCTTTTCACAATTAAAACGCATAGTATTAAAATTGAAAACTTATAATTCAGAAATTTTAAAAACTTTTGCCGTCTAATAAATGTTTTAAAATATTGCAGACAAAATTTAGCAAAAGTAAAGAATTGGAAGCATTTTCAAAAAAAGACTATGGCTCTAAAAACTAAAAATTCTAAATGATATAGAGATTAAACAAGAAGAAATTTAAAAAAGAAAAAAAAGTGGCCTTGACAAAGTAGATAAATTATTTTAGTAATGAATGTTTATTTCCATCAAAATTACATTGTGTCTTACGTAGAAAATAAATACAAACATTCTGCATGAAATTATTATGGTTTTATAACCGAATAAATTCTGACAAAAATACATGAATTGATTGATCCATAAAGATATTCAGGCCCAAATTGTAATCAAAAGCGTCGGTATGCCAAATAAGTATTGTAATAAGAATCCTTTTTTTATATTGACAACAATGACATAATCATAAAAAAGCCTGAGCATATTTCAGATTCGGCTCAACAAGTGTTCGACCTGAGGAACAGCTGGTGGATAAGATAGAACAAAAAACATCTGCAAAACCAATCGATTTTATGATTCACAATAGAACATCTGCAACTTCGTAAAATCTTTTGGTAAATTCTCTTCTTTTTTTTACAAGTTCACATCTTAGGGAATCACGTTCTCCAAAATGATTTTTGATGTGAATTAATTTATACGGTTTTACTATTAAAATTCACTTATGTTCTGTAACAGTGGTTTGGCATTTTTGATAATTTTGGTTGGGAATGTAATCTCCACTAACCGTTATATTTCAAGGTAATTCACTTCTAAAAATAATTTGGTTAGGTAATAAAAAGATAATAGATTCCAACATTATCTTCAATCAAATCAAAACGATTCAAATGGGAAGCTTAAGAATTCACCAAATACAAGTTTTGGAAACAACAACATGGGAAGGGGGCACATAAAAATGTCTAAAGAGTACTTCCTCGCGCTGCAAAATAAAAGGTATGGGGTATGAATAGGGAGGGAAAATGTAACTTTTCATTTCGCCCATGCAGTCGGAACAACAGCTGTTCTAGGGTTGCAGATCAGAAAATGCACACTCTTTTAGATCATAAATGCCATACTTGCACGGGACTACCATCAGTTTCAGCAATCCAGATGCATCCTTTTGAAGCTGGGTGCATTCTAAGCAATGCAGTGCGAGACTACTTTGAGAAATCTGTAATCCACCCATTGAATGGGATTTCAGTGTTTCACAACTGTGATAACTGCAGAAAAAGTACAAGTTATACACACAGAATAGGAAACAACCTTATACCAAAAGTACCTTATAAATACTATTTATCTTACGTGCCACTGAAAAAGAAAATTTTACAAATTCTAGAATTCCTACTTACATACAGAAATTACTCGAGTTTTTATTTACATGCAATTTGGCTGATTATTTTATGATATATTGTTTTTTTTTAAAAAAAATATTAGTTGTTTTTAACTTTAACAATAACGAGGATATAATTACTTTAAGAAGTCTAGAGTTCAAGGCTTTTCAGGAAAAAAAAATTTTTAAGTAAGTTTATGAATTTAAAATATCGAAATATTTTTTAATTAGTAATACTGGTCAATAAGAAATGTCTTAAGGCAAATGATTTAATCAGCCAAACAAGTTGTTTCTTTCTTAGTGTCAGGTTTGATTTATTCGTAACCATCCACTATTTTCTGACGTATCAGGTGCCGGAAACAAAGAAATAAAAAGAAAAAAATAATTTTTTTAATATCTAATGATCGACCATTAAGATACAAAAATGGCGATGCTAAGTCATCAGTGAATCCCAAACAGATGTATATATTTATCTTGATATGCGCCAAATTATAGGTATTCTAAAGTGTATCAACAACCTTTTATTTTAATTGCTACAAATTGACGAATTGCATTTCTTCGTTATATTATGCATTAACATTTATGTATAACACATGTATAACGTAGATAAAGAGTTCTGTGTCAGTCAATCAAAAATAAATGGTCTAATATCATCTCAACGACAGTATTTATCTTGATATGGGCCAAATGATAGGTGCTCTTAAATCAACCCGTCAATTTTAGTTGTTACAAAATGACGGGTTAGATTTCTATGTTATATTATACATTAATATTTATATATAATTCATGTGTGATGTAGATAAAGAGTTCTGTGCCAATTAATCAAAAAATTGGCTAATAACATCTCAACGATAATATTTATTTTGATATGGGCCAAATAATAAGTACTCTAAAGCGTACCCTAGGTATTTTATTTTAGTTGGAATAAATTAACGGGTTTGATTTCTGCGTTTATATAATGCATTAATATTTATCTATAATACATGTTTGACGCAGATAAAGAGTTCTGTGTCTGTCAATCAAAAAGAAATGGTCTAATAAGATCTCAACGACAATATTTATTTTGATATGGGCCAAATGAGAGGTACTCTAACTTATACTTTGGGTATTTTATTTTAGTTACTACAAATTGACGGGTTAGATTTCTGCGTTTATATTATGCATTAATATTTATGTATAATACATGTATAATGCAGATAAAGATTTCTGTGTCTGTCAATCAAAAAGAAATGGTCTAATAAGACCTCAACGACAATATTTATTTTGATATGGTCTAAATAATAAGTACTCTAAAGCATGCCCTGGGTATTTCATTTTAGTTGCAGCAAATTGACGGGTTTGATTTCTGCTTTTATATTATGCATTAATATTTATGTATAATACATGTGCGACATAGATAAAGAGTTCTGTATCTGTCAATCAAAAATAAATCGTTTAATAGCATCACAACGACAATATTTATCTTGATATGGGCCAAATGATAGGTACTCTAAATTATACCTCAGGTAATATATCTTATTTGCTACATATTGACGGGTTAGATTTCTGCGTTTATATTATGAATTAATATATATGTATAATACATGTATAACATAGATAAAGAGTTCTGTACCTGTCAATCAAAAATAAATGGTCTAATATCTCAACGACAGTATTTATCTTGATACGGACCAAATGATAGGTGGTCTTAAATGTACCCGGCTATTTTATTTTAGTTGTTACAAATTGACTGGTTAGATTTCTATGTTATATTATGCAATAATATTTATATATAATACACGTGTGACGTTGATAAAGAGTTTATTATTTGTCAATCAAAAGGAAATGGTTTAATAGTATCTCAACGACAATATTTATCTTGATATGGGCCAAATGATAGGTACTCTAAATTATACTTTGGGTATTTTATTTCAGTTGCTACAAATTGACGGGTTAGATTTCTGCGTTATATTATATATCAATATTTATATATAATACATATATGCTGTAGATAAGGAGTTCTACATCTGTCAATCAAAAAGAAATGGTCTTATAACATCTCAACGACTAGAAAATGCTTAGCATTCTATCTAAGATATGGTACAAGGAGCGCGAGCGATAAACAGCAGAGGAGTTTTTTCCTTGCCAATACAATCCCTAGTTCCAGCTGCCAGTTCCATTTTATTCAACAGCGTGCCAAGTTCTTTCTTTCTTCTTTCCTTTCCTTTTCTTCTTCCCTCCTCCGATCTGGGTGCCGTTAAATGAGGGAATATACTTTCGTTAAAAAAATGTGGGAACAGGAAATCGTCATTATCTCTTTACAGTCCGGCCAACGAGATTACTTTAAAAAATAATGAAATGAAATAATAAATACAGATATAACATCAAGTGGTTAACTACTCTTAGACTTCTCAAATTGCTTCTGAAAAGTAGTTTCGAAAAAGCACTTAATGTAGTTGTAAATGATTGATTTTGATCTTGGAAATCTGACAATGACAATGCGATTTTTTGACATTCAATACTACACAAGACATATTTCAAGATTGTCAACAGTGGATGGTTACTATACTGAAAACACAACTATTTTTTTTAAAAACCGAATACCGTATTTTAGAATTTGGAAACCAATTTGGCAATGTTGTTTCGACGATATTTTTAATCGAGTAAATTTATATATAAAGAAAATTCAAAACTGTAAGCGTATCCAAATATAATAAATTTGCAATTCTTTTCCTGATGTGCGCATACATTTTTCTGGCGTACTATGCATATGTATTTTCTGAAGTCACTAATTTTAATTATTTAACGCAAATAACAGATTATATACAGACATGTTGAAATAATATCGAAAAATAATAATCAATATACAAGATGAAGTCAGAAACCCAACACCATCAAATGACAGATGGCACGAAATTTTTTGACACTGCATCTATTGATTGAAATGACCTTTCAAAGATTGATAAGACACGGAACGAGAAGATAATTGAGGGTGATGTTTCAGATGAAATCTAAGAAACTAATGGTGAGTTTAAAAAAAAGACCCAACTGCTAAAAATAATCATTTCCCAGAAAAAAAGAAAGAAAGAAAACCCTTCCTTTCTTCTGAAAAAAGTAAAGTTACAAAACTTCTGTTTAAAAAAAATTAGGGTTCGTCTCAAAACAGAAAATTGATTGATAAGTGTTGCTGTCATTTAACTTGTCATGATTATTATCTACTATACTTCAAAGCTTCATATATTTATTACGAGAGGGAAAGACATGAGCTAGTATTTATCTAAACATTTTTGGTGTTGCTTGGTATCGAACTATCAGAAGAAGGAAATCTGCCCTCTAAAGTGTTCAGCGATATTATTTATTTCTAAAATTAAAAGAAATAAAAAACATGATGAGCATAGTTTCTTTGATTATTCATTCTCCTTGGTAGAAACAAAAATATAAAAATAATACCTTCTTTTCTTTAATGTGGAATGAATTTAAAAAAGATGATTAAAAATGAAATAAAAAGGCGATAAAAACACACAAAGCGCTGTAAATATTACAGCTTAAAATTTGCTAGTTAAATAACTATACAGCTGTTTTATCACAACAGATTGTTTACAACAAACGATTTATTTTTGTTTTGTTTTTTTAATTACAACCAGAAGGCCCACTGCTGTAATATATTATGTACTCCGTAATATTTGCAGATTTTGCTTAAATAACCTCTAACATAATTTACATGAAATTTCAGCAAAAAAAGGCATAGGAATGTTTGAAAAGTTTATTATTTATAATTATTATTATTTTATTCTACTTTGTTTTCATGTTTATAATTTTTATAGGTTTCAGTTTTATGAATGGATTTTGAGCAAAAGAAATTCATTAAAAAGATACGGAAAATCGATGGCCATTAATTTATATTGCTTCAATTTATATATTTGATTTTAATTTAATTAGAACTTTTAAAAGAGATATTGATATTTCCTTACGAAACAAACTAAGTTGCATATTTTCTTAATATACTAAAACTTGCCTTATAAAGTTATTTTGTCGGTCCTAGCCTATGAAAAAAATTTTATGCCTTTAGATAGTCAAATATTGTAGTGATTTGTGTGTGTGTGCTTTTCTTTTCACTAACTACCGCAATCTAAAGAGTAAAAATATGCATTTTCAACAGGATTTCATTGGTGTCTTAACAAACTCCTGGATTTAAACTATCCCAAGTTTAGTATCCTATAAATCAGACAAGTTTTCGAAGTTCCATTTAAATATTCAGCTCTCGGAAAACGAGAATTGCAAATTTATTCTCATATCATTCATAATTAATTACATAATCATATAAAAAATAATACCTTTATATTATTACATTTATTTAGATACGGATAATGATAATACATTTTATGTCATAAATTCTTTATGTTACAACATGCCATAGAAATATTGCAAGATCGAAAGCTTCTTTTTAAAAAAGGTTAGAATTTCCGATCATAGATGGCACGCTTGTAGCTGCCGATTAACCGGAAAACAACACATTATGACAAGTGAACACGTTTAAAAAAAACAAAGGTAAGCAATTTCTGAAAATAATCCGCTATTCCTGTGCTAAATAATAAGATAATCGACTTCCTTTTAACGAAATGAAAACTGGGAAAGTAATAGAGGATTAAAATTACAATTTTAGAAGTTCAAGTAGCAAGTTTTCGTTATGGAAAATTCTAAAAAATCTTTTTATTAGCTTGTGTTATAAAAAGGAATATACAGCAGGATCGGATCTCTTAGAAAAAAGAATCCTATATTGGCACGATGACACCTGGTAGTGAGATATGCCAACCCCACGATTTGGTAAGAAATTAAAGTGTTTCTTCGCAGGTTTGGAAAGTTAGGTATTAAAGATTTTAATTTAAACCCCATCATTAAATTATTATACAGTGAAAATTCAGATTGGAGATTTTTAGCCGAATTTAACGATCGAGTAATAGATAGAATGACAGATTCACTTGTCTATATAATCTATAGATCGTATCACATTAGATAGAATTACTGACAAGTCAATCAGATGTCATATTTTGCCGAATGTTTCAGTCGGTCGGTTAAGATATCACTTATACTAAATGAGAATTTCTATGAGCTGTTACTTTCATCGAATATTTCGATAATTTGTCAGTGGAATTATTAGAGAAAATAAGATTATTTGTATAGAAAATGGCGATGATAAGTTAACACAACGAATGCATGGTTTCCCTAATTCAAATTTTATTGACAAGCTAAAAAAACTGTATTCATTAAGTCCCCCCCAGGGGGCCTCGAAATGTGGATGAGATGCTTTCGGTATGGTGGTTGGATCTTACCACCCTGGAGAGTACACTCGTGGATGGAAATAGGCTTCCTCCATCGATGGCAGGATGTACTTCCTACGGGAAGGGTTGCACCGTGGCCGGTGATGGCCCTTAGGACTCAACCACAGTTCCCACCAGTGTTGCTGTTGCGGCGGTCCGGTCATTCAGCCTTCATGGTTTAAATCCGTGTGCCTTTGGGAGGGTCGGAGAGACTGCTATGATTTATTCATTAAGTCCTTATTTTTCATTTCCTATGTATTTCGGAAATTTTTATACACATTTTTCTTTTTAAAAATTTTATTCTGATTTAAAAATTCTTTTAACTTATTTTTATGTAAAATACCTACACATAAAACAGTTATTATTTTTCTAAAAATATCATAATGATTTTTTTTTCTTCTGGTTCCTTTCTCATTGTCTAAAATATGTTTGCATTCGTTGTGTTAACTGTTATTTTGAAAATTTCTCCCTAATATAAGTTTTAAAAACCAATAGGTGGCTCTAGTGGACGAAGAGTCAACAATTCTTGTTGCTATTTAAAGTATCCATATGTTCGGGTACAAGACAAAGCTAAAAAATATAACTCTGTGCAATGCCCAAAGCTCCAGAATACTTCCCTTTTTTTCTGTGTGTGCGTGTGTTTTGGAAAAGGGGGACAACAAGATGAACAACATTTAAGAATGAATTTCAGGAGATAACATCTAATATAACTCTTGTTTCTGGAATCTTTAACTTCAAGAAAAGGACTTATGGGGCAATCCACTATTCCCTTTATTGGCCTGTCTGCGTCTTATCTTGTGCCTTACGGAATGTTTTTTTAAATGGTTTCCGCTGTTTGTTTGTTTTTTAAATTTTTAATTTTTTTTTTAACTTTTACAAAAGAAGGAAAAGTTGTAAATTGAGAATAAAGATAAAAATGAAAGCACTTTTTTTTTTTTTTTTGAAATCTAAGATTTTGATGGCTGTATTAGAAGAGTTCATCAAGAAGGGAAGGGGTGTTTGGAGAGGGGGGGTCTCGTGAAAAGTATAGTTGGTCTTTTGAATACCACCGTAAGTGCCTGTTAAATGGTAATCTGTTACATCTATAGATCAGAGTTTAATCAATAATGATAAATCTCAAAAATTACACTTATAATTGTTTTAATTTGAGAGAGTGGAAAATGCAAAACAAACATCCTTTTAAAAAAATATTTACATAGAGAAATTTACCACAAAAAATATTCTTCCAAAAATATTTCTTGACTAAAAAATGACAATTAAAAATCTATCCTATATTAAGAAGTAATAATTTAAAGTGGATATTTATTTGCTTCACAGAAAAAAGCAACAACTATAACTGAGTTCCTATATCCTTTTATTTTAATAATTTCTTTGACACTTAGTTTTATTTCATATAAATTCCTTTAATTAGCAACTCTTCAATCAAGGTACATAATATATCATGGCACAGTGAGGTATAATAATAAGTCGTTAATTATGTTCACTTGTTTCGTCTATTATTTCATTTTGTAATAAGATTTAAATAATAATATGAAAATTGTTGCTGTTTCTAATGGCACTTGCCATGGACAAGCTCACCGACACAATCAGCGATTTTAAGCCGAGGTCGCGTCTCTTGTTTTTAAGTAGCACCAACTAGGGTTAAGCGAAAGTTTTAGCTACTCCCGCATCACATTTGCTTGCACAGCCCCTTTTTACAGAGGGGGGAGGCACATTTACACATATCACAGATAAAACAGATGAAGAACAGCCATGCCCGAACTGGGACTCGAATCTAGGACGCCTAGATCACGGGGAAGACGCGCTACCTTTGCCAGGACGTGAAAACTTGCTTCTAATATCAATTGCGTAACACTTCATTTAAGATTTATTGTTAATGCCCTAATATCATACAAATAGATGATTATTCCAGAAAAATATTAATCATAATTGAATTATCTTATGAACAATTAATAACTTTTAAGTTTGCTTAAATTATTATGCGTTATTTTGAAATTAAACTGAAAAATTTAGGAGAGGAAAAACATTCGTTGGAAAATTTCTGACGATGCCGTTGATACTAAATAATTTCATTTAGGCTGCATTATTAAACTCGATTTTAAAAAAGTGTAAATCGGAGCTTTACAGAAAAATTACTAATTAACTACCGTCAGTATGATTAAACATTACTAAAAGAAAGTGTAAATCAGAGCTTTAAAGAAAAATTACTAACTACCGTTAAATATGATTACACATTATTAAAAGTAAATGTAAATCAGAGCTTTAAAAAAATTACTAATTAACTACCATTAAGCATAATTAAACACTGTTAAAAGTAAGTGTAAATCAGAGCTTTAAAGAAAAACAACTAATTAACTACCGTTAAGCATGATTAAATACTATTAAAAGTAAGTGTAAATCATAGATTTAAAGAAAAATTACTAATTAATTACCGTTAAGCATGATTAAACACTATTAAAAGTAAGTGTAAATCAGAGCTTTAAAGAAAAATAACTAATCAATTACCGTTAGTATGATTAAACACTACTAAAAGAAAGTGTATATCAGAGCTTTAAAAAAAAATACTAACTACCGTTAAGCATGATTAAACTAAAAGTAAGTGTAAATCAGAGCTTTAAAGAAAAATTACTAATTAACTACCGTTAAGTATGATTAAACACAGCTAAAAGAAAGTGTAAATCAGAGAGTTAAGAAAAATTACTAAATAACTACGGCAAGTAAATTAAATGGGAATTTAACAAATGAAAAAGACTGTATGAGCATGTATAAAAGAAAGAAAAAGTTTTATTTTACTATTAAATAAAAAACGTAGAACAGTATAAACAAACACGATCTATTGCAAGAAGCTCATTTCATGGTTTCTAGGCTTTACATACAGCTGTTCATAATTCACGTTATTTCCGACTTCAAAAGATCCAGATCATTTAAAATCATTTATAAAGCGTAAATCAATAAAGATCTTGTTTCGAAAACTTTTTTCGGTCGCGCAAATAAGGGCCACGGTGGTCTGGTGGTAAGGCCCCATTTCGGAACCGGAGAATTTCAAGTTAAGAGACCCTATTTCACCGAAGAACCATCGTATAAGTGGGTCTAGTGTACTTTAAATCCGCAGGGGTCAAATGCCCTCCCTCTAGTATATTAAGGAAGTCTGGAGAGGGAGTGCCAGCTCAGGTGTCGTTTTCGTCATCTGACCGCGGCTCAAAATTGCGAGGTCCGTCCCAAAATAGCACTAAAGTTGCTTTAAAATTGGACGCTAAAATAAATCAAATTAGACTCGGTAGTGCAAATAGCTCCAGTTAAGATCTTTTTCCACTGCAAGTTAAAACTCAACGGAATTGACAACAACTATAGGATTCCATTGTCAATTATTCAAAGCTCAACAAATCAAATGGGAAGAGGATATAAAAAATATAATCTAAGCGTAAAAGAAGATATTTTACAAAGTAAAAACTTCCGTCAAACGGTAGAAAGAAATTAAAAACTTTAGAAATAATGTATTTTTTGGATGCACACCAAAAGTCTCCTCTCCTGGTAACCTTTCTTCCCCCTTTACTAGATTGGCAACTATATCTTTTCTAAGCAATTCTTCGCTAAGTTTCAATTACTGCAATTTTAACATTTCATGTTTTTCACTGTTCTCTCGATCTTGAGCTATCTTCAATCGAAAATGTTGCAGCAGGTAAGAAAATTCATTGCTTTATTCCCTTTTCTTTATCTAAAAAGGAATTTAATTAAAACTGACTCGGATGATAAAGTGTAATAATTTTTAAGATGCAATATTATTATTATTATTATTACTTTTTAAAACAGAAAGAAAGTGAAATTACTGCAATTGTCAAAAAATTCTAAGATATTTTGACAAATCTTGTGACTCATACCCGTCAATACAATATATATATATATATATATATATATATGTCTGTTCTTCTGTGGACATTATAACTCAAAAAAACTTTGAACTAAATGGATGGAAGCTGGCTCATAGTCTTCAAAGGAATTTGTAGATTTCTATTGCATTTTAAACAAATTTCCTACATAAGACGTTTGTCTATCAGTCTGAATGTACGTGAGCATGATAATTTCAAAATGTAAAGATCTAAATTTAAAAAAATTCGGTACTCAAATTTTGTATTAAAATTGTAAGTCCTTATCAAAATTCGCAAATGAGTTGACTCTCAGTTGGTCTGTATATAATAATGCATGTAAAAAGGATAAATCAAAAATTCAATAACTTAGAACAAAGAAATGTCGTGTATCACCTAGTTACTGAATTAAAGTTCTGTGTCAAATTTTAGTCTAAATTGATTGATAAAAAAGCGTCCAATATGAATTCTCACCTTTCTTTATTATATTTAGAAGCACAAGGTGCTAATGTGCAGGACTTAGATAATAAAAACGTGAACGCCACGAGTGTTCAGGTTTTTATTTTCTGAGTCCAAGCTATTTTCTAAGTAAGTTTCTAAGACCAAACTGAAAGTTTACAATTTTGAAGCTTGGAATGAGGCATAACACTTTTGTTAGGAAATATGTTAGGAATTTTGGTTAAAAATTCTAGTTCACCAGTTTATTTGAAAAGGAAATTGATGATCATATCAAAGAAAATTTGGTAGGCGAGGGGAAGGAGCGGTAACTTAAAGAAACAGAAGTATTGTTTTCCCTTTAGGACAGAAAAAAGCACTCCATATTATATATATATATATATATATATAAATTTGACTCAAAAACAAATTGCGATAAAATGCAAAGTAAATAAAGTATAATTAAATGCAGAAAATTGAAAATGAGGCCATGCAGGAGTTTTATCCTTAAAATAAACTACCTGGTTTAGGCAGCTGAAAAGAATAAATAGTAACAAATTATTATAATTATCCCATAGTAGTGAAAGCGAAAAGAGGCATCAACATTATATAGCTTTCAGCGCGGGCACGTTCTGGACTTCTTAGTTTCTGAAGTAAATTTTCTCGGTTGCATTAACAGAGAAATAAAACTTCAGTTAGAAAGATTTTTTTGTGGGTGCTAGTTAATTTCTTAAAAATGAAAATAAATAAAGAAAAATACAGATTTGAATAGAGCTCAAGTATGAATAAGCTGCATTTAACAAAACGACTTCAACAGAAGCTGCATTTAACAAAACGACTTCAACAGAAGCTGCATTTAACAAAACGACTTCAACAGAAGCTGCATTTACAAAACGATTTCAAAGAAGTTGCATTTACAAAACGATTTCAATAGAAGTTGCATTTACAAAGCGATTTCAATAGAAGTTGCATTTACAAAGCGATTTCTGCATTTACCAAACGATTTGTGATGGTTGTGTAATAAACAAAGGAGAAAACTGATTACCAACAAGAATTCTTACTACATTTAAATTAGTTGCAATCATGATTTTTAAAAAAATTCTGGAAAGGATTTGTGAAGCACTGTCGAAAAATAGCACACAAAAAAGGATAATTCTAATTTGTAAAGAAATTTATGGTCATTTAGTACAATAGCTGAGCCAATAATATACAATACAATAAATCGAGTCTAGAACTTCAAATATATATATATATATATATATATATATATATATATATATATATATATTTAAATTTCTAGTAAGTATAATAGTTCTTTTATTAATAAAAAGATCCCAATGCCAAAATTATTCAAAAAATTCCCATTATGAACAACAAGACAATTTTATTTGAAGATATTGTACAGTTCAGATTTACTTAATACCACTAGATCCTAACCTGAAGATGCTTCTAGAAAATATCAAGCCATTTTAATAACGTTATGCATATTAGATTGAATCTTGTAAGACTCATTTGCAGATTTGGTTTGAATAATGATGCAGCTAATTTTGGCGATGTATACGGGGAGGAATATCACATAAAATAATCGTAATCATATCATATTTTTCCCCTCGGAAAAGCAACATATGAGAAAACAGAGAACTGGAATGATGTAATAAATAAACTACAATTTCAAACACCGAAAACTAAAATAAATACTATTTTTAGAAATTACTACATATTTGACTTCAGAATTCTGTAAGATAAAGAATGAAAATGTTTTTTTAAAGCCAAATATTGATAAGCAGACTTTTCAGAGATATGAGAAATTGTATCAGTAATAAACTTTTTTTATGTATATTTTAAATATTATCTTATCATACGTTTATTTATTGCAGAATTATAATAAGACCAGTACGTAATAATAATAATAATAATAATAATATGGATAATTGTACAGTAGGAAAAATGATTTAATAAATCTGCTGCTCATCAAAATTTAAAATCCATTTTAGTTCACAAATTTAGCCCTATATATACAAGGACAAAGATATTTTATATAGTTTTTATATTTTAAGTATATATTTTTATGTATGACACGAGCGATAAAAAAGAAACAAAATAAAAACTAAGAAGTTAAAAAAATAACAATAATTAATTAATTAAAAAAGACATTTTATGTGCCGAAAATGGCATGAAACTGATTCTTAAAAAAGTGAAAACGCTTCTTTCTGTGGCTTAGAATTCCCAGAAAGATATATTGCAAAAAGTAAATAGATAAATTCCTGAGCAATAAATGAATTTCCGGTTTGAGGAAATGATAATGGTGTGAAAAGACAATCTACAGAAGTTCTCTTAAGAAAGAGAAGAAAAAAATCCATAAAACTGACCAATGAAGAATTGTTGGGTAATTACAACTTAATAAGAGATTTTGCATAAAGCGATTTAACTTAGTCGGAAACAGTGCAACTAATAATAAAAAATAAATATAATGCTACCATATTATTATCATCTAAACCTAACGATTACCCAACAAAACCACTGCGCACATTGTGATGTAACAGACATAAATTTATATGCGCCATCACTAAATAGTCACACCCTCTTAAATCTCCTAAAATGAAATCGATAGTTTAAAACATATTGTCTACGTCCACAATTTTTTTAAACCTTACTTATTCTCTTCAAGTCATATCCTAAATTTTCTTGCACTTAACATGGTCCTCGGATTAGATCTAATTCGCATATTTGAATCGTTGCACTTTCCGTTTCGAAGATTTCACATTCACACTGAAAATAAATGCTCAATAAAGAATCTAAAATCCATAATTATATAAAGTTGCAGAATGTTCAATTTGCCAAAACATCTTATTGGTGTAAAACACTTGCAATGATTAACTACATCTGCCCTCAAATTGTTGTAACTTTTTTACAAAATGCCATATATCGCAAGAGATTGCAACTGTTAACATCAAGATTTCATATTCTCTTGTGTGTGGATTTTGACATAAAACATTCTAATATAGCAACAACGATAAAATAAACAAAGTTACCTCGTGAAGTTTCAATAACATACGCAATTGAAAAATCAACAGGACAGATTTTTACCATTCTAACTTTTCTGTAGCAAATATGTTGAAACTGGACGAAAGAGAATGATGTGATATATAAAACTATAGAAAAGAATAAAACGATTAAATAACAATAACTGGTTGAGTTTAGTTATATTAAAACTCTGTTTGGAAGCAACACTTAGGATATTTTTTAGAATGGATCGCGCAATTTTGGTCAGATGGCAAGAATAATACCTGAATTGGTATATTCCTAACTAACGATACACCAGTGGGAGGCATTTGGCACATGACCACGAATTTAAAGTACACTAGGCTCACATACACGATGGACTTTTATTGGAACAGGGTTTCGAACTAATAACTGTTATCAAATGCCTTATGTTACCAAAACGAAAAAAATTATTGAAATTTGTTATTCGATACAAGTATTGTTATTGCTGTTGTTGCTACTAATGGCACTTAGCAATTGATGTTGTTGCTACTAATGACACATAGCAATTGTTGTTGTTGCTACTAATGGCATTTGCAAGTCCGCTGATACATCAACGGATTTAAGCCGAAATAACGTCTCTTGTTTGAAGTAGCGCGAACTAGGACCAAGAGTACGACTTTAGCTACGTACGCATTACATTCGCTTGCACAGCCCCTTTTTACAGGGGGGCACATTCACAAGCCTCACAGATAGAATACAGAAGAACAACCATGCCCTAACCGGGGCTCGAACCTGAGACGCTCAGATCACGAGGAAGACGCACTACCACTATGCCAGGAAGCCGGCAAACTCAGTATTAAAACCGTAAAATGCCGTAATATAAAACGCATAATAACTTTATAGTAAAATAAATGCAGTATATAGACAGTATAATACCTGTATATAAAATACTCTTTCAATGAACAAACAACTTAAAGAATTTGACAAGCAAATAAAACCTAAATTAACATCCCCCCCAAAATTAAACACTTTCCCACAACAATAATATAGGGATAAATTAAGCAGAATATAGTTTCGACCCAGCCTGAATCTTTCGTCGCGAAATGTAAATACAAAAAGAAAAGAAAAAGAAAAGAAAAAATTATAAAATGAACATCTCGATTTTGCTAATTATATGTCGTTTTTCTTAGATTTGAGAGTGAATTAGGGGAAATGAAATTTATAAAAATAAAAACAAACAATGAAAACGTCCAAGAGTTTCAAAATATAAATCTGTTACATGCATATCGAGACACAACTGAAATACACAATCTTAATTTCAAACCGTATATTTTTCTATTGATTTCAAAATCTAGTTACCGCGACATTTCGGTCATTTCCTTTATATTCTGGTTTTTCCTGTAATCTACAACAAAAAAATAATTGCGGATTTTTCCTTTTTAAGGAATAAACAATAATATGCCAAAATTCGAATTCGCAATCATTTTTCAACACGGCAACAACAATCCAACTTTTTTTCACTATCCGAAAATCAGAAAAAGAAACGAAAAAAAACATAGCATTAGTTAAAGTTAAATGACAAGAATTTCAATTTAAAAGAGTAATCAAGGAAAACCAGTAGAATTTTCTGGATTTTTTTTTATGTTGGCAAATACAGAATATTTTGAAAACAAAAGTATTATGTAAGTTTTCGCGACTGAAGTAAGTCCCTTGAAATTTCAAACAAGTTCCCACGAAAATTTTCACAGTGAAAGAAATAAGGACAAATTATGTATGTCTTTTTCAGACTTTCAATCGCTAATAAGATGCTTTTTATTCATCCACTCAAATCCAAATACAATTTTTTAAACTTGTAGTGGATGACGCTTGATGTTAATACAGGTTTTTCAAACATTAATTAATTAATTAAATTTAATTATTTTTAACACTTTAAATAGAGTTTTAGCGGTTTGTAATGAATATTGAAATCAACAGGTAGTAGCTCCATCGGTAAAATCCAAAGATTTCAGTATTTTTCATGTGAAGGTGAAGAATACAAATTCAATCCTTGCGAAAATCAAATAATTTTTGATACATTTTTGAAACTTGTTGCTTTAAGCATACGTTTTATCCAAATGATTTTCGAGTGTGAATTAGCAGTTGTGGCTTAGTGGTTAAAATGAAGAATTCTCCTTAAAAAATAAAATTGAAGAAATTTTAAGCCTCAAATTCAATTCCGATTTCTCTTCTTAAAATTTTTGTCATCCATTGTTGGTCACTTCTCCTGCCTAACCTTAATGTTTTAAGCCCCTCAAAAAGACACATACTATTACATACCAGTGAATATTTTTAAGGTTAGTATAAACCCCTTTCAATATGTCAAAACAAGAAAATATATCACAATGATAATAATTTTTTGAAAAGAACACAATTTAACAAAATTTCAAAAAATCAAAGGAAGAAAAAAAAATTCCAGGAAGTTAACAATTTACGAAATCCTTTGTTACAAAAATTATTCATAAATCTTCAAAAATGTCACGAAAGTCCGAAGTTTTATGCTTGAATTTTGATACGATCGTTATTTTTATTATACAAGATAAAAATATACATTCTTATATTTGATTTACGCAGCTAAATTTTACAAGTACAAGACCACACACAGTACAAAAAAAAAATCAAGTGGGGTTTTAAAGTGTCCATCAAGAAGTCGGCAGTAAAATGTATTCATATTCTCAGAATTGAATAAAGCTTCCAAGCAAATAAGTATTTGAAATGTAATGTGATACAACTGTCCCAAACTGGTCGTCCTAAAAAGATAACAAAATGGGAACAAAGCTATCTAGTGAAGCAAATGAAAAAAAGCCTTTTGTCTACTTGAAAATCAAACAAACTTGCTTCTGAAAAGGATATTTCAAATTGATATACTTAAACCCTCTTCTCCAATCGTTAAGAAACTTCAAGGATATTAGTCATTGAAAAGAACAGCCAATAAAGAATTGTTCAAATCGAAGCTTAAAGCATTCGCTTCTAATATAATTATCATTCATTAATCGTAATTCAATATTCTTGCGGAAAATGAATGACCACATCAAAGATGAAAACTTGGGAAAGTTTTCAGAGAAAGAACTGATTATCATGAAGGATACAATAAATTCTCAACAGGAAATTGCTAATGAAGACAATAGAAGATTAGTTTTAAAAAAACTTATCAAAGCCAGTTTTAAAAACACTTTTCTTGTACTAAAAAGCAGAATTTTTGAAAATGTTTTGTGATTTTTAATTTTTAATTGCCAATGTCTTATAAATAAAAACTATGGAGCCCTGAAATATATCTTTTCTGAAAACTACTACCAAATGCCACCCTGCGTATGAAAATAGAATTTTAATAAATTAATCGATTAAATGATAATTAAGTTTCAAAAATATTGAAATTATGTATTACCATCAAAAATATACCAGAGACCAAAATGTCAAAATTATAATGTCACATTAGGAATTGTGAAAAATCTTTTACAACATTCCAAAGAATACAATCGGTAAGTGGTTAATGAAGACAACACAGGACCGGTTATAAGTAAACTTATCTAAAATAGTTTTTAAAACACTTTTCTTATTGTACCGAAAAGTAAAATTTTTAAAAATGTTTTACACTTTTTTACTTTAATTTTTTAAGGTCTTATTAATAAATACAAAGGAATCCTGAAATATTTTTCTGACAGCTACTACCAGGTGGCGCTCTGTGATTGGAATTTAATGTTTATTAAATTAATTGATCAACTCCTCATTAAATTTTGAAAATATTAAAACAATGTATTGCCTTCAAAAATATACCAATGTACAAAATGCCAAAATTATAATGTCACATTAGGAAGTGAGAAAATTCTATTACAAAATTCCGTCTTTATGAAGCAAGATAAGTTGAATAAATGCACATAAGTAAATGCTTATCTACGTAAATTATAATTTTTGCCAATAGAAGTTTAAAGATACAAAAAATAGTCCGCATAAAACAAGGATAATTTTTTTTAATCTACAGAAAGTCTTCCAGTTCCAGAAAAAATATTCCCAAGATAAAAATAATTCTTTTAATTTAAAATTACGTAATTTAAGATACAAATCATTAAAATTAGCCTATTGAGATTAGCATATATATCCGTAACTATTTATTAGAAAATTATGAAATTAATGAAGTGATTCTAAAGATATTCAGCTATTAAAAAAAATTGTCACAAAAGTTGTTGCCGGAAGGTAACTAAGAATAACTACAAACAGCATTTACAAGGAAATTTTAACAACACTGTTCGTGCACAGTGATAACGTGCTCCGCTTCTTTTTTTAGTTTCAAGCTTTTTTATGAAAAGTGTCGTGTAATTCGTAACATCGCGCTTCAATGGTGACATTTTTAATTCTTTTATTATTTTTTAAAATAAAAATGGCGATTCTGCACCAGAACATTTGCGGAAGTTTCGAGTTTTAAAAAACAATACCCGAGGTGCGATGGATGCAAATGAATGTAAAAAAATTATCAGGAAATCGGATCTTTTGGTGAGCGTCCTGGAAGAGGAAGAATACCAATTCCTGCAGAGATCACTGAAAGAATTCGTTCATGGCGGAAGTGAAGAGGAGTTTAAACTTCATGGACAGTGCAAGCATTCGCAATACTACAACAATATTAGATCTGTCAAATGCTGTCGTTCATAATATTCGTCTTATGTGATATTACATTTATAAATTGACTCATATTCAGCAATTAATGCCAAGTGATTATCTTGTATATTCCTATATTCGCAAGGGAATTTTCTGCGGGATCGATGAGAACTGGCTTCGGAACATTCTATGGACCAATGAAGGACATTTTTATCTGGATGAAACAGTGAGTACATGCAACTAGGACATCTGGATCGTCGAAAATCCTCTTTTGAATCTTCAAATTCCAATGCACTCTCAGAGAACTGTTGTATTGTTGTAGCGTTACAGCAAAATGCATTATCGATGCATTATCTATGAAGAATTAGACTTAATAGGTTTAGTGAAAAGCTCCGTTATTTCAAATTATGCATTGACTGTATAGAATAACATTGTCACAACTCTACAAGAACATAAGTGCCCTCGTAGAACTATTTTAATGACATAGATCTCCCACAAATTTCAACTTGTGTTAAAGATACGCTCAGATGATATTTTATCGAAGAACGTGCTATCAGTCACCATTTTCAATACATTTGGCCTAAAAGATTTCCAGAGCTTAATCCTACAATTTTTGTCTCTGGAGATACACAGAAGAATTAATCAGTTGTAACAATTCAAAACTATAAGTGAATTTTTTCCGTCAAGCCAGCAACATTTCCTGGAATTTGCTATCACCACAAATACATTCAAAAGTGCAATTCTGTTGAATTGTTGTTGAAATGACTTATAGGTTTCCTGGAGCAATATCTGTTATTCATTTTTTAAACGTCTTTCGCGTCTCTTTATTAAAAAGTATGTCAAATGTAATAACTTTTTGACGAGTATTTCTGGATGCATACAACTCAGAATAGGTTTAAATTTAATCATGTAGATTTTCCTTAATAAAATGTTTAAAAATTTAGTAAAAATTTATAATAGAATTTCGACTATTGAAAAAGTTCTAATCTTTAATCTAAAGCTAATATGTGAAATACAATAATTAACCTGAAAATTAAAGCTTTATCAATGCAGTAGAAAGAGACATTGAACACAATTCGAAATCAATCAAACATCTTTGTTTTATAGGATCTTGAGGATTTTCAGGACAATATGGAAAGTTAAATTTAGGACTCGCCTAGTTTCAAGATGAAACAAAAAAATTGTTTTTAAAAACAGGAAAACACCCTGATGCATCATCATTATCTATACTGATAATAAATATGAATGTGTGAGTGCGGTTGTTGGCTTTATACAAGATAGGCCGTCAGACCAAGAACTACGAAATTTAACAAAAGAAAGTGGGACTGTGCATTTCAGATGGGAATTTGTAGATTCGGAAATTATTATAGCACAAAAGGATTAACGCATTACCTAAAAAATTTTATCTTATGAATGATATCAATGTAGATGCAGAGCAATTTTTTTTAAACTGTGTGTCTCTTCTAATAAAAGCTCTCATCTTTTCATGCTATTTTATTTTGTGCACATTTTGTGCCACCTCCAGTTGACTGCTACAGATTAGAACACCTCTCTCAATTG
This sequence comes from Argiope argentata, assembly GCA_026289955.1. Classification (NCBI taxonomy): domain Eukaryota; kingdom Metazoa; phylum Arthropoda; class Arachnida; order Araneae; family Araneidae; genus Argiope; species Argiope argentata. The sequence continues at coordinate 11,384,093 of JAOUZG010050968.1, read as the reverse complement.
TATTGGGTGCCTCTTCTCAAACACAGAATATCTTCTCTTCAACAGAACGTTGAGATTCAAAAGAATGAACAAAAAATTTATAGAGTGACAGAAACGCCATCTATGGGTATGAACTTGAACCAAAACTATTTTTAATTTATTCTTTTAAAAATAATTTAAGCGCAATTTATTACACTATATTTCACTGTTATCAAGAAATCAAATCGTTTTTATTTATCGCTTATTTTTCCATCATGAACAGATTCCATTAAAAATATTCTTTTAATATACTTTTTGAAATTTATTGTACATACAATTAAGATTTAATTTCACAAATAAACAATGAAATTTTTTTAATAAGCCCAATTATCTAACTGTAATGTAATTAAATGTATAAAAATATATTATCATTCTTATCAGCTGAGAATTGCATTTTTATAGGAACGCATTGAATTTTTCGTTGAATCAGAGAAATTTTTATTTAATAATCTTCTAAATTATCAATAAATTATGAAAAATATTCTGTAGTATACACAAAACTTCAATGTTGAAAAATTCTACTTTGTGTTTTTATATTTTAAGTAAAAATATTTTGATTTCAGGCCACACAGAAAGCTTTTATATGCGTAGAAGTTTAAATAATTCCTTTTTATAAATTTAAATTTTATGTGATATGATAGAAAATTTTACAAAATGAACAAAAAGATATAAGGTTTTTAAAATAACATATATAGCATGTTTATCAAAGTTTGTTTAAAAATTCTTCGCTCAGAAACCCAACAAAAGCAGGCTATATAAAGTATTTCAAAAAAAAAAATCGCAATCGTTATTTCTGACAAACCTATTGGTCGTTGGAGAGAGTTAGATTTTAAATATATTCAAAAGAATCAGAGATTTGTACTTTTTATGGTCTTGCAATAATACATTTTTTCATTAACTATATAACTCACTGCAAAAAGCTCACAATTCTCTGTCACCGCAGTAAATGCAGCCATAATTGGATAGCGTTGTTAACACATTAAACATATTGTGGAATAAGGATACCACGACGACTTATTTCATTTGAGCACCGTGTCTGTGGTATTAACTGCCTGCCTTAAGAATACATATGTGCGAAAATTTCTTAATCAAATATACGAAATACTAAGGATTCTCAAAGAAGGCATTGTGCTAACAGCTGAAAAGTAATTTCCACCTTCGTAAAAGCAGAAAAAAAAATACTGCTCCGTACCTTAGCACCTACATCAGAGCACAAGACAGGAGCAGAGATAATGAATTCTATACTGACAAGTAGGAATACCAAAACCGTCGGGGAAAATAAAAATCCAATAAAACGCTGTTTACCTGACGAAGTGAACTTTGTATCCTGACAACCCCCCATCACATAAGACGATTTAGAGAAGCCTCTTGAAATCTAAAGGTATAACACACAGTGTAAATAAAATGATACCCAAAATACAGATAAGACCAAATGGTTGACTTCGTGTGTTTCCATATTTGAAAGAAAGCATAATTTTCCACCAGTTGTGCATTATCTTTATTTAAGGTGAGAGCGATTAAATTCAAGATAAAAAAAATATTTTGGATGAAAAATATGTCCACAGAAAGATAAATAATTTTTTGATATTTTTATATTAATTTCAGCTTACCAGCGACTTTGTTATCCCACGACTGAATTATTTAAAAAATGGAATTTTCAAAAATTTCATAAGTTTTTCTTTAATTTATGAATTTAATTGATCAACAAAGCTAAAAAAATTCAATAAAGAAAATATAAGAAAAAAATCATTTTTCTAACATATCATAATATGTTTTTAGTCGATAAAATTTAGAATTTTTTTTTAGTTCGGCAAATTAATGAAGAGTATTCTTTCGTGAATCTTCCCTTTTCACCAAGTATGATATACTTGTATCTGGTACCTGATTATAATGACGTTTTAATTTTTTTTTCAATGTGCTCAAGATAACTCAATTAGAAATTAAATTGATCCAAAAATTTGTTAGAAAACGTAAGTCAAAATTCCGATTAAAAATCATTAAATAAGCTAAATTATGAACTATATCACGAATTCTTTCAAGTCAAAAATGATGAAAAGATAATTAAGCGGTATAGCAACGAAGATTTAAGGTTTTGCTGCGTTATAATTGAAATAATGGACATCCTTTTCTAGCAGTGATGGCTAGTTTGATTTTATTTCAGCAATATTAGCACACGTGCAGAAGAAGCCAAAGTCTCTATGTTGGATTATATAATAAACAGGCAGTTATTAGGATGAGAAAAAAATGATTACCATTGTGAATTTCATTTCTAAATTAGCAACATGACTAATGAAGTTTAAATTTAAGATGAAATCTTGAGAAAAGAATAATTATTCTCCGAAAATTCAGAACTAGCGTATATATTATCCTCTGCTATACAAAAAACACACACCGATTAAACAATATATATTTTTATTTATGAAAACTGAAAAACAGTTTTAACTTCAATATGAAAATGTTCTATACGAAAGAAAGTTTATTTTGTTCTTCTACGTCAATTTTCACTACTGTGATCAAAACAATATCCGGAATAGAGGCATAAAACAAAAACTAGCAATTTAATTATCAAATTTTATTGCATCGCCTGCAAATTTATCTCCTCTGACAACAATGCATTTCTATTAACATTTTTTCCTGTAATCAAAAGTAGCCCTAAAGTCGTTTTGGCGAAACCCTTCAGAGTCCGTGGCGAATTTATATCAAATTAATGAACTCAAAATGGACCATAAAGAAGCATTTTCAACCGTGGTGATTAAAAAAAAGTCATAATGAGCCGTATCAGGTGAACACGGAACTTGTGGAGCCCTATTTGATTATCTTTTTTGCCAAAATTCACAAATAATAATAACATTATGAAAAGACAATGTATTATTTCTCCACAGTTTTGGATGTTTTCGATATTTCCCTTATAAACACGCTCAATAATGCCTTAATTGTCAAACGATCACTAAGAGCCAATTTTCTGATTTGGTCGACATGTTGATGGTTAGACGATGTGGATAGTTCTCCAGAGCATAATTTATTTATGCAAGATCTTCTTTGCATGCTCTATCTTTACTATATATTTTAATCCATTCAAACATTTTTGTTTTTGATAAGCAGTTGCCTTTAAAAGCTTTTCGCAACATTTCAAATAGTCTTTTTGAAAGAATAGCCTTGTACGATCACTTTTTACTCAATTACATTCACCGACTAATCAAAATCAACAAAACTACAAATTATATCAATAAAAATAAATTTATTCCTGGCAGCTGTCAAATGTTCATAGAAGTCAATGTTTGACAAAAGTTTGCAGACGATATCTACTATGGCTGTATTTTAAATAAATTATTCCGGATCACAGTAGATACAAAAAAGTGAAACAGACGATAAAGAAGTTCGAAAAAAAAGCATTGTTTAGAAAATAAAAATTCCAGGCACAAAAATATTATGCTGCTCAAAAAGATATGCAGTTTAAATAAACTTCACACAAAACACCAGCGAAATTCACTCATGATGAAAAAAGTTACGAATTAATACTTGTTTTTGTTTTTTATGAAACTCTCCTTTCAAGTTAAACGTTTCATACTTTAATTTATATATATATATGAGGAAATAGAGAAAAAATTACAGTGTATAATCTTTATTTGAAATTTTATTTATGTTTATTTATATTTATTTATTTATTTATTCAGCTCCAGTTGGTTCTTATGCATTTCCTTTTATTATTTATAAGATAAAAGCTTAATCACAGTAAAATTTTAAAATTTATTTCCTGGATGTCTAGTCATTGTAACTTTTAAACAATGGTGATAAAATTTATACCTTTTTTATTATAGTTAAGATGTGAAAATCATTTTTAATAAATTGAAACGAGAAAAATGATTCTATAAATTGTAAACTCGTATGACATTAATTCTTCCCATGACATCAAGAAAATTATTCCTAATAAGTTAAAACAAGAAAAACGATCCAACAAATTGTACACATGACATCATTTTTTTTATGACAAATTTAATCTTGAAATATTGAAAACATTTTTAATAAACTCTAATCTAATGCGTAATTTATATTTTAATGTATGACCTTTCATTATTGTACGGGAAAGGAAATTAGAAGAAGAAGGTTTTGTTTAACTACGTCAGAACTAATTTTTTTATAGATTAAATAGAATTCAATGGGAAGTGGATGCATATAAAAAAAGTAGAAAAAAAGGGATAAAAAGTTCTACATACGTAAAAAAATAGTTTATAATGTTTGACTGAAGACTGAACTCAGTTTTTCGAAACTATTAAACTTTCATAATCTAAACTAAATATAGTCTACGCGTATTCTTCATAAAATAGTTTACAAACAAAAATTAAAATTATAAATTTTCCCATCAGAAACATCAAGATTATCAAATAATTCCTTTTTTTGCTTGTTTTATTTTTAAGCATATTAGAATATATTATGCATTATGCCTAAAATAAAAAAAAATGCTTTATGTAACAAAGAAGAATGTATCAAATGTATTTTGTTCTCATTAAAAATAAATTTTTAGTACTAAATTAGCAATAAATATGTCGCAGGTTGTTTTTCTAATGCTTAATTTTCAGTAAAATTTCGGTGTTTCCTTAAGTACTGTTATTCGTAAGAGATTTATAATTGTACATAATTTATGTTACCAAATACAAAATCATTTAAACTCCCATCATTAAAGCCATTAAGATTATTCTCATCATGTTTACATGTATCACCTAATCATACATACTGAAGATCAAAAACGTTTCCGCATAATGATGTAGATTTTGAATAAATCTCTATTATTTCCAAAATAATTTATCTTGCAAAAAAATACTGTGTAGTATTATGGAATTAATTATGCAAAGCACATCTGTGCTAAAAACTATACAGTTTTAAGAGTTTTATATAATCTGTTTAAGAAACTCAGGATTAACCAAGAAATGGAATACTTAAAAAATCTCTTTGCAATCATTCTCAATCTCATGTTGGCATCGTAAACATAATTCCACGAATTCAAATTTGCATGAATATGGATTATGTAAAATCTTTAGAATTTGATATACTAAAATATTGATTGATTAAGAATTGCAAATGAGAAAAATTGAAAATTAATAAAACAATTTACAATCCAGCTAACTGATTACGCATTTTCAAAAATTTCGGTGTTTTTTTTTTTTTTTTTTTTTTTTTGACAAAAAGGTTTGTACTTATGCAGAATTTCGTAGATGGTTAGGGTAAAGCGAAAAACAAAATAACAAAAGGGTAATGAAAAAACAATAGTAGAAAGAACGAGTTGTCGATTTTTTTTTTCGAATACCAAATATGCGCTTGAACAGAAGAATACGAAAAAAATTATAGCTAGTAATTAAATGTTTAATTTCATTTAAAAAAAATTACAATATAGAATTTTCCACTCAAACTAGGAGAAATTAATAAAGTGAGCTTGGCATAAATGATTTTTCGGACAGAAGTTTTTAAGTCAACCAATGTAACAAAAGAAAAAAAAGAAGAAAAATTTAAGAATGCAAAAAAAAGTGCACTAAGGCTTATTATATTCCGGGACAGACTGCTGCTTTAAGCACTTTTTGTTGCAAAATAGGGAAACTGAAATTAACTATAGATAGTTTGGACAACACATGCACTTATGTACTTTTTGCTACAAAAGATGAAAACTGAAGCTAACTGTAGCTAGTATGGACAACTCATGCAATTAAGCACTTTTTGCTACAAAAGATTGAAACTGAAATTAACTGTAGATAGAATACACAGCACATGCATTTAAGCACTTTTTTGCAAAACAGAATGTTTATTTAAGTACTCAAAAACTATCAGTGGCACCACCTTTTATCTCTTAAAATGAGAATGACTAAATATGAGGCACGAATTTTCAAACTATTGCTACAACTACTACCAAAAAGAGTCAGAGATTTGAATCATATCCAAGGTCATCCAACTTCAGTTCCATAGAGCATGTATGGAAGGAAATTAGGCAAAGGCTAAAAAATATAATATGAAAAGCATTAAATATTGAGAATTTGAACATGAAAAGTGAAAAAAAAATCAAAACTTCCAAAAATATTCATTGCATCAACACTAAAATGTCTCATAGAATTTATGAAAGTGAAAAGTGAATTCTCCTATCAGTAAACTATAAATCAAAATCAATAATATTAATTTGATGCATATTATTCTCAACATTCAGAAGCTTCTATATACAGTTTTGAAGTATTTTCAAGAATGATCGAAAATAAAAAACAAATTGAATTAGACTATTCAACTTTATTTAATAAAATACATCCAATGACGATGCATAATCTATATAATGAATGATTTTTCAAGTTTCGGCATGAAATAAAGAAATATACTGTATTTTACATCATATCTTGTATCATGCAGAGCCTCTTTGTACCCATTGAAGCTATTACAAAAAAAACACGTTATGAAATCTATTGAATTTATCCGCCTTTTATGTTTCTAAAAGAAACAGAGACCAGAATTAATATCAAGAATAGAAACAATACATTTAAGTATTAATTACTAAGAAAAGATGAGCTTCTATTTTTATGCACAGTTCTCTGTTCTGCTTTATTTTAAACTGAAATGGATTCAAATTTCAAATAAAATAACTTAAAATAACTCATAAAAAATAAAAATAAACTTTTATTTAATTAAATAAAATAAATAATAAATTAAATTTTAAGCACGACTTAGTAGACAATTATTTTCGTCTGCTTTGCCGAAAAAGATCTGAAATGACATGAAGATTGAAAAACTATCGCAGCTGCTAAAAATGGACGCGAACAAAGATCAAAATAGAAAAAAAGTAGCGACATTAAATTTAAATTTTAAGAAATAAAGAAAACAACAGAAAGAACATTTTAAAACTTACACTTCCATGAAGATTTTTAATTCGTGCTTGCCGTTAGAAACTGTTCATATTGTTTGAAATATTTGTACATAATATCACCTGATCATTATCTTATCTATCGCTTTTTTTTTGTTTCCTCTTAAAATATCATGAGCATGTGTTCTAATTTACTTATTTTTTTCTAAAATGAAAATATACAGATTGACATTAATTTAAAAGTAGATTAGAATACACGCTCATGATGTTTTATGAGCTGGTCGATGACACGAATAATATTTTATGGGCTTATAGAATTAGATGAGCAATAATTCTTATAATCAAATGCATATGAAAAAAATGCATTAGAAGTTTCTTCTAATTTATTAATAAACTATAAGACAGCTTACCGCAAAAATTTAGAAGAACAATAAATTTCCGCATGCAATTTTTTTAGTAAAATTACTGCAATTTTAAATGCACAAGGCCAGCATCATTTTCATTTCATTAGTAGGGGGTAGGCCAAATGTAAAGGCCTGATAATCACTACTTTAAACTAATAAAAATTAAGAACTACCTTTCTTCAATCTGCTACACGATGAGAAAGATGGAGGGGGAGAGATGCTCATAATGGCGCCTACGGGACTAAAAAAATGCTGAGACTTTAGGTCTTGGATGATGAATGAAGGATTTTTTGGCTAGGCCCCATCCAGAAAGACAAAGGGTGGTGGGAATGCGAGGGCCTAACATTACTCAAATATCCAGAGAAACAAAACTACTATTGGAAATTTAATTGTAAGCTACAGAAAGCGGAAAATCAGTTTTCAAGAACAATGGTATTTTAAAGTGCCTGCTTAGTAACAAAAAAAAATTGTGACTATTTCAGAAGTTTTTGTGACCTCAAACTATTTTCGGCTTTGATAGTAATTAATTTCTAAATAATGTAATTTTGATACTGTTATCAAAGTTTTAATTTAATTAATTAAAATGTCAATCAAAATATTTAGGGATTTTAAATTTAAGAAGAAATAAATAAAAAAATATTTATATTGTTTGTAAATGATAGGGACTGCTCTTTGTGCAACTTCTCAATAACCTTCCAAATGCATTCCCACAAAATTTCTAAAAGATTTAGATGCAACAAAAATAAAATCTTAAATACTCTGGATTTGAGGCGGGAAAA
>JAOUZG010050968.1:11365358-11375620 GCA_026289955.1 Argiope argentata | reverse complement strand
TGATAGGCACTGCACTTTGTGCAACTTCTCAACAACCTTCCGAATGCTTTCCCACAAAATTTCTAAAAGATCTAAGTGCAATAAATTAAAATCTTAAATACTCTGGAAATGAGGTGGAAAAATGTTTAAGATATGAAATTCTCAACCAAACTCATTTAATTAATAATTAATTTAGAATCTGTAATAGAAAGTTTACCACTGAATTTAAGAAATTTAGAAAGCTTATAATCAATTTCTCTGTCAAGGGTAAAATTAGGATAACAGAAAAAATATCACTTTTTATAGTTATTAGTATATATGTCTCCAAATAAATTTTTATAAAAATATTTTATGTATGTTTCACCAACGCTTTTCTCGTCCAGTACAGATAAATTCTTAAAGTTTTTTTTAAAAAAACACTTCTTTTAATAAAAGGGAACGACTATTTACGGCTTTTGTGATCGAAAATGAATATCAAGAGATTTTCAAGGTTTTTTAATTTGAAAACCTTGAAAATTCAAATTACAAAGTGTATTAAGGTACAAAGTGTCATGTCTTTTTTTAATTATTACTAATATCATTACAATTATTCAAGTATTAGTAATACAAATTATAAAAGCTTTTCATTGCATTTTGAAATTTACTTCATCAGATTTTCAATTTTTCCGGTGATACTTCTATTCGTTACACGAATTAATAAAAATCAATAAAATAACTGAAACGTGCAAAAGTACTAAAATAATTGCTCACACTTAAATCTTTCACAATAAATAATTTTTTCTTGTTTCAAAACATTTTTTTTTAAATCAAAATCTATTTACGACAACGGAAACCATTTACAACTAATGGTTAAAACAGATTATGTAGAAAATGAGCATTTAAAAAAATCAAGGTCACAAATCAGGAACACAAATATTGCTATTGACAACATCAGATCATTTTCCACGAATACAGCTGAAAATATCATAAAAGAAAAACCATTTAGAAATGGAATCCTCCAGTTAAAAATATTTCTTACATAATAGAAGGAACTTATGACACATCCAATTAATTCTACACTGCAAGACTTTTTATTTTTAAACTGCAATCATACAAATACACGCAAATAAAGCAGAGTGAATCGGAAATTTTTTAAAGAAATATTTTTTAATTAATTTAATTAAATTAATAATCTAAAAATAGTAATTGTTTATTTGTGTTCATTAAAATATTTCATAAGTCAAATCAAAATTTTAATGATTAAGTTCTTTTATTAAATAATAATTGAACAACCCGTAATTAATAAAAAAGTTAAAATATAAATGATTTAAATATCCATTTATATGAGCGCTTAATATAATATAATTATTTTCCAGCGGATCCTACTGCATTGTTATTTCTTTTATTTTAAAATTATTATGAGGGACAAATGATATTAGCAATTTTTCTTTATTATACTAATTACAACATATTTTATTTCATACTTTTTAAAGCCATATTTAATATTTTTATTCCTTTTTTTATTTAATCTATAAATTAACCATTGTACCCTAAATTGCGTAAAAAAGTAAATTATATATCACTAAAAAATTTAAATTACATGAAGTTTAATCAGGCATTCTAGCAAAGACTATAAAGAAGAATCTTACACCAATTCCAGTCAATATAATTGTATTTAAGATTGCCGCTAAAAGCTTATACTAGTTTCACAATACATTCCAATGCAAAAACACTAACTTCCAGAGAGAAGGCATTTTTTAATGAGAAATACAACTAGGTTTAAGAAGTTAATCCAGGATAATAAACAATTAATGGTTTTTCAAAAATTGGTGCCCAGGTCATGACCATTTACACATGTAATAAAAGCTTGTCTGATGATTTAATTCTATGTTATTAAATTAGTTATATGATTTTAAAAATTACGTGTTTATTTTATAAGCATACATATTTTTTATATTTTTTCGGTTATGTAAGAATGAGATTTACATGATCTAAGAACCTTTTTTGCAAAATGCTCTGAGCTAAAAAGATTTGATAAGTAAATACCTTATCATAAATTATCTTTATTGCATGATTTTGAAACGATTCTTCATTAACGAAATTGTCATACGCAATAATTTCTACTCTGAGGAGAAACTCTTAAAAGAATAAAATGTAAATAAACCACTAATGATATAAAGAAAGAAAGAAATATCGTCAGATTTTATCTTATTTATGATGAAAATGAAACTGATCACACGCTATTTTCTGCACTTCTTTAAATTTCAAACAAAAGCCATTACCGAATCAACGCTAACATAATTATGTGAAGCGTTAAAAAAATCCTTACGTACCTTTAAAGTAATTTCAAATAAATAATCTCAATTTGATATCCTTGATTTCAAAACTTATTATAACTGTTAACAGACTTTTTAAAAACTAACCCTTATAATAAAAACATAATACATGATTAAAAAACACTGCTCTCAAAACAATAAGTCATCAAAATAAGCCTTATTGTGGAGTTATTCATCACAGATTTAACTCAAAAATATAAAATTATTTATAACAGTGTTCTCCTAAGAATTTGAAATATTAATACCAAAGGATATATTACATGAAATGCTAAAATGGAGTAAATAAAATATGAGTAAATCATTATGAATTTTTTTAATGAAGGGGAAAATGATAAATTTAAGGAATTCCTTTTCAATGAATCAAATACGAGATTCAAATTTAGTTCAATCCTAGATGCCAATTTCATACATTCATAAAATATTGTATACATTTTTTTATAGTTTTAATTTACCAATGACATCGTAAAAAGGTCTTATATTTTAGTAAAAAAAAATTTACTATTCCAATAATTTTAGTTCGAAATCATTAAAATATTTGTTTTAAGTCTTTTCACATCTACAATTTGGGGGAAATTCTTGTATTTGTGTTTTTCTTTTAACATGAAAGACTATATCAAAACGATTCCTTCATATTTAGTTTCTTGAAAGCTATTTATTCCATTAACTGACCTATATATAGCTAATCTGATTCTTAAAATAGCAGACGCGGTTCTTAAAAATAAATCTTTAAAATGCCAAAGCTAATTTCCGTATTATTTGAAGCTCCAAATAAATATTCGGGTATTTTTAAATTGTCATTGAAATTATCATACATAATGATGACACAGAACACTTCAAAAGATGCCAAATATTTAAAGTATCAGAAGTCAGCAGGCTGGAATCTGGTTGAATTTATAATTAATGGTCTGAGTAAAAATTAAACATTGCAGACTTTCTTGTAACACAAATGTGTATCTGTTAAGCAAGGTAAGTACTTATCCTTAAAAACTCTAAGCCCCTGGTCCTTCTAAGTCCTCTAACCTTTCGGCACCCATAAATGACATGGCATTAAACAGAGGCTTTTCAATTTCTTTAATGGCATCTATACTTTAGCTGATTACGTAGGATGAAGAAAAACACAAATCTATTTATTTGATGATATATGCATCGTTTATTTTAGGACTTACATTCAGATGAATATAATAATTCTAAAGGCATTGGCCCTACATTGTAGAATTTTTTTCCAACGAATGTAGCGAAAATCTATATCAATAAATGTAACAAAAATAATTCAATATTCTAATTTTTAATTGTAGCTAATTAATTAAAAGCTTTTTGTTGTTTAATTAAATTTTTTAAAAAATTGAGAAATATCTTTCCTTATATATTTTTAGTACATAATTTCGTTAAATCACTTTTAAGCATTCAAAATTAATTAAATACAATTAATAAAAAGCAAAATTGGTAACGGTGACAATGTGAAACATTCTACAATATAGAATTAAATGGTAACTTTATTATTAATTGAATTATTTTATTATTTATTAGATAATTTTTTTTGAACAAAATAATAATTGAACTATCATTTAGATCTGTTTTTATCTGATACCAACATGTAAAAATTAGCACCCTTACATTACAATATTCATTAAAAAATCTTACTTTGTTATAAGAAGTGTTTTAATATTAATGCCATATAAGTTAAGAATATCTCTTTTAGACTATTGCAAGTATTAAGTCCCTCTAGCTTAAGTAAAATACAAAAATAATAATTAAAAGAAAGAAAGAAAGAAATATTTATTTCACAGAAAAACAGCGAAATCTGTAACTGAGAAAAGCAGGTGTTTCCTTTTCTAAACAGAAGTTTCATGGCGTTAAGCAGTAGTTTTTAAAAACAATCTGCGACAGAGAGTTTTCAAAATCGTTTTGATCAGCAAATAACAAAATTCCAAACAATTATTCTTTCAACTGCTTTAATTCATACATCATATTTTTTTTTAAAAAAAAGAGCTTGGGTCAAAAATTTTAATCGTACATCAATATAATATTCAACTTTCAATATTTTCTAAAATAAACAAATGTTGTTACAAGAAAGAAAAACTGCCTTCCAGATCGGAAAATCACGCAATAATTTTAACAAGAAATTAAAACTCGTAATTAAAATTAGCGTTAAAATATAATTTTTTCTTTAATAGGATAAAGTAATTACTTATCGCTCACATGCAACAATTCATACAAAAACAAATGTCGTAATAAAAATGGTTTGTTAAAATACGATTATTCGCAATGCTTTTTCAAAAGTCACAACAGATGTATAAATTTTAATTTCAATAAAAAGAAAATCAAAACGCGAATAATAAAATATTGAAAGATTTAAACAAATGACTAATTTTGACGCTCAATTTACAAATAATTTAACAACTTGAGTCTGCAAAAGAGTAGTTTTGATTTAAATTGCCATGTTTATTTAAATCCTTTATATGTTATGCTGTAAAAACATTATAAATCATTTAATATCAACAATTTTAACTTCGAATCTTTTAATATAGACTAAAAATAAAAAATAAACTATACAAATAAGAAATATGTTTTTAGTTCCTAGTTTTGCTAAAACAACAAAATGCCAGACAACATTTTTTTAAATTGCAAACGAGATTTATCCCGATTTATTAAAAACTTTAAAAAAGCACTAACAAAGCAATAAAATAAATAACAAAGCAATGCTTTAAATACAAGAGGGAAGATACTTATATAATATCCGGTCTCTGATTATTGAAAATTTTTTAATCATTGTTTATTTTTTCCAAACACAGTTCTAACATTCATAATAAAGGAAATAATTCATGTATTAAACCCCATAAAAAATTTTCAATAAATTATTCAAAATAATATTAATTGCTAAAATTAATTACATGAAATATATTATTACATTTAAAATTCATCCAATTTTTTGTCTAAAAAATTAAGATTCTTTTATAGTGACCAAAAATAATAAATAATTTTGTCAATATGTAGCATAGATGAATTTCAATTTATTTATATTTACTTTTCTAAATATAACAATATTTAAAATACGTTTATAGTTCGATAAACATGAGACTTGTCTATATAAAATGAAAAATAATTTATCAAATTATAAAACTTTAACAGTTTAAAGCATAAAAATTTGGATTGTCATAATCATTTCTAAAGGTCGAGAACCAATTCTAGAAAAATAATATTTGTGATATGCTGCGCTGGAATTACGTAACCGGAAAGAAGAAGCAATACAGAGCAGAATTTAGAACTGGGAATATTACGTCAAAGTTCCGCAGAGGAAATGTTTTTATATCTCAGAAGACATCGCCATTCCAAACAGAAGTCCAAGCAAGAATTAAAAGGAAGTAGAGGTCAAGAAAGTTAAGATTTCACAGATTTCACAATTACGGAGAAATTACAACTTGGGAGATCGATATTTCACAGAGGTAAAGAAACTTTTTCTGCACAGGCGATAAGAGAAATTTTTAAATTATAACAAAAACGCATGGATCGACATCAGAGGCAAAATAATTATTTTAAAAATTGAACTATAGTAACTTCTTTTGTGCAAGAAAAGAGCAAGAAAAACTGGTACTTCAAAGAAAAGAAATAATAACAAAAAATAAAAGAATGGGAAATATTTTTAGAAAAAAGGGCATAGGAGTTTCGAAAGATTTCAAGAAGCTATAATTCTTTTTGGGCCGGGAGGGGCATTTATCCATGAAGCTTCGGTTCGGGTCAAATCTAGCCTGGGTGACGAGATGTTGAAATAATAATGTTAAAGGCTATTTTTATCTGGTTTTGAGAGCCAATGATTTGAAGATCAATGACACAGCGATTGCTAAACGCTCATACAAATGGGAATCATGTCTGTCTGGTGGTAAAAAATTACATAGGAGGGTTAACACACAGTATTTTTTTTTACGTATGGTAACCAGATCTGCATAGTAAATAAAAAATGATCAAACGTTTCAATTAAATATAAAATGGTACTATGAAAGAAATTTGTATATTGGATAATAAAAGATATATATGTTACTATAAATGTGACTAATCCGGTGATTATTCATATTCACCACTAAACTTATTGGTGATTATGAATAATCACCGGTAATTATACAAAGTCACCTGTTTATTGCATTTGCCATAACATACACCAATAAAAAGATATAAAAGGGTAGTATAAAAGAAATTAAATAAATAAATATATATTCAATTAAATATGAATGAACAGTGAAAAAAATGTGTATCTAGGATTATAATATATATATATGCTATGGTAAATGTGGTTAATACGGTAATTATTCATAATCACTACTTAAACTTTTTTGTGAATATGAAAAGTCACCAGTAATTATACATAGTCACCACTAAATTTATAAGTGATTATGAATAATCACCGGTAATTATACATAGTCACCAGTTTATAACATTGGCCGTAATATATACATATAAAAAAGATGTGGGAAATTCCCACAAAATACAATATTTATTCAACCGATTTGTTAAATTATAATTATAAATCAAGGCATCACATACGCCGGTTTGCAACTAATATTAATCAATGAATCTGAAGTTTGAAACCACTATTCCTTGAGATAAATTATCTTTATCGCCGAAAAAGTTCTTTTCTGTTTTTAATCAAGAATTGCCCATATTTTAAAAATATTTTTTCTCTTCTCACGTTCAATCGCAACCATTAATTTAACCTAGTTCTGCCAGAATTTTGATGAAGATACATCCGCTCTTAATTTTCATCCTGACATCACCAATACCATTCTTCCGATATCTATTCATAAACTTATTCGGAAATAAGCAGCCCTTTTACTAACAAAACATTTTTCTCATGCCTACAACAACTCACAATAATTTATGCACTTAAAATAGTCAAGTTTAAATAGTATGTTTGAAAGGAAATATAAAATTTTCTAAGATTTTTTTCTAACATTAAAATTTATTAATATGTTTAAATTATTTAACACTAATTTACATAATTAATTAACATTATTACATAATGTAACATTATTTACATAATTTTATTATTACACTAAATTCCCAAAACTATTTCATTCTCTAGCAATATCATAAGATTAACTAAAATCCAATTTTGTAATAAATAATATGTAACTGCCATGAAAAACGAATAAATGATTTTCAGTCGCTATTTACGATAAACAAACTCTTCAGAACTGCTTTAGAAAGTAAAATTACTGTCAAGAATACACAAAGTTAATTTGTATTAAGTGCAGAAACCCCCTTTACAATTATTAAACTCAATAAACTAAAAAAAGATATCAAAAAAGTAATTTATGAAATTTTAAATAGACCATATTTCACCCTTATGTTCATGCACTGATTTGTACGAAAGACGTACTCTAATTTCGGAAACAAGGTGGGTCGGTGGAATAGTTTGCTATTTAAAAATAAATGTACTGAAATCTATTTCTAGCACTAAAGTGAAAATCAATTTTTCTTTAATTTTAAATCTTATAAATAATTACTCAGTTTCAGGTACAGTAAAGAAAACTACAAATCAGTTAATTTGTTTCATATACAATTCCGAGACATTCATTTAAAAAAATTTTATAACTTTTACCGCTCTCGAAAATTCGTCTTCCTGTATCTTATTTTTTCCGTTCTCTAAATGAGTTTTCAGACAACTCAGCAAATTAAAGATCTTTATCAGTACTCAGCAACTATCAAGTATTTTTAAAGGGTTTTTATACTTCCAAGTCTCATAAATTTGCAAAATAATAATTGTTCTATGTATTTATTTTTTCGGTCATAATTTTCTCTAAACTGAGCATTTATTTATGTAGCAGTTAATTTTTTATAAAACGACTCAATTCTCCACGGCTAATTTTAGCGAAAAATAAATTGTCATGTCGGTCAACCTAAATACAAATTACTGAATGCGAAAAACTACGGTTTCAATTCTGTCCTCTAAATATTCATTTCCTTTGCATTCTGTCCTCTAGTGCATCATTTCTTCAAAAATCATAGGTGGTATCGCCTTAAGTTCCTTTACAATTTAAAGAAAAAGCAACTGCAGGGTATCAAAAATGTAAAGTTTGGCATTGATGTTCTAAGCTTATCCATCGAATAAATTTGAAACATTCAATTAATTGCACATATAACGGTACTAGAATCATAGCAGATCAAAAATTATACATCAATAAGCGCATTTATGTATGATAGTAGGTTGATTACCTATGTCCCAAATATCTGCAAATAACACATGCTAATGCCTTACCTAACAAGACTCAAACGAAGTGTTAGGTGTACAGTTTTCCCTAAAATTCAATAACAAAATTAAAATCTCATCGCATTTGGTCATAATTTTTTCTAAACTGTGCATTTATTTAACTAGTTATTTTTTTGTTTATATGTTTTTAACTGACCCTATTCTCAAAGAGGCTAATTTTAGCGAAGAATAAAATGTCAAAGCGGACAACCTAATTGCAAACTACTAAATGTGAAAAATTGCGGTTTCAATTCCGTCTTCCAAATGTTTATTTCCTTTGCATTCTGCCCTCTAGTGCATCCTTTCTTAAAAAATCATACGTTATATTGTATCTTGAACCTAAATGTCCTTTACAATTTAAAGAAAAAGCAACTGCAGTGTATCAAAAATGTAAAGTTTGATATTGATGTTCTAAGGTTATGCATCGAATAAATTTGGAGCATTCAATAAATTGCATGTATAAAGATACCATGATCATATCAGATCAACAATCATACATCAATAAGAGCATTTATGCATTATAGCAGGTTGATTAGCTGTGTCTCAAATATCTACTAAAAGCACATACTTTTGCCTTACCTAACAAGATTAAAAGTAGTCAAGACCAAGGTGTACAGCTTTCCCTAATATTCAACAACAAAAATAAAATCTCATCTCATTCGGTCATAATTTAATATAAACTGTGCATTAATTTAAGTAGCAGTTAATATAAAAAAAGTTGACCCAATTCTCAAAGAGACTAATTTTAGCGAAGAATAAAATGCCATACCGGACAACCTAATTGCAAACTACTGAATGTGAAAAATTGAGGTTTCATTTATGTCCTCTATATGTTAATTTCCTTTGCATTCTGCTCTCTAGTATATCATTTCTTCAAAAATTATGCATTAGATGGTATCTTGAGTCTAAATGTCCTTTACAATTTTTAAAAAAGCAACTGTAGTATAACAAAAATGCAAAGTTTGGCATTGATGTTCTAAGGTTGATTAGTTATGTCCCAAACATCTGCTAATAACACATGCTTTTGCCTTACCTAACAGGATTAAAAGTAGACAAGACCTAGACGAAGTACTCGGTTTACAGTTTTCTCTAACTTTCAACAACAAAAATAAAATCTCGTGAGCAATAGTGAAGAACTGTCCTAACCGGAAGTCCAACCAGACTGTCGAAACGGTAACCAGATACTCCACCGATTCTAGATATCAGTAGACGACGGAGTTCCTGTCTAGTAAGTTGCACATTTTATCTATTTACCTAAATTTTATCATTATTGCACAATAGCAATAAATATTTCATGGGCATTCTTTATAAAGTGAATGATTGGCAATACAATTCCAAGACATGCTATGGACTAGTTTAAATCAGGCATAATATTGCAGCAACTAACAGAGAAATATTTATACGATTCCAAATAGAAAATACTAAGTTTGCCGTTATTATTAAATTTCCCCGTACAGTAGTTAAATACTTTCTTTTCAAAATAATTAACATCTTATCAAGGACTTAAAAATGCAGCTTAAAATATATTTCGTTCTCAATTTATAATAATTATCGCAAGTGAATTTTTGAAAAAAATAAAATTGTAAGTAAAAAAATCAACACCAAATGTAAATGGTTCAGAAAAAAAAATTTCAAAAATTTGAAATTAAAAAAAATGTATAAAGATTTTGTTTACGCAACATATATATATATATATATATATATATATATATATATATATATATATA
>JAOUZG010050968.1:11325944-11365348 GCA_026289955.1 Argiope argentata | reverse complement strand
TATATATATATATATATATATATATATATATATATATATATATATATTGCATTTTCTGATAGTGCTTTTATCGCGGAATTAAAAAAAAATTTAATGAAGTACTTGAATGTTATTTCTCAATTAAAACATATGTGATTAAAATATGAAGTAAAAAAACATAAGAATCAATATACTGTTCTTCCTAACAGATTGTAATGCATGCAAATAAAAACAATTTCAAACCAAATGCATATACATAGTGATTTTTTATAATTAAATCTTAAATGCAAATTAAAAAATGAATACAACAGGTTTATCTTGTTACAAAACAAATTTATAAAAAATATTAAACAACTGGCCTTTTCAAGCAAATTCCAGAGAATTAAAGTCAATATATACTTTTTTAAATTTATGAGCATAAGTACTTGAAAATACCAAGCATTTATTTTCAGTTAAGTGATAGATATTCATAAAAAATGCTAATGCAGAAAAAAAAAAGCATTTAAGTTTTAGGCTCTCAATAAAATGAACACAAAAATCATTGCATTCTGCATTGAAATAAATATTAATTAAAATGCAAACAAAAGCAAACGAAAAAAAAGAATTATTAGTCTGAATAATTACGGCCTATCATTAAAAAAATTTTAATATATATATTTAAAATGGTATATATAAAACAAAAATAATGATAATATTAAAAAGCCACTTACACTATCTTCTAAAAACACATTTTTCTGCATTCTTCTGCTTTGAGATCTGACAGCGATAACTAATTTTTGCAACACCAGTACTATCCAATTCTTGAAAGCACCACTCTCTACCAAACCTCCATTGTCTAACTTTAAACTGAGCATGAGTTCGCTTCACCTTTGGAGCAACGTAGTAAGAAAGCAACTGGCGAAAACTTTTTTCCTTTCTCAAGGAGAGAATATGTACCCAACACAAAACCTGGTGCCAGAAAATGTAGAGCTAAAGTCGGAGTCCACTAATTATTGGCGGCTGACAATGGTACGGGGCGACGCGACCTCCACTGGAAGTACATTCACTTACGAGGGTAAATAACTATTCCACTCACAATACAAAGCTATCGATCATCAATACTAATCGCCAACTCAAAAAACATGGCCGAAAACAGCCATCCCATTTAGATCCACCATCACACCTCTATTTCTAACGCCTAAAACGATAAATAGAAGAGTAGCATGCTGACTTAAAGATTTGCGATCAAAATAATAACTTAAAAACGCGCTTTAAAACGAAAGACATGGAACAATGTTTAGTTCACTAACACGTTCCACTCTAAGTCCCCGGTTCGAAAATTGACAATCATCCAAGAAAGATAAAAATATCTTATTCTCAGATCCTAACAAATCTAATAACAAGCATCAAGATCTAAACAGCCGGTTGTTTACGAATAGCCATGCGATCGCTGTATTCTCATTAGGTTTTGTCTCACAAAATGGAATATCGGAAGATTGGTAAATATTAGTAATCGTCGTTAGGTAGCTGAAAGGTGTGCGTTAGGCATCTCTTTTATTATTCTGGCATCTTCAACAGTTTAATTTAAAAGAAGTGTTATGTAGTTGCCAAATGGAAAGAAGACTGCCATGTCTTTGGGACTTGGAAAAAATTCATATCAGCCGATGACAATGACGATGGAATGGCAAGACACAGCTTAATCATTTCTAATAATGGTAAGACTGTTATTTTTATTTTTATTTTTCAGTTTTAAATTACCACTCTATCAGTTAAAAAGTTCATAACAGTTAAGTTAGAATGTTATAAAGTGCCGTAATATTAGAATCACGGAACCAAAATATTTTTATCTAATAGCTTCCCAAGATTAAAAAAATGACGTTGATTGATTTGAATTAAATATTAATAAATAGCTATCTTAACATTATCACAGAATCTAACTAGTTGTTTTATAAGTTATATTAATTCAAATAATAAAAAATAGAAAAATTCTATAGTAAAATAGAATTATGGTAAATGGAACAGTTTTTTGATGAACAATGCAAATCAAAATTTCATATACGTCCATTTATTTTTCCAATTGATCAATAACTAGAGAATAATGCTTTAAAAAATACTTAATTTTAATAAGCACTTAATTTTTTTAATAATAAAATTCATAGTTCAATTATTTTATTTTTGAATTCAAGCTCTATTTAAATATATCGTTAAATAAAAATATAAAATAATAAACCAATCTAAATTGTTTTTAAAAAATTAATTAATAAAAATATTTGAATAAGAATTAAGTCATTTAAAATTTTGGCATTAAAATCACGATCATTTATAAACAAATTATTTTGCATTAAAAATGTATAGCACAAAATTTGTACCGAGTTATGTATAATTAAAATTAAAATTAATTTTAAAAATATACTGACAAAATTAAAGTTTGTCCGGGGTTTTTTTTTCTATCTTATGTAGAACAAGAAAAATATTAGTAATGCACATTTCTTCCTTGACAAATTAAGTCCGCTAGTTTATTCTACTATGGATATAAATTTTATATAGATAATTTCAAACAATTTATTTTATTTCAAAATGTTATTACATTTTCATTATTATTTGATAAAATCCATCAAAAATATATCACAATTACGAAGTAAAAAAAAATCGTCCCGAGAAATAAGACTACCCATCCTATTTTATGCACAAAAATAAATAATTTTCTTTGTAAATTTACTATTAATACTATTTCACGAAGAAACGTGGTGAAAATTTATCCTGGGTTCATTAACTAAGAATAAAAATATTATTAAAAAAGAATTAAGAAAAATTAATGTCAGCTAGTGCATTTCTTCATACTAAAGCAACAAATTTATTTTTGCCGCTAAATCACTTTCACTTATATTGCAACCAAATTTTTAAGTTCGTTTTGAAAATTAAAAAAGTAAAATATAACAAAAAAGGTAAAGTAAAATAATAATCTGCCTCGATGTATAAATTCATAAAAAAAATAGAAGAAATAAATATAAAATTATAGATCCCGCCTTTAGAAAAATAATGCAATGATTCATAACATGCATACTCAAAATGTGAAATCAAATAGGAATTAAAATAACTTTTGAAAAACGAAATAAAAGCAAGTTGATTTATTTATATTTATTATTCAAATAACATTAACGTCATATTTTTCATTCCTTCGGATAATGACTCAAAACTAAAGAAAACAATCATTCCACGACGAGTAAGAGCCAAAGACGGATTATTTATTCATAGGACTGCATTTTAAATATATAATTTTAAATAGATATTACACATAAAATGGATTTCAATTAACTGTTCGTTTGATTTTGTAAAAAAAAACAATAAGCTGCGTTAATCAAAAAAAAAATTTTTATGCATATTTCCTAATCTACAAGGTGATTTTAAAAAAGATATAAAAATTATATCATTGCCATACAGCTGCAACACAGTTTTACCCTGATTTTTAGTCTCCATTATAGTCAGAATTCTAAACTTTAAAAAAAATCGGAAATTATCATGATCAGTTTCATATTTTGACTTTTGTCCTTAATTTCATAGAGAGGTCTGCCTTTTAAAATCAACATGTTGGACAGTTAAGTAGTCTTTAAGGCGGTAAGAGACCTTTAAAAAGACTTTTTGCAATTTTCACCTTAACAATTTGAAATTTTGCAGGCATTAAGAGTTACACCATAAGAAATGACACACAAAATTTGAAAGCATTATATCAATTCATTTATGAGTTAGGAGGGTTAATATAATATAATATTTGCGATAAATAATGTTAATAAAAAATGTTCCAGGCGCTCCAAATTTGTTCGAAAGCACGCCAATTTTTATTATTACTTTTTCTAACACTTTTGAAACTAAAGTTGGGATTAATCTTGAAGTGTGAACACGAAATATCAAAATTAACCAATATAATATCTTAAAACTACTGATTTAAAAAAAATTAGGTAATTTTAAGTTATTACATTAGTTGATTTTGATATTTTGTATTCAAACTTCAAGATTAATCCCAATTTTAGTTTCAAAAGTGTTAGAAAAAGTAATAATAAAAATTGGAGCACTTTCGAACAAATTTGGAGGACCTGGAACATTTTTCATTAACATTATTTATCGCTAATATTATATTATATTAACTTCCTAACTCATAAATGAATTGGTATGGTGCTTTCAAATTTTGTGTGCCATCTCCTATAGTGTAACTCTTAATGCCTGTAAAATTTCAAATTGCTAACGTAAAAATTGCAAAAAGTCATTTTAAAAGTCCTTTGTCGCCTTAACAGGAATTAAATGCTATCAAAAATTTACGAAATGAGCTATTTATATTTCAAAATTTCGCATATTTTTCCGCCACTCTCAAAAATATTACTTCATTCTGACATGTTTATTCAGCAGATATTGCGTAACAAAGCTTTAATTTCGGTTCTCCGCGCGTAGGCGTGGCGCATATCAGTAATGTAAGAACTTCATGCAGCATTGTTGAGGGGTTGTAGAATTTTAATTTTTCCGATTCTGATCGTTGTAGTTAGTCTCATGATCATTAATTTATGGGAAAAGCTGGGAAGTCGTCATTTTTTCTTTCCCTTTAAAAGTAATCCCATTCATAAGCACTTAATGCATTAATAAATACGAACCGCTTAATTAAGCTAAGAAATAAAATACGAACTGATTAAATAAATAAGATTAGCCTAAATACGAAATCAAGATAAATTTCCAGATTCAAATTTTTATGTTCCAAAAATTGTCATAATCCAATTAGAAAAGAAATTAGCAATTATAAAAAAGAAGAAAAAATTAAAACAAATTTTCGCTGAT
This sequence comes from Argiope argentata, assembly GCA_026289955.1. NCBI lineage: Eukaryota > Metazoa > Arthropoda > Arachnida > Araneae > Araneidae > Argiope > Argiope argentata. The sequence continues at coordinate 11,360,569 of JAOUZG010050968.1, read as the reverse complement.
TTGGACAAATGCTATTTCTATACGAAAAGAAATTTTCAGTAGACATAAAAGTTAAAAGTTTTTGAAAGAATAAGACTCTACAAAGTAATTTTTTACAAATAAAATCCCAAACTGATAAAATTAGAATGAAATATTGAAATACACTCATCAATTCAATAAAAGTAGCACCGTGTTTACAAGTTAACGAAGTCATGCTCAGAAATTAAACAAGTCAGCTATTATTCTATTATATAACTGGCTTTTACCCGCGATTTCTTACGCATAGAAAAGAACACAACTAACCTAAAAACAATTTATTAACAGCGCGTACCTGAAATAAAGCAAAACCGCAAATCAAGTCATTATTTCTTTAAAATCAAGTCAAGTCTATTTTATTCATAGATCGATAGAGATTGCGATAGCTACAACAGTATTATATACATATTTTTTTAAATTTTTAATTAAATAAAAATATTGTTGTCAATAATTACAACACATTGAACATGCGTGAATTTTCAACGCCATTTGGGGTAAAGCAAATGCATGAATTTTCTACGCCAGTTGGGGTAACGCAATACAGATTAGAAATTTTTAATTTCCCTTATTCTTTTTTATTTTCATTCAAAAGTACTTTAAAATGAATCCAAAAAATCGATTAATAAACAATGTTTAATTTTTAATTCATCAAACAGTTAGAAAATAAACAGAATCGTTTAAAATGATCGGTCGAAAATATGTTAGACCTAATCTCATTAGCATAGGGGGGGGGGTAACTGAATTACTCAGTTAAAGGTGAGAAGACGAAGATGGTGGGCGGGAAAGTCAGAGAAGTCTCGTTTTTACTATTTTCCTCGCAATTTTCCGTTTTTTCTCTCCGTGATAAACCTTCCTCTTGTCTTAACAAAAATATTTTTTTAAAAAACTAGCCGAATTGTCCGAGCTGTTTTCGAGGTTTTGCGCTTAGCAACACATTTGGCGACTCGTTTTCATTTATATAGATATATATAATACTTTTGCAATTCATATAAACTGTTCACTTTCATCAGCATAAAAAGAAATAAAGATAAATAAAAAAATAAAGTAGAAATAAGTTCAGGGGTCATTTGAATCAACAGTAATCAAAGTTCTAACGGTACAACCATTCCTAACACTTTCTTATAATAAAAAAATTAACTTAGATAATTAAATTTTGAAATCGAAAATATGATACAATGCTAAAAATTTAGGAATCGGGTGAAAGTATGAGTTCAATAAGAATTAAATTTCATAAAAATGCACCCAATTTGGTTGAGGTCATTTTCACTATAGTATAATCATACACACGACGAACTGTTATTTTTACGCCTATCACTTTTCTAAAGAAATAAGCAACAGTATATGATTGAGAACCGCTGATTCAGTTGCAAACGATTAACTTCAATATTAAGAGTTCTTAATATTCAATTCAATACCATAATTTATCCTACAATAAAGAAGTACATTTGTGAGTACGTTTTAGCCCTAAACCTCAAATAATTATTTACACTGATTCAATACTTTTATACAATCAAAAATGATTTTTCAAAGTTGTACTAACTATATTTTTCGATACGTCATCGAAATTTTTAAGATTTCCAGAATATTACAATCTCGAATTTTTAATAGAATAATAATAATAATAAAGTTGTATAAGAAGAACAAGAACAGAGAGAAATTCGATTTGACTGGTTACAGGGTTAAAAAGATTTTAATGAAAAGGAATGAAATATGGATGTCATTAAAGATTAAGTACACCAGAGTAGACTAAAAAGCACAATTACCACACGTTTAGTTTAGTTATATTAACGTCCCGTTGTAAAGAAACACTAAGGTAATTTCGGGACGGACCTCGTAATTTTGAACCACGGTCAAAAGACGAGGACGAGACCTGAACTGGCACCCCTTCTCCACACCACACAAACGGGAGGGCTATTGGCCATGACAAATTTAACGAGCAACTGACCCCCTCAAACGATGGTTCTTCGGTGGAATCGGGTCTCGAACATGGAACCCTACGTACACGAAGCGAGGCTTTACCACCAGGTCATCGTGGCCCCGCAATTGACGCAAAGGTTAATGTAGAAAATAAAAAAAAATCAAGCGAAGTGCGGGGGGGAATAAAAAAAGATCAAGCGTAGTGCGGGGGGTAATAAAAAAGATCAAGCGTAATGGGGGGGGGGGGGTAATAAAAAAGATCAAGTGCAGTAAGTGGTAATAAGGGGGTAGGGTAATAACGCCTGGAATAGAAATTCTTATTCTTTCACAATCATTATTTATTAAAAATAATTTTGGATTCGATGGTTGGTGCACTAAAGGATTTTTCCCAAAATTGCCGGCATTACAGTCGTAAAATTACACCGTACAGTAACAAACAGTTGTGACTAACTTTCCAGATATAAACTAATTTCGAAGATAATTTCAAAGAAATTAAGAAATTAATAGGAGAAATTAAAATTCTTCATAGTTGCTGACCAACTTTAGAACTAAGCTGATTTTTTAGAGCTAAAAATGCCGGATTTTAAAAACAAACAAAAATGATATCAGAATCCGTTCAATAAATAAGCTTAGATATAACAAGAATTCTGTAATTCGAGATTTCTGTGATCTTAACCCAGATATTTTCACCCATCAATTAATTAATGAAGCAATTAATATGAACCGATTAATTAAACCAATGAATAAAACATAAACTGATTAAATAATTAAGATAAGCCGAAATCTAGTAAGCCAAGACCAATTGCAAGATTCAAATTTAAATCATTACAAGAAATTCGAAAATTCTCTCTAATTTGCAAATCAGCAATGATCTGTCTTTCTCGTTTATCTATTAAGAGCAACATTGTGTATTGCGCATATAATATTGCGCAAATTTGAAAAAAAATATCAAATTGCTTTCCGAGTCACGATCGTATAAAACTAGTTTTCAACCTCAGGTAAAAAAATACTATCTAACACTTGAGACGTCTGCGATAACATTTAAGACAGACGAAAAAAACTAACACTCTCAAAACAATGGAATTTAAAAACTTAGGAAACATAAAATCGGGAATTAAAAGCAGGGGATAAAAAAATTATTAATGTGAAACTTGTCCCATAAAATTATACCAGATAAATATGCTATCAAAGCATTAAAAATAATATTAAAATATAAACAAACGACGATCTCTATTATAACATAAACTTCAATAGCACGTGACTTAAACTAACATCTAAATCTGCATCGTAGAGTCTTAAATTAGATGTTTTAGCTTCCCTATTGTTAGATGTTAACCTTGAGAAGAAAGAGGGATTTATCTTTGAACTTTCCCCTTTAAACAAAGAATCTGAACATACAGCGAACTAAACACATTATATATAACTATGTCGATATGCAATTATGTCCTTTAATATACACATCAATTTCACTCAAAAACTGTAACACCGCAAGAACTGAGAATTGAGAATCGAGCGATCTTAACCTACATTTTCCAGTCATCAGGAAATTAATGCAGCAGGCACTGATCTCCAACCATACGAGAATTAGAATTCAGGTCACTAAAAATAAAAATACAGGCAACGAACTCAGCCAGTCAGAGTGTTTTTAAAACAAACTCTTGTCACAGAGCGAATTGTATATCGGAAAAAATCTTTAGGTTATCGTATCGAACACGTCTTCTTTCTAAAAGACAGATAATGCATGTTAACATGAAACAAAAATTAAACCTTGTGATTAAAATACCCCTTAATGCGTTTTTCTTCGTTGCCTATTGCACAAAAACACATTGTCTTTAAATTGATTCAATCGCTGTCATTTGCTGTTAGCTAAAGCCATAAAACAATACTATCCTGATAAAAACAGATAAAATTTTAATGTATTTTATGTTATATTTTCAATACCGCAATGCTTTCGACACGGTAAAAAAATGAAAGAATATATTTTGCAATATGCTATAAAACATAATTTAACAAAAATTCAAGAATAGTATATAATTAAACCAAGCTCCTATATCCCACAATGACCTTGGTAAACATATGACTTGATTAATGGAAATTGTTAAAGATTTTAAAAATTAACGAATACAATAAGTGTTTTCTGAATTGTGGAAGAATATAAATTTCTCCATTTTTTCCGATACGAACTACAAATATCATTTAACTGTCTAAAGATAATCGATATTTAGATGAATATTCTTATTTTATGCATTTTCGAATCCCACCCATATTAATGTTAATAAATCTATGACTTAATTAGCAGAAATGGTTAAAAAATTTAATAATTAACGAATACAATAAGTGTTTTCTGAATAGCAAATTGTCGAAGAATACAAATTAAATTTTTCCATTTTTTTCCGATTCGAAATACAAAAATTATTTAAATGTAAAAAAATACATCAATATTTAGATGAATATTCATATTTTATCCATCCTTGAATTCCATATTAATGTTAATAAATCTATGATTTGACTAGCGAAAATTGTTAAAAATTTTAATAACGAACAATAAGTGTTAACGAATACAATAAGTATTTCCTGAATAACCAATTGCTCTAGAATATAAATTAAGTTTCGCTCCTTTTTCGTTACGAAAAAAATACTGTCAAAAAATATATTGATATTTAAATGAATATCCATATTTAATGTATCTTTGAATTCGAAAAAGTAATTTGGAATTATGATTCTCAGTCTGTGAAAACGATTGCTAAAAAGTGGAATAAACTGGACGAATAAAATCTCGTGAGTGATCTTTACTCCAAAACTGTAGTTTTGTATTGAATTTTGGATTGAAATTCAATACAAATTTCAATCCAAATGCAAATGAAAGAGAAGTTTGTTTGATCTATTCAAGTGCAAGTAAACATAACAACTCCAATAATTTACATATAGGAAATTTGGTATTTGGATTTATCATCCTATTTGTTGAATTATAGTAATTTTCAAACGAAATTCGTCAATCAGTTGTCCATTTGGTACCTATTTATTTGTGTGTAAGAAGGAACGAGAATTCAAAAACATAACAAGCCGGATAAATTAATTTTAGAATGTGGTTTTGGAATTAAAATTGTAATCTGAATGTAGATTCTGCGTGTCAAATCTGTTTTTAGAACTATTTAGTCAAAGGGAAGATATGTAAAATGCAAATTTGATTGTATTTGTTGTATTATGAAGCTATAAAAGCAAAATATGTTTGATCATGTCAGTATATGCGAAAGACAAACGATAAAAATTTCTACTGGTTTAGTTCTACTTTAACTAAAATGCATGATACACACACACAAAAAAAAAGAATAAAACTTTAAACTAAAGTACATATAATTTAAACAATAATTCTTAGCAATTTAATAATAAACCATTCATATTTCCTTTAAAAATGAATTACAAAACCGTTCTTTCTTTGTTGCAATCAAAATAACAAGTAATATAAAAATAATATTTCAAGTCAATTCCTACGTAGGTCAACAAAGAAAAATCTGATTTAAGTTACATTTTTATTAAATAATTATAATATAAATAATTTATAAAAAAAATTATTGATTTTCGCAAGAACTGAACTCGTATTCTTCACCTTCCCGTGAAAAATACTGAAATCTTTGCATTTTACCGATTTAGTTACTGCCTGTTGATTTCAATTTTCATTATAAACTGCTAAAACTCTACTTAAAATTGATTACATTTAATTAATGAATTAATATTTGAAAAAACGGTATTAGCATCTAGTGTCATCCACTACAAATTTTTAAAAATGTATTTGAACTTGAGTAGGTGAATAAAAAGTATTTTATTCATCTACTCCTAGTTCGGTTGAAAATTTGAACAAGATATATATAGGGAGAGTGTGAACTAATAGTAGGAATTGGTTAATTTTTAATGATTAAAAATTTGAAAAAACTGTATTAGCATCAAGTGCTATTCACTACAAATTTGAAAAAATGTATTAGAACTTGAGTGGTAGAATAAAAAGTATTTTATTAACGGTTGAAAATTTGAACAAGATACATATCTTTAAAAACATCTTTTTTAAAATTTGCTTCTTTAAAAAACATTTTTTTCGGTTCGAGATGTTGCAATTTTGAGAGAGAATAAAAACAAGTTCCTTTTATAAAATGCGAGTTTTATCTAATAAATAACCTTTATACCAAAAGATCTGTTAATAGCTAAAATAATTTTAACCAGACGAAATTCAAGTTTCTTAAGATTAGACAGCTGCGCTATTTAAACTTAATACAGATAAATATCCAAAATTTCACGATTAAAAAAAAAGACATTTCCTGGTTTATTTCGTATGACTCAAATAAGTTGTTTGTCAAATATAAAAGTACCGTTTCTTGAAAATTTATCGATTTTTCCAAAATAAATCCTGTATCAGGTATGTTAGAGGATAGGTATGGAAACTAGGGATAAACCCAACAATTTTGATTAGTAATTAAATAAAAAAAAACTGACCAGTTTGTTTTCCAAAACTGAAGGGGATCCATTTCTTAGAGAATATAATTGTAAAAATGACAAAAAAAATAATAATAAATAAAGACAGCTGTAATACTTTCATTTTTGCATGCATCCTTTTATTTAACTTGATTTATTCAATATTTCCAATGATGTAATCGTTTTTTCACTCGTTTGCTAATATGCTAGTTTTAAAATTTTGCGTACATGCATGCTGCCGATGGCAATGCAATATTGCAATGATTTTTAAATTTATTACCAGTTAATTCATTAATTTAAATTAAATTTTGACTTTGAACAAGCGGCGGCATCTGGTAGTGAATTTGAGAAAAAATTAATAATGATCCTGTAATATTTATAATAAAGTACATTAAAACCTAATCAGCAGAAAAAGACCAAAATAATCTCTATTTTTCGATATACTAATAAAAGTGTGTTTTTACAAACTGTTATAAATCCATATTAAAATGTTTTAATCTGACATACACACTATCCAGGTATATAATTAAGTGAGTTTATCATAGAATTGGTAGATTTGGCCGTTTATAGCTTATTTTCTGTCGTTTCTTGAAAAAAAAATGCATCGTAATAGGCAAAGCACAACACGTAATCTTTTTAAAATTATTCTGCGAATCAGAGGGGGGGGGGGGAATAGACGATTCTGGTGTTTTGTAAAAATCAAATTACATAAACAAGTTTTCCTAAAATAAATTCAGTAGCTGTCGAAATCCAATTTTATGGGCATAATAAATCTCGGAAATCTAAACAAATCAAGAGAACAATGATTGCATTTTGAGTTACCAAACAATAGCAATAAAATGAGACATGTTTAGCTCGTTTGAGAGAAATAGTGATGAAAAACTGAGTAAATAATCAATGTTTTTAGCATTCAATAAATCTATTATTCTGACAAAAGCATGCAACAGCCTCACTCTTTCCCTTTTTCCTGTCCACTAAATTGCTTTTCAACTGAAGCTGTACATGAATCAAGTTAGTGGGCTGTGACAAGAATGGTTGTAAATCGTTCTTCTTCCGGTTCTATGTGACTTGTCTTGGAAATGAACACCAAGTGAATGTGACAAAGCTAATAAAAAACACGCGGCTACGGAATAAATTGATTTAATCGAATAACAAATACAAGCATTCCAGAACATGACCGAAGTTGGCGTAAGCGGAAAGCCAACGCTTTTTTATTTCTCTTCTAGGAACGGATGTTGAATGGTAGGAATCAGAAAACGTTTCTTTGTTCAGAGTTTATGAAAGTCACCTTTGGAAAAAGTTTTTATAAGGAGGGAATTGGAGAAATAAAATTTTTGAAATTTATAACTCATAATAAGATAGAGAGTAAAATCTCATTACAATGGGGAGGGATTGAATATAAATAAATCGACAAAAGAAAACCAAATTTTCATTTTTTTTTAACTTTCCCAATTCATAAGATTTTATAAGGAGGGAATTGGAGAAATCGAATTTTTGAAATTTGTAACTCATAATAATATAGAAAAATCTCATAAAATGGGGGGGGATAATTGAATATAAATTAATTGACAACAGAAAATCAAAATTTTTACTTTCCCAATTTACAAGATTTTATACGGAAAAGGTTTTTAAAAGGAGGGAATTGGAGAAATCAAATTTTTGAAATCTGTAACTCATAAGATAGAGAGTAAAATCTTATAATAATGGGGGAGGGGTGAATATAAATTAATTGACAACAGAAAACCAAAATTTTCAGAACTTTTTTACTTCCCCAAATACACAAGATAAAGAAGAAAAAGACCCCTTCAAAGATTAGATAGGAAAATACGCTTTTATATGCAGGAAACATCGTGGATTGGATTCAATTGGCTGCATTTGTAAGAGCTTCACAGATTACAAGAGATTTTGAGGAATCACTTAGTATAAAATCAGAGGATGTTACTACCTACATATTCACACATTATACCGTATTACAACAGAAATTGCAGCAGTAAAATTTCTCAACTATCAAACATAAGGCAAATAAATTAAGATTCGCCATTATTTTTTTCTTTAATAATAAACAAAATCTGCAGTAAAAAAATATATTTTCGAAAGTTCAGACACATAGCATCTTGTTTCAAGTTGCTTAATGTACCAGAATGAGTGGAATTTGTTAAACAATGAATATCAAGCATTTTTTTTATTAGAATAAATTTTAATATCGTTTCGATAATTGTATTATGTAATAAGAATTGCATACAAAATTATATATGACACAAATGCAATATTTTTTTACAAATATAAGACCACATATATATAACATATAGAAATTTGTCAGAAGTAAAATTCCAAAATTTATTCAATTAAGTTCAGTGTAAAATAACTACTACTGAGAACTTCTCAAGACAGATGCAAAAAGTGGCCCACGACTCAAAGTTGCAACCACAAAAATCCATCCTTAGCAATTTTTTAATGGTTGTAGAGCACTCAAGTCGAAAGCATTAATATTGCCTCCCCCCTAATCCTTTGCTTAGTTTTCTCAAAAGTTACAATTTTTTTTAAAGAAAATTGCTCATTTTGTATATCCTATATCTTGTACTTCTTATTTTGAATTATGTGGTCCCTTTTATTCCTGCATTGTTCCAATCCATAATAGTAAATCTACCGATTCTAGTCGTACAAATTTTTATTCGATCGCAGTAGTCCAGTTCATTTTTCTACCAGCTCTATATATTGTACCACTTAGTACAGACTTTTTCTTGGATATTATCACTCTTTCTTGCAAATTATATCCAAATCACTTTTTTTTCATATTATTTTTGATAATCATAAATATACAGTGAGTCAAAAAAGTATCCAAACATTTTTCATTACTCAGAAGCTTATTATCGCCTATTAGATCGATAACTTTCAATAGTTTTTTTAAAGCGGGGTGGGGCTTCTAAAAAAAGTCTAGATTATTGTTTTTTCTATGAAAGAGGTTGTCTTCGTATTAAAAATTGTCCTAACGCAACTTTTTCTAATGGCAACATCTAACTTGAATAACAAATCTATGAATAGTTTCAACGCTACCATTAAATTTTAAGATGGACTCATCTTTAAAAATGAAAAAGAAATTGAAAGCTGTACAGGATGATTTTCTAATTTACAAATATTTCTATTAAAAACAACCGAATGCTCTAATTTGATATTAATTTTTGTACTTTACAATGATATAGAAAATTTTTATAATTTCCGTCAAAAACTTTTGTCAATTTTTAACTACTCCAAAGACAATTATCTTGATACATCTTAATATCAAATCAAATATTTCAGATTTGTTGGTTGTTCGATTATTTTTATCAATCTAAGACATATAAAGATTGACATGGTAAGATGTCGAATTATATCGTCATAATAAATCTGGTTTTATAAATCGAAATTAAAAATTAAACTCCAAAGGCTATAACCAAGGTTTATTTATACATAATGAAATTAAAACCAATAAATTTTGTAAATATATTAAATATATATTTTTTAATTTTCTTTCCATAAATGTAATTTTTTTATTTTCAATTTGTACAAGTTGTATTTGTTCAATTTGTATTTTTCTATTGAACAAATACTTCAAACTGTATAGTTCAATGTTCATTTTCTTAAGAATCTAAACGGTCCAGTGTTAAATGATTGAACCAACTAAGGAAATGCAAAAACTGAAAAAGTTATGAACTATTTTCTGAATTTGTTTATATTGCAATAACATTCTAATTTTTTTTTCTTATATATATCCGGTTGTTTTGCCTTAAATGGCATAAAATTTTAAATCCGGAAGTTTTTCAAAGGGATAAAAATATAATAATAGTTTCAATCAAATAATAGTTCAAACAAAACAGAAATGCGGATTGCCATTGGAAAATTGAAAGATCATATAGTAATAAATATGAGGACAGCTTCTTAAACAAATATTATTGACAAGTTTTCAAATTTGTAAATCGTTACTTGATTTAGTGTGCCATTTGATTTTACGACACATTTAATTTGATTTTTGCATTTGTAGATTACAAACAATAAAAAATGTACCGATAAAATTTTAATCAACAAGAAAAGCAACGATATCATCGTTTTTCTTTAAGCTGTTTTTTAATTTATTTTTAATTTTTTTCGTAAAATCCATATGTTAAATTTAAAATAAAACTTTTTATTTTTTTACCCAGAAGGCGGAAAAACTGCTCCTGGTGAAAGAATAAAATACAATTTTTGCTTTAAATACTTAGAGGGCATCAAATCATTCAGCATAAACTCTTAGCATATAGTAATATTTTTTAAAAAAAAGCCATACGTACTAAACAAAACTAAATGCAATCAAATTAAAATTGATTGCGCATTACGTTTTATAAATGGATTGTTTGAAAACTAAATAAACTATTTCCCAACTTCCGGGATACATGAAATAGGTACATAAAAAACGCAGATGTTTATTAATTGTTTATTCTTTCCGCGCCTTATGGCAAACGACAGCAAACAGAGTGTATATAATTATCGTGCGATTTATGACAGGAATAATGATTCTATGAAAACATTCATAATAACTTCAGATAATATTAAAATAGCATAAAATAAAGCTAATCTTTTACACTTTTAAAATTGCAAAAAAAAACCCTGTTTTTACCTTGATCAGAGCTAACAAATAAAACTCTAAAGCAGAACGTTCTAAGCCATGAGTCTAATACACAAGAAGAATTGAAAAAACATTCAAAACTCGAATTCTTTAATATTAATAATCGAATTTAATCTTAGAAGTTTTGGCTTAGTTTAAAATAACGAAGTAGAATTTATAAAATAAACCTATAAAATTAATATTTTGGTTCACCTCAAATAATTGCCTGGTCGTTTATTTTATATTTATACATTTATCGACGATAAAGTGTTTCAAAAAAAAATTTTTTACTGTATATATTTTACTGCATAGTAACCAAGTGAAAAATTTGTGACGGATGGAGAAAAAAAAATTAAGAAATTTTACCCTAAAACACGGAAAACCATCTACTTTTCCATATAGGTAACTTAATATTGTTCTATGGTAAAATACTCTCATCTATATATAAAAGCTTCGTAAATTAAAAACTATTTTGATTGAGCTTTTATTCCCAAGTTATTTTATTTATCAAGAGACATTCACAGATAACACTTCCTGTTTTCTGGCGTTATTTAATTCTTCTAAGCGACAAGCAGAGCGATCCTGCCGCAAGTAGTGAGAAAATATTCCATACTCCTAACATTGATCTAGTTTACACATTTGGCGCCATTATTCCCACAGTCTCGGAATTAGAATCGCCAACTTAAAGAAAAATATGCTAATTATTCACACTTTCCCTAAGAATTCAAGAATATATGAATAATTAAAATATCTTTTTATAAAGCTTTGCTTTATATGAAAGAAATCTGCATGAGAAGTGCTAATTTTTCAATCATTTTACAAATAATCGACGTTTGGTAGGAATAGATATTATCATTCATGCATTTAGCATGTTCATAGATGTGAATGTTATAACATTCCTTTTCATTGAGAGAAAAATATAATAAATCCTATAACATTCAACTTTATAAGTCACGTTATCACGCATTCGATTCCAAATAATTCAAATGTTTTTTAACTATTGTGCGCTTTAAAATAATGGTAAACTGGTTCTTTGAGAAATTTCATTTTGTTTTGTCTTGTCTTTTCTTTTCGCTATCAAACTTGAAAATGATAAAACAAAAAACAGGATTTGTAGAAATCTACGAGTAAGGGAAACAGATGAAAATATTCTAAAGCTATATCAAGGTCATGTTAGTGACTAAATCGCATTTTTCACACTTTCGAGCTTCAGAAAATTAAATTATAAATTAATTGCTTCAAGGACAGCAACGCGATTACATTTCGTATGCTATATTCATTTTTATGTACTCAATTTTTATCGCTTTTATGAAAGAATTGCAGTAAAAATTAGTCATGTTCAATCGAACAATTTTGTTATACAGAAACGTCCAAAAAAAGTAATTATAACTTTCTCGTATGCTAAGTATAGATATAGTACTGTAATTGTCCAAAAATATGAACTCGGGATTCCAATGAGTCTCCACGTTTCAGATCTCTCCAAGTGCATTTTTGATATTATGTCTGTCTGTCTGTCTGTAAATACGATAACTCAAATACGCTTTGAGCAAGCCGTTTGAAACACGAAATGAGCTGACGGTATTTGGAATAATGATCAAATGTTCAGATTTCTAATAAATTTGGAAAGAAATTCATGAACAAAGAGGCTACAAGACTTTTCCAGTTTAAGTGGACTGGATAGCAACAAAACGAAAAAGCTAGTTAAATAAAATTTTAGTACGAAACTTTAGCATTTAAAATATAGATCCTTATCAAATTTCGAGTCGAATCTTTTAAACCTCCTACCACTCTGTTCTTTCCCATACATGCGAACGAAATTACTCATAAATGTAATGACATATACCAATGAAATTTACTACATAAATCAACGAAATTTGGTAGCAAAAACCATTTTTGGTGGCATTTAAAGCAAAAAAGCGTCTAAAATACATATTCAGTAAAAAATGGCGAATATATGCCAAAGATTTGAAATTTTCGATACTATCGTTTTCAAATTCCATGCAAGGTATTTTTGGCCTCAGCTGAGGCCCACTATTTTATGTAATGGAAAGGAGACAATATCTTTAAAACAGAGAATACGAGAAAGTTTCGGAGAGACTACTTCTAATGTGAGGTTTTTCAATTGTAAAAAAGCAAGTCAAAGCTAGGAGCCTGGCACCTGACGAAAATCTCGCAATGTCGTAAAATTTATTTCAAAATGAAAAGCAAAAACACTTACAAGAATTTCCCTTTCAAATCACAGTGAATGCTTCATTGCATCATAAAGAGAACATTTCCCAGCTTTCATTTCCAAGTCTGCTGGCATTAATTCCATTCAGTTGTGGCAGATGAAATTTCTTTATAGAATTAGTGTTTGACAAATTATAGATAATGGGAAAAAATCGGGGAAATTTTACAAGCAACTAAATATCATGGATAATAGTATATGGTTACCAATAATATCATTATCAAAAATTGATACTTCTAAAACCCGCTATAGGAAATTCAATAGAAGAAAATTCGTTTGATTTATATTCAGACACATATTCTTTAACTTATAGATAGCATTTTTATGTCATTTGATTAATGAATTTGTTTTATGCCTATGCGTAATTTGTTTTATCAGCAGTTTTAAAGTAGAACTAAATTTCAACTAAACCCACACAGTATCAATTCTAGCCAAAGCTTCTCCCCTCCCCAAAAAAAATAATTCGAAATTGGTAATTTCTACTTAATTTGCAGTTTTAATTTGATATTTAATTAGTAATTAAAAAATCATTTAAATCATAAATAACTCATAAATACAATGACTTTAAAGTTAGTAAGAATTCAGTATGTTGCCGTGCGATTACTATTCCAGTTTAGTGTTAAATTTTAGTGTCAATCAGCCGGCCAAAAAGCGGCTATAATGCATATTCTCACGGTATATTAAGCAAAAATGCTGGATTTACGCCGAAGATATACATTTTTCGTAATGCTTCACACATTCTTTTACAGGTGACATGTTTTGTCTAATTAATGAATTAGTTTTATACCTGGTCGTAATTATTTCATCACAGGTTTTAAAAGTAGATCTAAGTTTCAACTAAAAGTACACAATATCAACATCTAGCCGAAGCTCCTCCTCCACTAATTTCGAATATTGGTAATTTCTATTTACTTTCCCTTTTTAATCTGATATTTAATTAGCAATTAAAAGCTCGTTTAAATCTGAATAAAACCTACTGCCCCACAATCAATATCTAGCCAAATATCTAGCCGAATCTTCTCTTCCACCAATTTTGAATATTGGTAATTTTTATTTACTTGACACTTTTAAACTGATATTTAATTAGTAATTAGAAGTTCATTTAAAGAGGTATCAAACTTACTGTCCCAAATTCAATATCTAGACGAATATCTAGCACAATATCAATAGCTAGCCGAAGCTTCTCCTCCACCAATTTCGAATATTGGTAATTTCTATTTACTTGACATTTTTAATCTGATATTTAATTAGTAATTAGAAGCTCATTTAAAGCGGAATCAAACCTAATGTCCCAAATTCAATATCAAGCGAATTTTCTCTTCCACCAATTTCGAATATTGGTAATTTCTATTTACTTTCCACTTTTAATCTGATATTTAATTAGTAATTAAAAGCTCATTTAAATCAGAATCAAACTTACTGTCCCAAATTTTCGTTGATCATCATCAACAGCTTTATTTTCTACGTAGCTTGCTGAACTGTAAAATCTATTTGGTATTGTTGTAGTTCCATTTCTTTTCTTTTGTTCGTGAAGCACGTGACGAAAATTTGGCAACCTAAGTTGCTTTCCTTTGTCTCCCTAGCTCTGGAATTCTGCTGTTCTTACGTCGTTTTTACGCCAGTCCTGAAATTAGTCGAGTTTTAGCCATTAACAGTTACTGCTAAAGCGAATTCGACACTTTTTTTTAACCTCCGGGGCCCGAAATTTGGTTTCCGGAAATAAACTGTTGAAGCCTTCCAGTAGAATAGAGTTGTTGACCGTGGTCTGTTTTTTTCTTCGTTAATGTCATAGTACCAAGCTTTTTTTAGGTTTATTCCCTCAAACGGATCGTTCTTTTTCAATTTCTACTATTAGCTCACACTTTCCCTATATATCTTGTTCAAATTTTCAATTGTTTATAAAATACTTTTTATTCATCCACTCAAGTTCAAGTAAATTTTTTTAAACTTGTAGTGGATGGCATTTGATGTGAATTCAGTTTTTTTTTTTCAAATATTAATTCATTAATTTTTATTAATTAATTAAAAACTAACTTTCTCGCAAAAAATTTTCATTTCACCACCGCCAAATAAGTAAGGAATTCAGTTTGTTTTTTCCCCCACACTAATGAGGTTAGGTTTAACATGTTTTCGGCCTATTATTTCAAACGATTCTGTTTATTTTCTTAATGTTGGATGCATCCAAAACCAAGCATTGTTAATTAATCAGTTTTTCTGATTCCTTTTGAAGTACTTTCGAATTAAAATAATACAAAATAAAGAAAATAAATTTCTAACCCGTATTGCATTACCAAATTGGCGAAGAAAATTCACTCATTTGCGTTGCCTCAATTGACGTTGAAAATTCAACGCCAATTGAGTGTGTGCTAATTGTGATCCGAAGCTGTTCTGATTAATTTTAAACAGATACAAACTTGATTTTGTTTTGGCCAGGTATAACTTTTGGATCAATTATTTAAATTAATTGTAATTATTTAATAAAAAATAACTAAAATTAAAATTTTATTTGTTGACCCAAGTAGAATTTAATTGATTTATTATTTTTTATATTACTCGTTGTTTCAAGTTTAATACATCCGACTCCTCATCCCCCCCGCCCTCCCCATCGTGTACATCTTAGACAAAACGACTTTCGAATTCAAATCATCTGGACATCTGGTGAACCTCTTATATAATCAAAAACTTTTTGTTGGTATGGATTTATATTTATTGAATTGTTAATATTTTTATACGTATTTATTTATGTTTTAAGAGGGTGTTTATAAAAATAAATTAGCTACTAGTTTAGTAAACCAAAGGATTTCATTTCTGAAGAGATAACATTGTGGGCAATTTTGATAAACCTGAAACAAAGCAGAGGCATTCACTTCAGTAAACATTTCTATTCGCTGAAATTTTTTAATTAATAAACGGAAATTTTCTGAATTATTTAAAATGTATTTCCTGCAAACACTATTTGCTGGTATGGATTTATATTTATTATATTGTAAATATTTTATACGAATTTATTTATGTTTTAAGTGCGTGTTTATAAAAATAAATTGGCTAATCATTCAGTAAATCAAAAGATTCTATTTCTGAAGAGATAACAATGTGGGCAATTTTGATAAACCTGAAAGCAAGCAGAGGCATTCACTTCAGTAAACATTCCTTATTAATGAAAGTTTTAATTAATATACAAAGATATTCTGGATTATTTAGAACTTTTTCCTTAAATTGGAAGTAGATGAAAATTGACAGTACGAATTGGAAGTAGATAAAAGTATTCCAACGTAATTTTTAAAGTAAAAATATTTAAAGTTAAATTTATCCTATTTGAAGTTTATACAGCAACCAAATTTTCCACTAAAGTTTCTGAAATTTAAAAATTTGGTTTAAAAATATATCTCTACGAATACGACTGATCATATATCACGTTCATGTTTAGTTTCTTACTTAAAACGGTATTTTTTTATACGTTTATATTTAATTTTGTGACGATGGAATTTTATGGTCGATTTTTCACTCCCTCCCTGGGTGATTTAATTTTTAAGTTTTGAGAACTTGCGTGTAACTCGATGACAATACACTCTTTTTTTATTTTCAGAACTTAATAATCAATTAACTATTTTTATTTAAAAAATTTCATACAACAAATGCCGTTAGAGTAAATTCGAAAACACTGCTAACAACATAGTATCTTATTTATGATGCTAAAGAGAATTATATATTCAGAGAATGTATAAATATAATAAATAATATAAAGAAAATATTATTTATAATGCTAAGAGATCATTTTTTAATTCCATTTTTGGTACTCAAATGAACGTATATTTTTTAACATTTTAATAGTTTTATTATAACTTAAAAACTGCACTTTACTTTTTGCGAACATTTAAGTTGAAACCTTCAACCTTAACTCCTTCTAATGCAATAACTGGAAACAGAAAATTTGACAAAAGACGATAATAATATGAGATTTTATATCAGCATCTTATGTTTTAAGATTAAATGAACACATAAGTACAGACTTTCAGATAAATTTAAAAAAAAACTTTTAAATTTATTTATTTAATATTTTACTTGTAAGCGTACAGATATCTAGGCCATTTGTGAATGAAAAAATAATAGTGTATCTTGATCTTTCAGTTATGTATAGTACAATACCTGTTATATAATTATTACAAATAAAACTGCAACATATATATATATTAATATTTTTTAACAGATATTGTACACCTCTTTTGTGTAATATTTAGGCCATTTGTGAAAGAAAAAAAACAGCGGAAGTTTTATTGATATCTGACCTCAGTATTATCTAGATTGATTTATTGATCTTCTTTAAAAATGGAAGGGGAAATTAAGGGTAATCAATTATTAAATTTTAAAATTTTATTAAAATATCTTAATGCTTATAAGCAATGTCTGAAAGTGTTTAAATGATTATAAAATCTTATACATTAAATTTACACCATTATACTAAAAGACTAAAGGAATTCTGAAACAAATTCGATAAAGCATTGTTCTCGTTTGCACGCCACTTTTAGTCCTTGTGAGAAATTTTCTAGAGAGGTTTCATTACATTTATATGAAAAATAACACTATACTCTTTCAAAAGAATAATTAATTTTAATAATTAACTTTTTTAATTACCATATTACAATGAATAATGTTTTTTTAATGTTTCACAATGATTAGTGTAGATGGATATTCCTTGATGATGCTATTTGTGGTATTAAAGGATTCATTCAACAGTATCCAGATTATAAGCCATACCTCTTTCATTTGAGCCTTCTTTACTAATATACAAATAATATCTACATATGAATATTTCATATATGAGCGATATAACTAATCAGACTTTCTTAAAAGTAACTCTCAATTTAATATTTTAGTTATTTAATTAGTTACTTAAAAGTTACTAACAAAAAAACTAAATTAAAATCAATATAAAATATCTACTTCGAAAACTAAAAAGAAAGACTCGAGACTTGTATTGTCTAAAGGTCCCCAAGAGAATTCTTTAGTAAAAATAGAATTCAAGGCAGTTATCGCACAGGCCACCCAAAATTCTACTCATTTACATCGCATCCAAAACCTTATTTCTTCCCCAAGTCAATCATAAATCCCCTGGATTCGATACCTTCAAATCTACCATCTATTGAGAATGAAATAAATATCACTCTATGTCATAACTTCCGAGTTATGCGATCTGGATTCCTGAAATACTGTAGTATTCTCAACATAAAAAATAAATCAAGCGGTTAATATGAGCTAGACAATAATACGAAAATAGATTCCAATAAAATGCTTCAAAATTAGTTCTTCTTCTAGAACATCATTCAGAAGGAGTTAAAAACATAGACGCCATTAAACCTTTTCTTGGATCTTCGCTTACTAGTATAGCCACATAAGCATAAAAGGAAAGATGGTCGTAAATAAGCACGTCTTCACGGCAATTCAGACTTATCATCTTCCACGTTAAACTTCCTCGTTAGACGCTATCAAAACTTAACATGCAAGAAAACAAACTCGTCCATATTTAGAGAAATAACTCAACACTTCTAAGTAGGGGATAAAATACATATTTTTTATGGTAAAAGAGTGTCTTCCTTCTATTTCATTCCACGGGAATTACGGCTCGGAAATCGTTTTCAATAAATGAAGAAATCTCATGGAAATTTTTGGCTTGGAAAATAAAATTCCATTTAAGATCTGTTTTACATTAAGAAAAGAAGACTTCCTTTTAAAATTTCTGCTAATATAGCTCTGAATGAATTGCCATAATTCAATATCACAAAATTCAAAAAGTAAAACCTAAGCAAATTTAAAATTTGAGATTTCGCAGAATCAAATAAGAGCAACTGATTTCGAATTGCGCATTGTGATGATTTCTTCTGAGGAGCCGACATAAATAACATTCATTAAGAATCTAACAAATAACCGACAATGGCGGTCAAAGCTGCTATTATTTTAAATCCATAAATATGATTTATTCCATGATTAAAAGTAACGGCTGATAATACCGATGAACCATTTATTGCAATGGTAATAAATTATTAGATTAATGAAACTATACTTCTAAATAAATAAAACGCAACCAGAGAAAAAAAAACAAAGGTTTCACAAATGATCCTTAAACGAGTCCATTAGCTACAATTTAACTCTTAAATATGCTTTAAAATGGATGACGTTTTAAAAGCAATAATTATTCCAAAGAAAAACATATATCAAGGACAAGGAAATCTAAATACATTAGTTATTAGAAAGACAATAAGAACATAACACAGCTTTGTTAAGAATAAAAAGTGTGCTTACCATTTTTTACGTACGTGAAAAGGTAAAATTACAAGGCAATTTGATATTCAGAATATTAGAGAGAAGAAAAAAATATTTTTACAAATTTTATAAGAAAAATAACAATGAGAACACGCAAAATTAGATTGTAAAATGAACGAATCTTACATTCCGTGCGTTTTAACAATATATATATATATATATATTAATTATTTCTACCAATCCGGTATTCCCCAGAAAATAAGTCTGGTAAGCATCTGTCAGCGGCCGATTTCTCTACTGCGAATATCCATAAACAAATGCCACACGAAACATTCTTTATATATTACAGAAATACAAATGCGTACATCGAAGAAAAATATAAATCATTATTACAAAAATATTTTTTTCTTCAAAAAATTATATACATGTACCTTTTATCAGTGGAATCATATTAAATATAACTATTGTTATCATAATAATAATTATATTCAGAACTAATAGAAAAAAACATCATAAAGTTACAAAGAAAAATCGGAATTGCTGATGAACTACCTTTGTTTCTATATCTACACTTAATAAAAATCCACAATATTTTAAACTAAATATTAGTTCCACTACTAGTTACTGGTTGATAACCGCGTCTCTTCGCTTAAATTATTAAGAGCTTAAAAATTTATACATGCAATTTTTGTCGCTATTAATGTGAGTTTAAATTCGGTGAGAATTCATGGAGAAAGAAAATACTCATTTGATAACCAATGCATATGTTATCGTCTGTGAAATTAACCAAACGATCAAAAATTCACAAACAAAATTCGGAAAGAAAACAATTCTAGGATGAAAAAAAGATATCGAGATACTCATAGTAAAAAATACACAAAGAATTGCGCATGTGATCTACTTTAATTATCAGAACACCTGCTTGGAAAGGCTGAAAGCGTTAAAAAAAATCTCACGGTAAACAATGATTGTGAAGATCATTCTCTAAATTTCCGGTGACAAATTTTTAAATACAATCTTTACTACTATTATAAATGTGAAAGTTTGGATGGATGGATGATGGAGTTCAATCACGCCAGAACGGCTGAAGGAAATTGGATGAAATTTAGCACACAGATAGATTATAGTCTATAGAAGAACATAGGCTAATTTTTATTCCGGTTAATTGAGTGGTTAATTTTTATTAATTAAAAACTAACTTTTCCGTCTAAAAATAAAAAAATCTGAAAACATCTGCCTGAGCTTTTTGAATCGTTTGTTTTTATTTTTCTATTTCCGGTGTTCTTTTAATATTATCTTACTATTCTAAAGGAATGTTTATTAAATTTTTTTTCTTGTGCTGTTCTTGTGTTAATATAATTCGTTATTTCCTATTCATTTCTCTTGATATTTTTCTTGGTGTACTTATTTCTTTTGCCTATTTTCATCATTTTCGATTAAATTTTTAGTGCATTCCATATTACTGCATTGATTGATATTTTTTTCTATTTTCCGTTAATTTGCTGCAACGGGCATCGAAACCTTGTGATTGGAAATGCCATTTCGCTAAAATTTGGTGGCAAACTATTTTTTTGGCGAAAATGACTATATATTAAAACTGTTCCACTGTATGTTTTTGTAATTAAATTGTATTTGTGTTAGCTATTTATTTTTTATATATGCTTAAAGTGATATGTTTCCGTTAGCAAGTAACTTAGAATTCCGCCAAATTTTCTCAAATTTCTTTGGCGATTGTTCGTTTGCGCCCGACAAACGAAAAAGTACCCTTATGATTTTAATAACATAGCATTCCCCCCCCACGCTAATGATGTTAGACGTAACGTTTATTTTTGTTAGACGTAACGTAACGTTTATTAACGTTTATTTTTTTATTCCGTTTATTTTTGTAGTGTATGATGAATTTAAAATTAAACATTGTTAGTTAATAGATCTTTTGATTCCTTCAGAAGTGCTTTTGAATGAAAATAAAACAAAAAATTTCTAATCTGCATTGCGTTACCCCAGCTGGCGCTTAAAATTCCCATCTTTGCGTTTCTCCAATTGACGTTGAAAATTTAAGCATGCATACGGTTTCGATAACATTTTAGACTGTCACTTCTCACATATACACATCAAAATTTCCACGCGTACGAAGTCGCGGGTAAGAGTTAGTAAAGGAAATAAATGTAAATTTAATCAAATAAAATTTAACAGATAATAAAACAAAACAGATTACTTAAAATAGCGAAAAATTATTTGCTGCATATAATTTAAATTGCAGAACCGATTTCCAATTAGAAAACTTTTCTGGTCCTAAATATGTGATTATCCTACCTCTGAGAAAATATTTAAAAAATAAATTCGCATTTTCATAAAACCTAAAGAAAAAAATAATCAAGATCCTATAACACATTGTTATTTTATTTTAAACATCCATTCACACATAAAAATATGAAAGCATAGGGAATTTAAGAATTCAGTAGCAGAATAATTATTTAAAATTTCCTGCAAAGACTAATATACCTAACTATAAACAAGAGTTCTCAGATAATTCATATACTAAAATTTTACCAGCTAAAATTATTTTACATAACTATTCTAAAATTATATATTATAATTATTTGAAATTATTATTTTTATAGTATTATTAGACCTTAGTGCATTATCACGAATTAGTTTATGACAAGATACTACAAAAAAAAAATCCGTTATTTCCCCACAAAGGCACTTTTCCAAAAGGGATTTCAAAATCCGGTTCATTAATTATTGCAACTAGACTAGCATTGCAAAACAGTGATTTTCCGCTAGAACTATCGATGTTGTTGGGAGAAATACGGAGAATTTCATTCAAAAAATGAGGTTAAAGCACAGTGCGAATCGAGGTGGGCAATGAATTGTAAAAACGAAAATCACTGCGGGAATGTTATATTTTGAAGAAAATATAAGTGTATCTTTGTATCACTTGAGAACTGATTGAGAAATGATTGAGCTAAAAAAAATGAATAAGGTTCTGTCTCCATTGAAAAAGATAGTAATTCAATCATTGGAGCATTGATGAAAAAAATCCACACAAGCTACCGACAGAGAAAGCGCTTTTTTTTATATGTATAAGTTAATACTATTTATTTATTCAATTTTTTTTCTTCATTCCTTAATTAGGATGATGGTTCTTCTTCGTGATTAAATGGAAAAATACAATAAAAACAGTCGATAAGTGACAGGGCTTATACAGAATCGTACATGAGAAAAACAAGAAGGAGAAAAGAGCTACTAATAAAACGGCATTTATTTCCGTTGTCTAGCGAGATCGTGTTGAATACAATAGACAGTAAATTCGAAAATAACCGTCAAGAGATACATGCTTTATATTTAAACGGCATTTTATTTACATGCAATCGTTTTCCTTTATTCAACAATGAATTGCTAATGTGGCACATTATATTGTTTCTATTCACAAGAAAATATTTATTGATGTGTGGTACAGAATTCACGGAAATCCTTAAATAAAATTCCGGAAATTCATGAACAATTCATGATTGGAAAATGAAAAGATCAATGCACGTAGATCTTATATAAACTTCTTAGATTGCTTTCTGATAATAAATGATACGCTGTGACATTACGACGTAAGAGCTCATCTATTTAAACATAATTTCATCTTTCCAATGGTCCCCGATTTTTATTTTAGTTTAAAGAGCTAATCATTAATTTTCGACACTAATAAATATATACAAAATGCATAAATAGAATAGTATCTCCAAGAAAAAGTATCAAAAATCAATTACAAAGTTAAATTTGCTTTCAAAACGAGTTTTTTAAAAATGTTGATTTTATTCGCCATCTATGACAAAATAACGCATCGATTTCTGTGCACTTTTCCTCGGCTAGAGACAAAATAAACCAAACTATTTTTTTTAAATTATTTTTTTTAAAGTTTAATTTACTGTCAGACTAAATCATTCCCACCTGAATTTCTTTTCTTTAAAGGCCAATAACCACACACGCAATTTCTCATTTAAATTTAAAGATATTTATCCTTTACATATATCTAACAACTGTAGAATTTGTTTTATGAGACGGGTTGGTTTCCAGACAATCATCGTTCATTCAACTCTTGAACAGCATCAAATGTTAAGATGTTTCCAAGGTCATTAAAAAGCAAATTTGCTCCTCGTGGGTAGGAAAAATATATGAATATGCGTGGTTAAGAATAGGAAGGCGATCTTCCAAAAATACACCCATCAATAAATTTACATGAATATTATTCAAACACGATTTAAACGAACTCGTTTGATTGCATAATCACTGAAGTAATTTTCGAATATAAATCAACAATATTTCTTACCATCAAACAATATCAATAAGTATTTTACGCAAATTTAGAACAAGACATAAAATGAATTAAGAGTAAAACCAGAACAGGTTGAAATTTTTAAAACAAATTTGGTGTAACATAGATAGGGAGAAAAAACATACTTTAAGCCAAATGAAAGTTTATTAAGGATTTAAAAAAAATGGTGAACAAAATCAGGTTGATATTGGCCTATTTATGAAATGGAAATAAATCATCTTAGAAGGGGTTGATTAGATGGTCATCAGATAACATGATCACATATGCCATAACCATTACATCCCGATTGCCCTCAATAGAAATTCACCCGGTTATATGCTGATAAAGAAAATAAACATCAAGCAAGATAGTTAAAGAAATTGCTGCCTTCGTGGGCAGACTATCCAGAAGAAGCGGTCATCATATGTACACCAAAAATTAAAAACAGTTCCCCACAGCTATCTGGTCACGACATAGCAATTTTTGCTGAATTCAGTCAGCTATTTTTTAAATAACATTGACCAGATCGAGTTCAGTTCAGAGAGATTAATATTCCATTTTGGGACTGAACAAATGGTATTTTTTAGTAATTTTAAACTGAAATTAGATGGTGAAGACGACATTCGAGTCGACACTACCTTTTCAAATCCAAACACAGCAGTATAATAGGGGGATGTTTGACCCTGTAGATTTAATGAATCCTAGTCTCGAGACAACAGTCTCCAAACCTCAACTTTATAAGATCAAAGTTCTTCATGGTAGCTAAAAATAGCAAAATAAAATTAATATTGAACTTCACACTCATTACAGCCTCTCCTATCACAACTTAACCAATTACAACATTTGTTAAGTTTATATGATAGCTATCACAAGAATTATTGCAAGCATGCAGTATATACAACAAAACCTTGAAGAATCTCACCCTATTTAATTTGCATGTATCTCTGCAAAATATAAAATTCAATATTAGAGTATTGGCTTACGAAATAATCTCGCTATAGGATATCTACTTTTGTAACAATAACTAGCAGGCAGATTAAGTCCCTGAAGTCGTATCTACACAAAATGCTACCTAGGGCAAATTTTAAAATAACGTCGCCGATCAGTGCAGCCATATCGTTTTAATTAAACCAAGTGTTAAAAAATATATATAACAATCATAAAAGCAACGACTATTAATGGAAATATAGTTAAAATGTTTGCATTAAAATCAAATTTTAAAACATAAACTGACAAGTCGGAATTTAAGTTATATGTGATTATCTCAAGGGATCCTCAATACATCTTAATTCTAATCCTGATGAGATTATCGGAATGCTTATTTTTTACATTTTTATAATATATTAAAACCTTCACAAATAACTGTTCAAATTTCTTGTTTAAGCCCTTTTGAAATGGTTAATTTATTAATGTATCAAAAATTTCCAAAAGCAAATTTCGCACTATTTCCAAAAAAAAAAAAAATTCGGAAAGATTTTATTTTAAAAAATATTACGATAGTGCGCTTATAAAACCTATTAGAAAGAAGAAAAAAACTGTCCGTAGTCCAATTACCTCTATTGAATACCAAAAGCGAAAATTTATGCGCGTATCTCCACATCACAGGCTAAACCGTTTGACTTAATGCTACTAAATTTGGCCAAACCTTTTGTCTTAACTGCTTAACTGACTTTTGGACCGAGTGCCATACGCGCATCAATTTATCAAATTTTGATAGTTTTAAGCAAAAAACAAACAATTCATAACGATTAAAATTCAGCATTAAAATTACTTCGAATTCTACATAGATAAGTCAAGTCTTCAATGGATTTTCATTTGAATCAAAAGAAGAAAATATTCCCAAAATAGAAGATGCCATCTTATTAGAAAATAAAGAAAATAAAACAGTTAAGTGGTTAATGCTACTAAATTTGGCCAAACCGTTTGACTTCATGCTACCAAACTCGGCCAGCCTTTTAAAGAAGAAAAAAAACAGTCAATATATGGCTCTTAGTTAAAGGGGGGGGGGGGGGCAACTCCAATTACCTATTCCATAGTTGCTGGAATTTAAATTAAATTCAGGACATAAACTATAAATAATCTTAATTATGTCTTATTCAGTAAGTATACTTGGACCACAATTGTAGTTCCGTGTCAAATTATAGTTTCCCTCCGTTAGTAAAAAAGTGCCACAAAATCGCACAATAAATTCGGTAAAAATGGTAGATTTGCATTGAAGATCTTTATTTCGCTGCTATTAATCGCCAATGCTATGTAAAGGCATTCGCGACCCTACCAAAGGTGCTCGAATTTATGAATAACACCTAAATTGGTGAGTATGCAAAGAATAAGACTTTAATTGGAGAGAGTGCAAGGAATAAGACCTTAATTGGAGAGTATGCAAGAAATTTTCGGTGGAACAATCTCACTGGTTTGTGAAACTGTCCACGTTTTTATCTTCTTTATTCTGTAATTCAAACTGAATGGGAAGTAAATTCAGTCCTGTTCCAAGAAGTAGTGTATATCCAATCAATAGTTAATTATTTTATCTTTTCATTATAGGAAATTTTTTATAGCTAATGATGTCTGTTTTATTTAAAGCGAAATCTATTTCGGTTTTTCCGACTTAATTTCGTTCGTAGAATTTCAAAGCAACACAAATAAAACTCTAATCACTTTTTTAATGACTAATGGGAAATTTCGAAATAAATATGTCTTAATTGGCTTACTTATATTTTCTACGTAATGCTGATTTTTATCTCCTTATATTCTAATTACAGAAAATCTAGTTCCCTCAGATACTAATACCAAGATACATTTATAGTAGGATGATATATATTCCAATCTCTATCAAATAAAATATATATTTTTTAAGTGTTCATGACTTGATCGTCAAAGTCAAAGAAAAAGCTTACGTCATAAATTAAATAATGATTTGAATTCTAAAAATCTCGAGATAAAATAAATATCGCAGGTTGTTTAAAGGTGAGTAAAAAGGGTTTTAATTTTTAAGAATCTACGAAAAAAATAGTTTTAAAATAATTACTTTACTCTTAAATGTGACTAATTTACTTCTCAATTATGTGCCCCCCTCCTCCCCCTAA
The DNA here is from genome assembly GCA_026289955.1 of Argiope argentata. Classification (NCBI taxonomy): domain Eukaryota; kingdom Metazoa; phylum Arthropoda; class Arachnida; order Araneae; family Araneidae; genus Argiope; species Argiope argentata. Next base: position 11,333,678 of record JAOUZG010050968.1, on the reverse strand, counting down.
GAATGGTGCTCAGGGCACTTGCCCTTTCCTAGCAACGGCATTCCATGTCCCTGCCAGTTTTCAGTAGACAATATCTTATAATTTCATGTACATAATTTCTGAATTCGGTTCTTAACTCAGTTCTGCTTTAAATATTCATCTTTTGATTTGATCTATGGCCAGAGCTGATTATTCGAATGTAGTTTAATTTTTATCGAAGTAGAAATTCCAGTAAGACATATTTCCACTATTGCATCTATTCACATATCTACGTATCAGGTCAATTAATATTTTTTTAAAAAAAATCTCTTGACAACCGTTGTAGCTTCATGCGTTATAGAAATTAAAAAAATTAATTGACCTGATACGTAGATATGTGAACAGATGCAATAGTGGAAATATGTCTTAGTGGAATTTCTACTTCGATAAAAATTAAACTACATTCGAATAATCAGCTCTGGCCATAGATCAAATCAAAAGATGAATATTCAAAGTAAAAGAACAGAGTGAAGTTAACTAATAATCGTAAAAACTTTATATAGAGAGTTATGACTTTCTTTGTGGGAATTTACGTGTTGCAAACATAAGAACTGCAAAAAGAAAAGAAGAAGAAGAAGAAGAAACGACATAATGCGAACAATTTCTTTTTATATGATGCGCTTGACAGATTTCAACTATAAATGTAGCACGATATATTGAACCAAATGAAAGTAAAAACCATAGTATCGGCAGCTGAACAAATGCATGCGTTATAAACTAAAATCTACAGAATGCATACAAAGAATTACGACGAAGAAATATTTGTTCAGAAGAGAAATGAAAGTTTTATTTACGAAAAATAAACCAAATGAAACCGGAGCGGAGTAAGGGCGAGACCACAAATTATTAAATTAGAAAGTTTTTCCCTTAAGAAATATTAAACTCATTATTTTTACCTCTTTTCTCCGATAAAAGAAAAGAGGTGTGTTTTTTAAATGTTATCTATAAATGACTTAAATAAAATTTAAAACATTTTCAACAACAGGTCACATCTTGAAAATATGACCAGAATAAATTTTGTTTGAAATTTTAAGCAAAAACTTTATACAACTCAAGTTGGCGAGTAAAAGATGATTTTATCTTTAATAAGCGATTGAAAATCAATGAAAAAAATACTCAACTCCAATATTTATTAAATAAATACAGTATTTGCGGGGGGAAATAAGCCACGAATGATTTTTGAAGGAATCTGAAAAGTAAAATGAAAACATTCAGCAAAAGTAATGCCATACTGAAAACACTAAAAAAATAATAATATCGACATCTAAAAAGAATCTCTTCTAACAAAAAATAACTCGTCACTAAATCTTTTTCGAAAAACCAACAAAATGGTTAAAACTTTACAAAAAAAAGTGAGATTATGCATTTTAGGTTAAATATAAAAGTAGACAAATACTTTCTAAAAAAATAAACAGTTTGAAATTCAATTCCCATAGGAAAGAGAGGGAAACAATAGTGAGAATTTATTTCGCTTTTCTCTTGAATAAAGAACAATAGGTGAAACAATATGCCTACAATAGCATTTTCTCCTTTTTTTCAATGATTTCCAAGTGTTTATTTTAAAAATCATAAACCGGTAACTCTTCAGTTTGAAATTTAATTCAGTTGAGAAAGTACATATCTTCATTTTTACTATCATTTTTAATTTTGTATTCTATTTGGATGTGACTATTGTTACAATGCATTTTCGCCACCAGACACAGTTTCAACTTCCTGTTGAAACTGGATCAGCGGAAAAGAGGTATAATCACTGACATTCGAAAACTCATCCAGGAACACGTGTCAAGAGCATGATTCACAATTAACATGAAATACCAAAACCAAAATTATCAATTTAATATTTCAGAATGCATTCAGTAAAAAACAAATTCAATACAGCTGAATGGCTAAGGATCATTTTCGCAATTGCCAATTAGTTTTAAGATCCTCTAGAGCTTGAAAGTGCACCGTGAATGCAAATATACAAAATATTATAAATTTCTCGAAGTACACAAAAATGTTGCATTTTCAGTAGTCAACCGTGAAAAGTCACGATATCCGACGGAAGATGAAAAGTCCTTCAGTAAAGAGGCCATTAATCCAAATGAAGACAAAAAGAAAATGATTCCATTAACTTGTCACAAAACTTTAAAAAGTTATTACAATAAGATCAATAATCACTAGATAGGAGCAGTATGTAGAAATAAAATACACATTAAAAAAGTAACGCATATCTAAAATTTGGCGAGCTCAATTAATTTTAAGCCACCAATTAACTTGAGGCAAGAAAAAAACATGGCTATGAATATTCTTTAAGTAGAGAAGCAAAAATTATCTTTGCGAGAAATGAAAGGTGGAAAATACAATGGGAAACTTAATAAATTTCGCGGTTTTGTATAAAGGCCCTTTTTGGAATTCTTTATTTAATATCTAGAAAAATCCCGGGAGTAGAATTTCGAAGGTGGAGCAATTTTGAAGTACATATTTCAAGAGTAAAAAGTGAATTTATTTAATATAAACAAATAATTATTTGATTACTTCTCTTTACAAAAAAAAAATAATCGTTCAATATTTAAAAACTATTTATCTCCCATTTAAATAAGCCAAATAAGTTTGTTTGAATCAATTTTTATTTCTTAACCTAAATTTTTTTTTAATGTGCATGTTGTGTAAGAAGAATAAAAATTTCACTTAACGTATTAACATCACTTTAATAAATGACAGATTTAAAAATATTTTTTAAAAACTTGAAGATTTTTTTTTTTTGTCATATTAGCATTAGTGAAAATTATATTATCAAACATTACAGAATTCTTTATTTTTCTTCAATTATAAAATACATGCTTAAAAAAACATTTCTGATAAAATTCTGTCAGAATTCCCCCACTCCAGACTATTGACACTTATAAAATGTCTACATATCATAAATAATATTAAGAATATAAAATCACATATTTAGCTTAGTTTCAATGGGAAGGATCATAGATACATCTTTAAAAGTGATTATCACATGGTTAAAGGCTTAAGAATAGTTTGTCTAATAGTAAATAACAGTCCTTAATTTTTTAAAGAATTTTATGTTTTTAGAGAATTTTAAAATCAAAATATATGGTCAAAAATGTCATGCATGTAAATTCTTTCTAGTATTATACTTTTTGTTAGTTTGCTTGTACGCTTCATGTAAATATATTTAAAAATTATTTCAACTGTGATAAGTAATATAGATTAAGTATGTATTAAATTTGTGCCATATGGGAACGGAGTGCAAACTTATCACCTATCATTGTACCTTTGTTTGTTTTTATTTACAAATTATCACAATTTTTATTTTTTATTTATTACAAATAAAATGTAGTTTCACTTAATTTTTTAAAGTCTAAAAAATATAAATTTGTGTGAAGTTAATCTGTTAGGAGTTAAAACAATTAAAATGCTGATAAACTTTACTCTTATTCAAAAAGCCTTTTTCAGGCTGCCAAAAGTATTTTTAGTGTTTATAGAATGATGTCCAGTTATTTTAATATCTAATTAAACCATTCAAAATGTAAGAAATAAAAGAATAAAAATCTTATAAATATTTTAATGTATAAAAATTGCCTACTAAGTATTGTATAAAAATATTAAAATCTTACAATTTCAATGACTTAAATGATTTATTACAAAAAAAAATTTAATTAAAACTTGTACATAAATGAATGATACATGGACTCAGAAAAACATTAATTTAATACATATCAATATAATATCTCGTACAAAGAAAAGGTTAAATTTAGTGATTTTAACAAGTTATAGTAAATACACAAGGCTTTAAATTCATAATTTTAGTACTGGAAGTAGTACAATTCAATTATGTTTCAATAACCCAAATAAATAAAATTGTGACATTTAAAAATATGCATATACAGATTTATTTATCAATATTTTTCATTTCTTCCCTAAATTCTAAATTTCGGTTTAAATCAAACTTACAATTTTTTTGCTGCAACATTCATTATCGAGGAATATAAGGATTTTAAAAACAAATGCAGTTATTCTGTTATCAACTGAGCAATACTTTCAAATACTATCAAAGTCAGGATTATGAATTTGATAACAAAAAAAACCCAATTGGCTTTTTAAGTTTTAATAGGATTTTTTAAAAAAGGAAAGATAATCCTTAGAAGGATTAAAGCAAATTAAATACATAGAAATTATCACAAAAACTAAACTGTAATTTTCTTAACTCTACCCATACCAAACTTCATTTGACAAGTAGAAGTTCAATTATAAATAAACTCAATTTTTAAATATTTCATTATTGCTTTTACATCGAAAATTTTTAACAGTTAGAAAAAATGAACTGGAATTACTACTTAGAAAAAATGATTTGATAAAATTTTTAAATGGTTATTTTCTTATATTGTAAAAAGCAATATCTACCAAGCAGAAAGAAAGACTATAAAACATTCAAACAGTTTAAATGAAATATATATTAGTAATTTCATAAAATAATTAATAAGAAGAATACAAGAAGAATTAATAAGAAGAATTTTCCTTTAAAGGTTTCAATAAGAAAAAGCAAGAAGAAAATTAAAAAAGAAAAGAAGGTATAAGCTGAAAATTCAAAGAACGCACATGATACTTTTCCAAAATATTAACAAAAACCTAACAAAATTAACATAGGTTTTAGCTTTTGCTTTACATAGTTACAAATATATTTTTTTGTTAAATTATTGGATGTAATAGATCCACCAATTCAAATTAGAATAATTTTCTGAACAATTACAGGTGTATTCCCTTTGTATACTGTACAACAACAAAGAAACAGTCACAGTCAAAATATAATAGAAAAAGAAAATAATTACAAAATTTATGCTTGTTTATACATTTATACAGATGGATATCTGATATATAATTAAAGTAGTGTGTAATTTTTCAATGTACAAAGTAAGTATATTAATAATGCATATTAGAAATGATATTAGTCATAAATAAGGAAAAAAATCAAAAATTAGAATTTTACCATTTATTTGAAATTTGTTATCTTTTAGAAGTATAAAAAAATCATTAAATATCGCCATCAATAAATATCAAGGCTTTTAAATGTAATCAGAAGCTTTGGAACAAATTATAAGATATGTTTTTTTAATGTTTATTTCAAATTAATAGATTTGTATCTTATAAAATGAAATTATGAGAAAATATACATAATGTTTATTTCATCGGTATTCTGAATTAAGTATTATTTTAAAGTACTAAAATTTCATTTCAAATTGCAGATAAGTATCATGGTTTCCAAAAATATCAATTATGATTTTATGAAATATGAGAGTGGCATATAGAATTTGCTTAGTCGTTTATCCTTTAAAAATGTGAAATACAGTTTATACTTGATAGAAAAACCAAAATAGTTCATTCTGGAGGACAATCATAACGTTATTAATAACTAATCAAATAGCAGATTATTTAATATCTTCTAAATTTGATTAATCTTACTGTTTTCAAATTTCTGTGAAATAGCATTTAAAAGTTTTCATTTCTTTAAAGGTATTTATCATTATAGAATGTGCAATGTTATTTTTACATGAAAATAATTTGAAAGAAATTGACATATTAGATGAAAAATATTTCTTCATATGCATGAATTTCTACTATTGAGTTTTTAAAATTTCGTTAACTAAGTACAAACAAAATTATGTTTTCAGTTAATGTTTGGAATTAAAAATATCTATGTCATAATTTCTATAAATATATGCACAGAAATCTCCAACCATATGAGGAATAACAAAATTCAAATCAGTTTTTTAATTCTTTCATCTAGTAAGTTTCATTTTTACTGTACTTTCATTACATTTTTGCTATTATTCATTAATTACTAATATTTTCTTTCAGAAAAGAATTGAAAAAAAATCAATTAAGACAGTAAATTCCCATTAATGAAAGGAGAATAATTAAAATTTTAGATATATGGATTCAAAAGAGATATATTTTAGGAGAATCATCTATAAACTTCAAAATATTCAATTGTGTTTTTTCTTAAAAACGAATAAAGATTTTAATTTATTAAAAAATTGCATTTGAAAAATTTATTTGTAAAAATATTTAAATCAATCTAATTCTGCCATGTTTACTTTATTAAATGTAAAAACGTTTTTGATCACTCAATCATACATTTGATCACAACTTAAATTTGATAAAACTTGGTTCCAAAATAAAATTAATAGCTGACAGTTAAAAACTTACCAAAGTATGCTCATATCCAAGAGCGCTTGCATTATTTTCCCTTCGATTTTCAGCCATCGCGATCGCTGACACCTGTTTCACTAGCGACTGAATGAGAGCAGACGAGATCAGCAGTTGATGCAATCGAAACTAGAAATGTTTATAAGAAGTTATCGTTGGCGCTTTTCTTGCTGTTACGATTGCGATGACGAAACGACAATAAACTTTTGACACCAACGGTTAACAGTTAATAAAAATATCATAGAAAGATCGTAAAAATATTAAAAACAGAAACGATATCTGATTTTTGAAGTTGGGAAGAGGATATAAATAATTTGAAATATTTAAAAAATAAATAAAAGGTGTTTGAGATGCATTCGTTGCTTTATGTTGTTATATTTACAGAGAAACTATAAGAATTATGGAAATAGAAATTTTATCTGGTAAGCAAGCATTGAAAATAGTTACAAATTTTACCGTCAGATGCCGTTGGTCGAGTGAGTAGAAATGAAACAGGTGGGCGAGCTCCGTACGAAACATGACAAAGAAAATGTGCCAATACTATAATTTTTTATGCTTATATTTCTGAATTAAGACAGATAAACGAACCTAGGAATGAAGAAATAGTTGAGTATAAAAAATTTAGAAGGCCCAAAAGCAATAGAGTTGAATGTTAAGAAGAAAGTTAAATTTCTTTAAATCATTCATTTGTTATTGTTTTCCTTAAACCTTACTAAGCATTTTAAAAGACTGCTCGCCATAATTTTAAGTTTTCTTCTTTAATGAATGTAACTCCAGTGGCGGATTTGGAGTTAGAGAGGCCCGAGGCGCAATTGAATTTGAGGCCCCCTCCTCTCCAGTTATATTTACAGTATGCACTCTTTATATATATTTTTCACTCTGTTAAGCTTTGTATCTGATTCTTTTTTGTGTTAAAAAAGGGGGTGGGATGAAGACCTAGATACATAAAATTGAAAATTAATATAAATTTTTCCTTACTAATTGGAAGTATTTAAAATGATGATGAAGTTCGGTTGTGTTAAGGATCTTCTTTAAAAAATATGCGCTTTTTTGTACCATAGTTACGCAATATTTTTCAGAGATACATGCCTAAAACTTCAATATATACTAAATCAATTATTATAGAATGGAGCAGTTTTTCTCTTTTGCTAATGAAAATTTTAGTTTTGTTTTAAAACGTTATCAAATTTGCAAATTTTAATCAAATTACGTTTTTTCGACTTTTTGAACAGTCATTTTCTAACTATTTCCAAATAATTAAACCATTCTAATAAACAAACAATGCCTTTTATTGAAAAACTGAGAAAACTACGCGATTAATTTCCATCAAGTTAGTAATCCCTGAAAGTTTGGAGCTTTTACGTTTGTAAATTATTTCGCAACTATAGTGCAAAGTTTTTCCAGATTTTTTTTCAACTTTTAAGAACAGCATTAATTATAAAAATTGAAACTTGTGTTTATGAAGATTATTAAATCTCAGTATGATGAAATTGTTTTAAAAAACAAATAATCGAT
>JAOUZG010050968.1:11276618-11325544 GCA_026289955.1 Argiope argentata | reverse complement strand
TATGGCTTGTACTTTATAAATAGATATAAAATATTAATTTTAGTAAATAGTAATAATGCATAGTAAAATAATATTTGTCCTTATCTGCAACTTTTCAAATTCACTAGGCAGCTGCATTTAGTTGAATTTTAATATTTACTTATGCATAGCTCCCAACCTTGAGATTTTCTGTACATGCTTTAATATCACGTTTTAAGGGAAAAAAAATTGTTGACTTATTTAAATGACGATCATTAATATAAACTATTTATGTTTAAAAATATAGCTTAGGAACCTTAAAAGTTGGCAGCAATTTTTTCGTGGGGGGAGGAGGGTTGACCACTAGTTTAGAACTGGTACATGGTTTGTTTCAAAATAAGTTTCTTAAAAAAATAAAGCAAATAAAGAGCAAAATAATAAAGAAAAAGGAAACAAAATTACGTCAACTAATATTGCTACTATTATTTATTAAGGAAATTTAGTAATAACAAAAAATATTGGGACATAAAAACAAAAGGAAATTACTTTGTTTTCTGTCTCCCCCCACTTTTTGGGAAAGTTGGCAAACTATTAAAACTATTATAAAATGTAAACAGGCCTTTGAAATATCAGATAAAAGCTTGTTCAATGAATAAATACAAAAAAAAATAGAGATAAAGCAATGACATATCAAAAATTTGTCTCTTAGAACAAAAGGAGAATGTTTTAATTTGTGCAAGATAAATACCACGAATATGAAATAATTATTTAATTGGAGAGTAAACTTCTGAGAAGATTCTTCAGATATGTTTTTATTGATTAAAAATTGGGATTTAGATCCAATGGGCTACCTGTTAAGTACTTGCAATGAATTTGTAGATGTTTAAAAAATCCCACTTACATTTACAGGAAAAGCTAGAATTCCTATCAAAAATTTCCTGAAGACCATTGCTGTTTAGCCTATGGCAGATTTAGACATTTTGCTGACCTTAGCATGGGAATTATGAGACCCTTCTTTTCATAAACTGTTTAATATAATTTCCTATTTCAATGCAAATTTCAAATTTAATTAACATGCTCAAGATTTATTTTAAATATTTTTTATTTTATTAATTTAATGAAAATCTGTAGTTTTTATTTATTTATTTACTATGACTCATAACTGTAGTACATTCATATGTACTACGTAATTACATTTAATTACATTAAGCAAATTCTTCATATTTATACTATAATGACCAAATGAATGTAATCAAACAGACAGGAATCTCGCCAATCATACTTCAGAATATTATTCTAATATTTTATAACTAGTAGAATTTATAATTTTTATAAATTTATTTATGTGACAACTAAATTACTAAAAGGGCAAATTAGGAGCTTCCAGACCCAGATAAAAAAAATTTTCAATAATGCTTGGTTTCCAGTCATTTTTTACGCAGAATATGAAAAGAATTTAATTATTAAAAAAAAATACTTTTTCAAAATCACGCTTATTAGTGAACAAAGAAATAATTTTTTAAATATTTTAATTGCCTTTTACTTTTTAGTTCAGTAATTATTAAGATATACTACGGAGTATTTAGAATTACATTTTTTCTCAAATTCGCTATCAAGATAAACCATCATTAACTTGGAAGTAAGATTTAAGTAAATTTATAGATTAATTCATAAGTAAATTTTGAATAAATTAAAATTGTGTATAGTCGTAAAGAATACAAACGTGTGTATAGTTTTTGAAACTGTACGCACGTTTTACATCACATCAAATTTCCCCATCTAGAAACGAGTGGAAATTCCAGTACAACAAAAGACATTTCCATTAATTAAACGCATTGAGGATTACATTACAAAGTACAGTAGAAATATATATATATATATATATATATATATATATATATATATATATATATATATATATATATATATATATTAAATACATGATTTATAACAATAAATATTTTTTTCCAATTTAAAATCAAAATGTTTATTATTATTTAAATGATTCTGTAATAAAGTGTTAAGTCGTAATATTTCAGACAATTCAAAATTGCTGTTAATGTCATAAATAACTATCTTGATATTAAGAAGGCAAAAAAACTGCTTCAAAGTTCAATTCAATCTGAATTTTCATTCATCATTATTACGCCTATGACATACTAATATGGGAACAAAAAACGCACTCTTTTCTCTTATTCCAACGAGTCAAAATTTATTTCATCACAAAATAATTTTTATTCATTTATTTTATGATGAACTTTCCATGGCAGTTTATATCTGTATACAGTCACAGATATATAAACTAATTATGTTTTTGTATTCAAGTGATATAAAATAAGGACTATAAGGACAAAGCAGTCTCAAAACCCCGATTATTCAAAAAGAAAAATTTCTACTATAAATGCAGCATGAATAAACGATTGATGTTAAACTAAAAAATGCAAAAAGTGATTCATCCATTGTATTTAATAGTTTTAATAAATAGGAAATGTAGACACAAAGTAGGAAGTTTCATTAAAAATTAGTTGACAAAAAACTTTAATAATTTTACTATAATAATTATAATAAACTTATTTATATGTTTTAAACAGTTAAAAAAAATAAGGAAATCTCTATTATCTTTCTTTTTATTGGATGCACTGAATAACATGAGGGAATTAAGAAACCTTAAAAAGTAATTTATTCATGATCAGTACGACTGTTACTGATGAAATAAGACTGTTTTTAACTAATGAAAATAACTCGGGAATGTTAAAAAAAAGGGGGGGGGGCATAATTTAAAGGATAATAATTATGATTAAACCAAAAAAAAATCACCTCGGAGATGATATTTTACCATTATATTTTTAAGAAATTCAAGGGTTAGAGAACAAAAAATTCAAATTGCCGACGAATTAGAAAGGGAAGACGTTCGAATTAGCCAAGTTACCTAAGAATCGATTTCCATTTATCTACTTCAAACCCTTATTCTCTGATTATGCAATTAATTTTGCATAATCCAAGTTTTTTTTTGATTAAGAAATATTTTTGTTATTGTGATCTTTAAATATTCACTTCAAATAACTGTTATTTCTAACACACCTTTAATTTTTAAATTTAAATTAGTATCAATAATAAATTAATAATAATTAATATTCAATTTATTATTTTAAGTACAGGGCGATTGAAACAATTTATTTGCCTTAGTTTCTTTTTAAATTTTACTTATAGTAGTTTACTTGATTTCTTATTAAGTGAATTATTTTCTTAAAAAATGAAATTTAAAAAAAAAATGCATTTTTGATCAGTTTTTAATTCTGTATTCTGTCAATAGATGGCAATAGCAGAAAGAATGCTCATAGAAGGCGGTTTTTCTTCTCGTTTGGTTACCGTCGATAGGAATATCTTCAAGAACACACACACTAAAGATCAAATATCATATTTAATTTCCTGATAAATTCACAAAATGATACGATAAAATAGCTCTGGGGGAATGATTGAAAATTTCTATTATTTTAAATACATAAATTTAATAGACAATCCAGAAAAATTCTCCGCATCTTAAAACAATAGTTCAGACAATAATAGAATTACGTTTACAAAAGATCGGCGATCGATCTGTAATAATGGTTACATTTACGATTTGATGTTCACTCAATTTTGATTCTAAGTATTCGTTAAATAATCATACATTGAAAAACAGGGTATTGTTGAAAAAACTTTAATTCAATATCTTTGATCATCAATAATAAGAAAAATAAACGCATTGATGTATTTGAAATCGTTTAAAATTCCATTTGCTCTCTTCTTTTACATTCTACTTGGTTTATAGAAGCAAATATTCAAATCTACCGGGTTTTTTTCTCCCAATAAATAACCATTTATTTGTTTCTGTACCTTCAACTTATTTATTTATTTTTATTATTATTATTTTATTTTATTTATTTTGAATAGTTAACATTCAAAATTACTAATGCCAATTATAATCCTAATTATTGTAAACGACGCAAAATATTTTTTTATTTCATCGTCTTAATTGTATTATTATTCAAATTTATGGCGAACTTGTTCGCCGCTGAAGATGGTATTTGTATTAAATCAAGTGCAGCTACGATGTGTATCAAGTCAAGTTTCAGGAAGTAACTATAAGGTCCACCTTTTCTCGTTGACTAAATAGATAATACAGAGATGTCACTGATCCAAAAACAAAAATTCATCACAGTAGCTTTATTTTAAGTCTAAAATTTTATTTAATTATAATTTCAAATATATGAAAAATAAAAGTATGACCAGAATATAATAAGCAGCTATTGATATTGTTTTGTTATATCACTATGTAAATTTCTTTAAAAAAAATGTATTATTCATACAAAAGAAAAACGTGTGTTTTTTTTAAATCTGGTTGCTAAAATTAATTAGATAAACGAGAAGATTTTTGACAACTTAGAAAATTCTATTCCGAAAAGTCACTGAATGACAAAACAGTTTGGTTTGATTTAATTATATTAACGTCTTAAAAAAAACGCTAGCTATTTTGGAACACACCTCTTAATTTTAAACCGAGGTTAGATGACGAGGACGACACTTGAGCAGGGAGCAACTCCCCGCCAAACTTCTACACCACACCAGTGGGAGTACATTTATCCTCGACGGATTTAACATGCGCCGGCCTCGTTTACAGGATGATTCTTCAGTGGAATCGGGTCTCGATCCAGAATCTTTCCGGGTCCGAAACCTCCACTCAGGTTAGAGGTTAGAATGAAGAATTTTTCTCAAAAAATAAAATTGATAAAAATTTAAGCTCTAGGTTCAATTTCGATTTTTCCCCCTTAAAATGTTTGTCATCAATTGGTGGTCATTTCTCCTACCTAACTTTAAGATTGAGCTACGTGTTGAGAAGGAAAATGGAAAATTGGAAGAAAATTAGCTTTCTATTTTTCCACTTAATATTGTGATTCTGTCATTTGTATATACATATTTATATTAATTGTTATCCTAAGTAAGAATTGACTTTAATATTTTTATATATGTTACTTGTTTTACTTCTTACTTGCTTTATTAGGCATGTATATTCGTTGAGCCGGCTTTCTGGCACAGAGGTAGTGCGTTTTCCTCGCGTTCTGGGAGTCCCGGGTTCATGTCCCGGTTCGGGCATGGTTGTTCTTCTGTGTGCTATCTGTGAGATGTGTGACTTTGTCCCCCTGTAAAAAGGGGCTGTGCAAGCAAATGTGGTGAGTGTGTAGCTAAGTCGTACTCTTGGCCCTAGTTGGCGCTACTTGAAACAAGAGGCATTTCTTTCGGCTTAAAATCTACTGATATAGTCAGCGGGGGCTTGTCTATGGCAAGTGCCATAAGTAACAACAACAACATATTCGTTGAAACATAAGTGCTTTGATTGTGTTAAAATATCTAGGGTCTGATGAAACATCAACGTAGGCTAACCAGGATGATCATGTTTGTTAAGTGGGTTCTAGTTACTATCGTTTTGTAATCAACTTTTTTTTGTCTGTTGTTAATATATTTAAAATGCAATGGTTAAAATTTTGGAAATAAATAAATTTTAAGCTTTCTTTATTAATCAATTAGTAATTTAATATTTATAGACTTTTTTTAACTGTTTGAATTATTAACAATTATATAATTAAAAGCACCTTAACTAAAATACAAGTGTGGAGACTTAATCTCAAGATATTTTTAATGGCAATCATAGGGTGAAAATTTAAATGGTGTAAACTAAAAAAAAAATTGTATAATAAATATAATACTACAATAACAGTATTAATGCATTCTTTGTAAGATTTTAAAATAAATTATTCGGTTAAGAGAAAATGATTTATTTGTATATCAGAATATTATTTTTGTTATTTTCAATAAACTTAATTTGAGGAAAAAATTTTATAATTAAGTACGGCTGTTAAAAGCTAAATTTAAAACGAAATTGCAATATCTTTCCCCTTCCTACATTTTATAACAAGTTCAATTATTTTTGAATATTCCTTTAAAGATTATTTTAAATAATCTTAATAAAAGATAATTGCATAATTTTTGGTTACATAGTCACATCCATTATATTCATTTACTGTATTTGTACTTATATTTTGATTGTACGTTAATTTAAAAAATAATTATTGAATTCTTTTTAATATAATATTAACGAATAAGAAATTTTTGCTTGTATTTCAAAGAGATATTTCCTAATCTCGAAAAGTAAATATTACTCATGGTGCACACCTATAAAATATGTATGAGACCTATTTAAATTATGTGTATATAATTAATTACATATTAGGGAATTTTTTGTTATTATCTCATGAGATGTCTAAAAAAAGATCTGAAAAATAATAACAACAATAAACTTATGAGGAATTATTATTAAAAGAATATATAGAGATTGATTCAGAAAATATATTAATTTTGCATTATTAATTGCATTAAAACTTTGAGTCAAAATTATAAATTAATAATTTAGGCGTACTTTAATATGAGCAAAATTGCTCTACGTTAAATTAAATCTAGGTGATCAACTGTTGTTGGAGGATTAAATTTAGGATATATAACACTTTATGAATATCAATATGTCCAATATACTGTTTATATTGGACATATTAATATTGTAAAACCCTCTGCGCCTTGGCGCATGCGTTAAGAAGGGTTTAATTAACCAAAATAGCGGTGAAAGGAAAGAAGAAAGGAGGAGATGTTTCAAATTTTTTTTCAGCTTAGTAAATTATTATTATTATTATTATCTTTGAAATTAAATGCAAAAATTGCAATTATCGCCAATTTGGCGCTGAACATGCCAATGTAAGAAACTTGAATTAATTTCTGCCTATGAGAAATGAACTCTTTCTACAGTAACCTGTTTCTTTAGTGATTATCGTAAACATAGACATTTGGAAGTATTCTCGTGATGGACACACAGTAGTTATATCTCTAAGCATTAAAAAGTCCTCAATCTTGGTTCTTGGAAAACTTTGCACGTACCGGTTTCCATGTTGACCACAGCTGGAGAGGGGAGAAGGTATGTCTAAAATGAAATATATTTATTGATCGTGAATTAAAACACACTTTTCACACATTTCAAAATTTGTAATCAATTTATTCAACACTAAAAAATTATAATGGTTTATTTTAACGTAGCTATGATTGAGTTAAACATTTGCTATTTACTCGGACAAATTTGAATTTTGAATTTATATAAATTCAATTGTTAAATCATGATTTTTATATCTATCCCGAAATTCTTTTCGATGACTTTTCGTAATTAATTCTTTTATAAATAAATCATAAGCGGGAGCCCTGTTAAAATATCACCACCGCAGATATACAATTAATAAAAATTAATTATGAATAAGCAGTTTTCTTTATTAAAAATATGTTCAATTTTCACGATATGGAATTTTGAATTTCGATTTAGATATTAGTTAATCAAATAAAGAATATTGATGTATGACTGTTGCCTGATATGAAATATTTCTTAATATGCTTGTGAAAAATAATTATGAAGAAGCAGCTTTCCTTATTAAAACAATACGTTCAATTTTTATGACCTGGAATTTTGAATTTTGATATAAATATTAGTTAATCAAATAAACTGGATTGACATGTAACTGTTGCCTGTTGTCAGACATTTCTTAATAGGTTCATTATTAATAAGAAGAATAAATGGCAATTTGGTAATGATTTTTCATTCTTATAAAGGTTAATAACAGAAGACGCATGCTGATTTCTGGGAGGAATTTAAATTTAATATTTTTTAAATTAGAGGTTGGTAATGATTACAAACATATTGCAACAAACTTAATTAATTAAAAAATCATATTAAAATCAATAAAAACTTAAAAATAAAAGATTTAATTGAAAATCTATAACTAAATAATGAAACATGGAAAATGAAAGATTTATTCAATATATAATTTTTGAGTTTAGTTTAGTTGTATTAACGTCCCCTTTTAAAGCAACACTAGGGCTATTTTAAGATGAACCTCGTAGTTTTAAACCACGATCAGATGACGAGGATGATACCTAAGTGGGCACTTCCTTCCCAAGTTTCCACAACACACCAGTGAACGGACGTTTGCCCCCGACGGATTTAGCGTACACCAGGCCATTTTACACGATGTATCTTAGGTGGAATCGGGTCTGGAACCTGAAACCCTCTGGTTTCGAAGCCGAGGCCTTCCACCAGGTCACCGCGATCCTATAATTTTGGAAACAAGAAAAATAAAAGAAACATTGCTTGCATAGTTCTTTTGCTTCATGACCAAACAAGACATTAACCAGAATTGAGATAAAAATCTCAAAAATATTTAGGAATTTATCAAAATTTATTGTGAAAAATTCTATTTGAAAATAAATAGAATATAAATAAATTTGTGAATTATTTTTAAAAAATAGATGGATTATAAATAAATTTGAGAATTAATTTTGAAAAATAAATAGAATATAAATAAATTTGAGAGTTAATTTTGAAAAATAAATTGAATATAAATAAATTTGAGGATTAATTTTGAAAAATAAATAGAATATTTATAAATTTGAGAATTAATTTTGAAAAATAAATAGAATATAAATAAATTTGAGAATTAATTTTGAAAAATAAATAGAATAATAAATCGATTTAATTAATGAGACTGATAAAGACAACAAATAAAAATATAAATGGATAAATTAAAATAGTTCGAGATCTATCAATACAAAAGAATTAGGTAAAACAATTAGGAACAGAAGATGGTGAAGCATATAAAACACTCAATGAGAAAATAAGGTGATAAAATATAATGACTAAGAATGTTTCAGGTTTTATTAATGAAGTGCTGTAATAGTATTTTATCTAGATGCGGTTTAACACGATAAACTGTGTTTATTCCTCAAGAAATAATGACAGAGCGTAAAGAACGAATGAAATCTCCTTGAATAAAGATATTACCTTCATAAGAGCGTCTTAGCTTTTAGATTAAGCAAATGAAATAGCAGAAAGCATAAATGATATAACTCCGATTAAGGAAGGAGGGAAGGGGACTTCTGCTGAATTTTATAGGAAATAAGTCATTCCAGTGTTGAAATCTTCACCAGAAACATCTGTTTCTGTATATAAATTTGCATTCATCAGATCAGAGCAGCTTGCAATCGTATGAAGATATTTCTGATCCTAGTGAATACAAGTCAATAATTAACCATAATTCGAAATTTATTACAAAATTAAAATTTTGACATTTTTAGTGGATTTCGTATTAAAAAATATATCTAAGAGGGATCTAATTTCATATAATTATTCTTAAACAATTGAATACAATCTAAGTAACGTTTTTAGATTCAAATAGATAGATACAGTTAATTAAGTTTTATTGAAAATAATTCGACCCAATGTTGAAATCTTCACCTGAAATATTCATTTCTTTATATAAATTTGCATTCATCAGATCAGAACAGCTTGCAACCGAATTGAAGATATTTCTGATCCTTGTTAATACAAGTTAATAATTAGCCATAGTTCAAAATTTATTACAAAATGAAAATTCTGGCGTTTTTTAGTGGATTTCGTATTAAAAAATATATCTATAGAGAATCTGATTTCATATAATTATTCTTAAACAACAGAATATATTCTAAGTAACTTTTTTAAATTCAAATAGATAGATTGAGGTAGTTGAATTTTATTGAAAATAATTCCACCCGATGTTGAAATCTTCACCAGAACCATTCGTTTCCAGATGTAAAAGTGCATTCATCAGAGCAGAGCAGCTTGCAATCGTATAATGATATTTTTGATTATATTGAATAAAAGTTAATAATGATTCATAGTTCAAAACTAATTACAAAATAAAAATTCTGGAATTTTTAGTGAATTTCGCATTAAAAAATATATTTACGAGGAATCTGATTTGATTTTATTATTCTGAAGCAGTATATTCTATAGCTACAATATATTGTGTTCTAGAATATACTGATTCAAAAAATATATTCTAAATAACTTTTTCATATTCAAATATATAGATAGAGGTAGTTAGAATATCGCTAGAATATTTATAACTGGGATATTTAAATTGTTATTAGACAATTAATACATGACTTACAGTTTTTAACTAAAAAAAAAAAAGAATTTTGAGTCCAGTCGAAAATTAAAAACTGATGAGATTGGAATGCAAAATTTTAAACATTTTCATCGATTAGATGATGAAATTTCTAGATTTTCTGTAAGAGTCAAAGCAATCGCATTTTCACTCTTTTTCACGTTCCTGAACTTTAAAGAAGTAAGGTATTGGTATTTATAGCAACAATGGCTGTTATCCCCTTTAACCTTCTTATCAAAATGTCACAGTTAAACAGTGCGGACAAAAAATGCCGTTTTCAGAAAATGGAAAATATATTTCTTCAGTAGAAGTTCCATTAATTTGTGATTACACTTCTATACCAATGAATACGGAATTACTTGAAAGTATAGCACAAAGGTAGACCGCGGTGGCATGGTGGTAAGGTCACGGTTTCGGAACAGGAGGACTGCAGGTTCGAAACCCGATTTTATCAAAGAACCACCTTTTAAGAAATTCCAGTGGACATCGAATTTGACGGGGCCGATGGTCCTCCAGCTATTGTAATGGAGAATGGGGTGCCAACTCTAATGCATCCTCGTCATCTGATCTAAGATCGAAATTATGATTTCCATCCCAAAATAGCCCTAGTGTTGCCTTAAAACTGGACTTTAATATGACTAAAAGAAAATAAAGTACACAGGCTGAGAAAAGTGCGTTTATTCTTATATAAGCAATTTCAATTTAAACTTTTTTCTGTAGTTTCTGAAGGGTGATTAAAATTATAGGAACAATTTCAGGGCAGCTACTTTATCAAATGAAGTTATCTACTTACTTATCGAATGAGAAACTCTGAAAGTTAAAATATTTATACTGTGAGACAAAAAAAAGTTGCATCTCAGAAAAGCAGATTCATAAGAATTTGTACAAATATTTACAAATTCAATTTATTTAAATTAGGATTTAAAGTCATAAGCAAAAAGCTGCAGGCTAATAATTAATATTTTACATAATGTTATTTTTTTATTTCTGGAGTACTATCATTATATAATAAAATATAAGGCACGAGATATACATTCACTTCCAAAAGTTAAGCACGAAGATGTAAAATGCCAAAAAAATCAACAAATACTGCTTTGATTGATACAAAATTCGGCAGGAAAGTAGCATATATATTTATGCATAAAACAAAATCAATAATTATATAAAGAAAGGAAAACAATAATAAATTTTTATAAGTTATCAGATGATGACATACTGGAGGCTTAAACAGAATTATGTATAAAGTGAAAATAAACAGCATAAAATGAAAAAAGGACATTAATAGGGTATGTGACCCCCCCCCTCATCTGCACACAAAGTTTATACCTTGTGATCATGCTTTCAGTTAGGTGGTCAATCACCGCAGCATTAAGCAATCGCCATTCTTCTTGTGGAGCAGTTTCCTGCTCAATAAAAGTGGCTGGTGGTGGGAAACGTGAAGATACAGCACGGCCGTGAGCATGCCAAAGGGGATTAAGGTCGGGGGAATATGCTAGCCACGCCATACACGCAATCCCTTCACTCTCCAGGTAGTCATCGATGATGTGAGCTCTATGGGGGACGTGTGCTATCGTCCATTAAAACAAAAGTAGGGCCAACTACTGCAGCGTACAATCTCACAATGGGTTCTAGGACTTCATCTCGATACAGGGCAGCCGTCACAGAACTCCATTTAAAGATATACAGGTCACTGCGGTGTCCTAATGAAATTCCTGCCCGCACCATAATGCTTCCCCCTCGGAATGCGTGATGTTCAGTGATGTTTTGGGGCTGATTGCGTGTTCCTTGTTCACGGCATATCCTTATACGCTTGTCATCTGTCTGCAGAGCGAATCTTGATTCATTAGCAAACATGACATTGCCCCAGTCAGACACAGTCCAATTGACATGTTCTCGGCACCCCTTTAATCATGCCCCTCTTGATTGGACGGATAGAGGAGCACAAACTCGAGGTACCCAGACGTACAGTATACTCATATGTAATCTTTAGCGTATAGTAGCTGCAGATATCGTCTTGCAAATGAGCGCTGTAACCATAGATGTTACACGTGTGGAGGTCGCTCTGAGATTTCGCTTGGCAAAAATAGCAATATATCGATCTTCCGCGGAGTTGTAACTCTTGGGCAACCGGCTACGAGCCTTTGGACAACTGTCTGTGTGGTTTGGAATTGTTTTCATAAACGTGAAATTGCAGAATGATGAACGCCTAAGAAAAGAGCAACATCTTTGGTCGACTGTCCTGCTTCAATGCGCCCCACAGCACGCCAAAGCTCAGAATCTTCCATTCGTCTTCTAGAAGGTAGATGAAGTCATAAAAACACGTATGTCTAGAAAACAAATTATATGAAAGTATTAAACGCCTTCTATCAGCACTTTCAATCAACTTCTGTAACTCTTCATATAGCTGTCTTCTTATAAGACTGCCTTTTTTGCATATTTCTTTTAATGAAAGCGCAATTGGCTGTTACCTAACATATTTGCATACTTCGATCTATCTCTGCAGAGAATTTCATCCTCTTCAATTCTGATGGGTTTCCTGAAATTAGCATTTTCCTCTCCCTACTTAACTTTTGGAAGTAATTGTACTTCTCCCGTAGAAGTGTGTGATAACATTACATCATTTTCGTAAGCTTCAAATATATGATTTAGTGTTGCAGAACTCTCTTTGTTTATCAACAAGGGACAATTTGGTCTAATATGATCTTTAGAACCACATTTATAACATTTAATTACTCTTCTTTTGTCGAAGTCTTCATTATTTATATTCTTCTTAGCACCAAAATCTTCCTTTTTAATATGAAAAGATACTTTATTTTCACTCGGATATTTAGCTTTCCAAGTCGGATATCTCTCTTTTGAAGAACCACTGCAAGGTTTTTTCTTCCAAAGCCTACGGATGCTATCATATTCATCCAGCTTTGGAACAAGTACTTCTGGTGTTTTTAAATCCAACCATTCGTCAATGTTCTCTAGCCTCCCAAGGCACTTTCCTTTTAATCTGCTCAGTCACAATTAAGTAGCTAAGTTCAGTGAAGGTGTTTACTTCCATTCATTTCAATCATTCTTCAAAGTAGTTCCTCGCTTCATTTAAGAAATCTGTCCAATTGCTATCCGAACCTTTTATGGGGTTATGAAAATTTTGTCGAAATTTTTCAGCCAAAAATCTATGTCTTTTCAGCAATAATTTTTTTTATATGCGAGTAGTCGTTTGAAATTTCTTCTGACTCTCTAGCATTGACCTGCGACATCTCATAAGACAACAATCCAATTAAGTGAGATACCCATAAATCATCAACAATATCAACTCGTTTAGCTTGCCTTTTGAACAAAACGAGATACAGACTTGTATCACCATCTTTAGGATCAAATTTTTGCATAAGATGTCTAATTTCCGGATTTGTTTATTCGGCACCAGGTCATTTCACTCGGACTTATTTTCTAACTCTAGTTGCAATTTCTTCAGCTGAAAAGCATTTTCTAGCTCTTTTTCTTCAAGAATAAGCTTTGTTTCCATTTCTTTTTCGATTCGCTTTGCCTCCATTTTTTTCCAACTCTCTTTTCTTTCCTAATTTCTTCTTCAAGCTGTGTTTTTTAACTGCTTCTAGCAATTCTTTAATATACTCAATTTCATCTTCAAATTTATCCATTGAAGAAAGGGCATTTTTAATATCAATAACTGTTGCAGAAGCATCGATATTGATTGAGGGGCCCTCCGCTAGTCTGAGCAAATCTACTTTTAAAACTCTCCCCAAAAATGCCATTCTGACAAAATATATATATAACCCTATGTGACAATAACTTTAATCTAAATACCAAATTATGACGTACTTTCTTATTTTTAATGGGATCCCCACTCTTTACAAAAGTTAACTAGCTTCAAATATTGAAAATGTACAAAAAATATAAAGAGAAACTAAGATATTTTAATTTTGTTTGCAGAATCGAAATATCACTATTAATAAAATTCTTAGTAAACTCTCATGAAATATAATATCATAAACAGTGCGGTTCTTTATCATAAATTTCAAAATAAAATACGAAAAGAATTTCTTTTTAAACCTAAAACGTACACAAATATGATTCAATTTCCCCAAAACGAGAAAAAAAACTAAAATATATTTCCACTTCCTGCTTAAAAACAAAATAATAATAAAAATGCAACAAATGATCAAAATAATACTGTGACAAATTTTCTTGTCAAGTGATGATACACTGTTGAAGAAAAAAACAAAAAGGAATAATTTTGTTTCGCCCGGAAGTCACCCGTCACGGGTCAAAGCAGAACTATACCAAAGCAGAAATATATTTTCTATACTATTTTCAAAACAAAACTATAGTTCTGTCTTGAAATTTGTTTCATATATTCTGATAAAATTATACAACTTTCTTTCTGTTTAATCAGTATATAGAAAAAAATCAACTAAATTTCTATGTTAAAACACAATGCACAAATATTTCCAGTTGATTTATTTTGCGCTTCCAACTCTACATCTTAAACACAATAAATATAACTCTTTGCATAGAACTTCTAGTGATTTATGCAACACCAAATAACTTTTATGCAACTAAAATTTTATATCACAAAACAACCATACTGATAAACAAACAACCAGACAAAATTTTGCCGCAAAAGTAAGCAGCAAAATTAAAGTTATAAACTACAATTATAGTAACTGTATACGCAGTACTTTACACAACTATAATTATTAATCCAAACTGAATAATTTATATTCAAGCAACCGGAATTAAATATGCTGTACAAAAGTATACCGCATTCTCTTTGCATATAACCAAAAGCAACTAGAGTTACCAATGCTATACTAGTACACTGCACAATAAAAATTCCTTGCTAAATAAATTCTTAAATTTTCTTTTTAAAAAACATTTCATACTACTATTTAAAATATATAAATCCGCTATTCAAATTTTGACATTTTCAGAATAGATACTGTCTGGCAAAAAAATGAACTTACCCCCAGTATGCCGAAAATTAATTTTAAAAAAATATGTATCAGAACTGACTTCAGTTTTGAGGTTTGTGTGGATCGAAATCCCAAGAACTGCCACCATTTACAGGACTGTAATAGCTTAAAGTAACGATGCTCTTTAACACTAAGGACATTTATTCACAGACTACACAAAAAACAGAAAACATTTAAAATGAATTTAGAAACAAGATTTAGAAAATTAACAGATATTAGAAAATTTAGAAGTCAAGAAATATTAGAAAATATAGAAGTGAGTTCTGTTACGCGTCAAGACATGCTAAAACAATCTTTTTCCCGCTCCAACACAATATAGCGACGTCTCTTTCGTCGAGCGCGGACAGTGCCATCTATCCAAATTAGGGGACGGTACAGAAGCTTTCTGCATGTGATCAATAGGTCCCGCCGCCCACCACCAACCAAAACTATTAGTGGGAGGTCTCTTCCTGGAAAAGGCATCAGTGGGTAAGGGACTTTCCTTATACAGATTGAAATCTACTTCGATAGCGTCCATTGGATGGATCGTATCGATTGGAACTTTCTATCGTGATCCAAGGTCTGAAATCGAAATATCAACAAGTAAGAACGTTTCACGGATTTGAGTCACACCCTTTTTCGAAAAGTATTGATCACTGGAATTTGTGACTTTTTGATATTGGTTACGTAATAACCGCTCCTAAAATATTCGTCATCCCTAACCGCTATCTCTCGAGGGACATGAATCTAGCCACTCTTGTGACTATGAGATGAGCTTATTATTTTAAATTAATACTTGAATGGCTGCGATGTGAAGAGAGAAAGATGTAGCAAAAATTCTACTGGAGGGAGGTCTATTTTTTGGAAAGTTCTATGAATTAAACATAGTTTTTTTTTACTAATAACAATGGAGAATAAATTCAGCTGTGGGTGGTTTGGGAGAAATATTCAGTTTTGTAAAATTTAATGTAGTTTTTAAATAATTAAAATGTTTTTTGGTTAGTGGATTTAGACGTCTAGCGAGTAATTTTCGTTTAATTTTTGTTTCAATTTTATTTTCAACAAGCATTTTAAATAAATTAATTTCTATTTTCTTTATTGTGCCTTTGAAACTGTGGTACATAAATGTTTTTCGGATCTCAGCTTTAAAAATGCATCATTTGACGTTTCATATTTTATAATTACAGTAAGACCCCTCTTAACGCTGTTTCGTTTAGCGCTGTTTCGGTTTAGCGCTCTTTTATTTCAACCCGGGGATTCCACGAAATCGCTCGAGGATTCCCCGAAATATTATGCAGCGATAGGTTTCAAATACATATCCGAAAGAGTGTACTTGTATTTCTTGTTCGGTGCGGTATTGTACAGACATGTTTTTATTATTGGAAACATTTGTTGACATTATTGTAAGTAGGATTATTGATAATGAAAAAGAAAAGAATGCAACCAGAAAAAGCATTTCACTCAAAACTAAAATGGAAGCCATTAGAAGATTAGATTCTGGTGAACGTCAAACTCTAATTAGTGCTTCATTGAATTTGCCTACTTCAACAATAAGGACCATCATGAAGAATAAAGAAAAAAATACTGTCATCGGCAACTGCAACTACGTCAAGCTCTGCAACTAGAATCACCCGTTCTAGAAAAATATCATAGAGGAAATGGAAAAACGACTGTCTATATGGATTGACGACGAAATTGACCGCAATATGCCATTAAGCTAATCTATCATAATGGAAAAAGCTAGAAGAATTTTTAATTACTTTCAGGCTGAGAAAATTGACAAAAATGAAACTTTCGTTGCTAGTCGAGGACGGTTTAATAGATTTAAACATCGAAATAACCTTCACAACATAAAGATTACAGGAGAAGCAGCAAGTGGTGATGCAAAAGCGGCGGCTGAATTTCCAGCGATATTAAAAAAATAATTGAAGAAGGAAACTATCCTCCAGAATTGGTTTTTAATGTTGAAGAAACATGTTTATTTGGAAAAGAATGCCAAAACGAACATTTCTATCCCGTGAAGAGAAACAGGCACCAGGATTTAAAGCTGCAAAAGATCGCTTAACCCTTCTACTAACGCATGCGGAGATTTTAAATTAAAACCATTACTAATTTACCATTCCAAAAACCCAAGAGCGATGAAAGGCATATCTAAATCAACTTTACCTGTAATTTGGGAGTCTAATAAAAAAATCATGGATAACTGCGAAAATTTTCCAGGATTGGTTCACTGAACATTTCTGCTCGTCTGTTAAACGTTATTGCGAAATTAAAAAACTTGAACAAAAAGCACTTATGTTAATTGATAATGCCCTAAGCCACCCAACAAATTTATCAGACTTAACAACATGCATTCCAGTCGGTTTTCTTGCCGCCTAACACAACTGCCTTAATTCAACCAATGGACCAAGGCGTTATATCAAATTTTAAGGCTTATTACTTGCGGCGACCTTTAAGCAAATGTTTGAAAAAACAGACGGAGAAGAGAACCAGTCCATAAGAGAATTTTGGAAAAACTCCAGCATCGTGGATGCTGTAGAAAACATATGCCTTTCTTGGAATGAGGTAACAGTAAGATCTTTGAAAGGAGTATGGAAGAATATTTGGCCGGATTCCTGTAAGAGCGATGACGTTGGACACTCTGTTAATGTGGGTGAAATAGTGGAAGAGATAGTGAAATTAACGAAGCAAACCGGTTTTGAAGGGGTAAATGTGGAAGATGTCGAAGAAATAATTCAAGAAGCAGCGGCTAGTCTTTCTAATGATGAGCTCAAGGAATTAACTGAACAAGAAGAAAACAAAAATGTTGACAGTAGTGATTCAGAAGAAGAGCAAAAAGAACTTTCGATGGCGTTTGTAAAAAGGAGTTTGTCTACCATAACTGAAATAATGGATCAATTCATTGAAAATGATCCGAATTTTGACAGGAGCTCAAAAGTAAGGCGTGGTGTTAGAGATGCTCTATCCAGAACTTTTAAGAGAACAACGCAAAAGAAAAAGGAAAACAACATTAGATGCTTTTGTCACAAAAAGGCAGAACACTGAAAAGGCGGAAGGCTAACTAAATATGACTGACTTAGAATTTTATTTGTTTTTTTTAAGAATATTCGTTTTGTTATTTATATTTTGTTTTTATTTTTGCAAGAAATAATGATGTGGCATTAATTTGGGCTTTAGGAAATAAATGTTTGTTTTTATTTTTATTAAAAAAACATACTTTTTAAATTTAATACCTAACCAATTTCCTATCCATCTTCCCCTAACCCCAATATTTACATGTAAAGATAGCCTCGTTTAGCGCTGTTTCGCATTACGCTCTACTTTGATGGAACGTATCCCCCGCGTTAAGCGGGGTCTTACTGTACTATATAATGTTGACTTTTCATAATTTTTATATTGGATTTGGCTGCATGTCCTCCTTTATGACAGGCGTAAGTTAGTATAAAAACAAGCTAAAATAGCAAAAAAGAGGAGACGTTTTTATCATCCAGTGGAACAAAAACAAACTATTTGCAGCACTGTTATATTCAGTTTATAAAGATAAGTTATTAGAAAATTATCATAATTCCAAAATGATTAATGCAGATTATATTTCATATTAAAAGTAAGCGAAATTAAATTATGTCGACATCATATTTATTCCAAAAACAAGCAACAAGTGTTGCCAATTTTTTTAAAAAACTTGTGAAAACAAAGATAATAATACACAGATATAGCTGCAACATCACTCCTTCCCCAGTAGCAATGGAGTTACGGTACAGTTTTCAACTAGAAAATTTATACGGATGCGAGAGGAATATATATATAGAAATGAAATAACATAAATCCACAGAATGTGCTTAGTCCTTGTAACGTGATGGAAATCTTACATGTCTACCAGAGCGTGTAATTTTCTTCATTTGAACATTTAGTCTAAGACATCTGATGGTTGGTTTTCAGTTTCTGTATCTGTTGTCGTCAGCATTTCGTTGGGCACTGTTTGTGCATGACATGATTCCAAAAGAGGAACATGTATGTCAGTTAACAATTATGCTGGTTTTAATCTATTAATGGATACATTTATATCCTTGCCTTTAATTTTAACAGTGAAATATTTATCATGTCTTTTCACAACTAGAAAAGGTCCATTATACGGTGGTTCCAAAGGCTTCTGAATTTTATCAACACGTACGAAGACATGTGTACTATGTCTCAAGTCTTTGTGAATCAAAACAGATTTAGAATATTTTCGGTGAGATTCTAATGGTTTTAACTGTTCCATCTGTATTTGTAATTCTTTTTCAAACGTATCAGTATCCCAGCTATTTTTAGTTTTTTCAAAAAACTCTCCTGGTAAAGTGATAGGTTGTCCATAAAACATTTGGGCAATGGTGTAATTCGTATCACCACGCAGAGCACCTCTTAGCCCCAACAATACTGTAGGTAAGATTTGAGTCCACTTAATGGAATTATGCGCTCTTATTTCGGCTTTTAAAGTCCGATGGATCCTTTCAATTTTTCCATTGCATTGTGGGTGATAAGCTGTTGTATTTATATGGAAATCACATATAATTCCAATATTTATAAAAAGTTCAGATCGAAATTGACTACCTTGATCGGTGATAACACGATAAGGCATTCCGAAACATGAAATCCAATGATCATAAAATTCTCGAGCCACTGTTTTGGAGGTCGCATTTGCTAAAGGTATAACTTCTCTTCAACATGCGAATCAGTCGATGCAAGTAAGACAGTAAGTTTTACCCTCAGAAGTAGGTAATGGGCCTATGATGTCAGTATGAATAATAGAGAATCTATCATCTACTTTGTTGTAATTGGCAATTTGAGAGTGTGTATGCCTGTTAATTTTATTCTTTTGGCAGTGGATACAAGACTTTGTCCATTGAATGATATCTTTCCGATGTTGAACCATATAAATCTGGAAAATATTTGCTTAACAGTAGATTTCACACCAGGGTGTGCTAAGCCATGAATTTTGTGAAAAACTTGCATTCGAAATTCTTGAAGTATAAATAGACGAATTTTTGTAGTTGAAATATCGCACCATAGTAATTTTCCTGAATCCAGAGGATATTGTTTGAAAATCAAA
This sequence comes from Argiope argentata, assembly GCA_026289955.1. Classification (NCBI taxonomy): domain Eukaryota; kingdom Metazoa; phylum Arthropoda; class Arachnida; order Araneae; family Araneidae; genus Argiope; species Argiope argentata. Next base: position 11,305,484 of record JAOUZG010050968.1, on the reverse strand, counting down.
GACGGTTTCAAGCGTAGCTCCTTAAGATCTTGATTATCAATTTGCGCTTCTGCAATTTTATCATAATCTATTTCAGAGATACTTTCTATTCTGGATAATGAATCTGCGACAATATTTTCTTTTCCACCAACGTAACGAATATCTGTTGAAAATTCATATATGTACTGTAAATGACGTAAATGTCTAGAAGAAACTTTTTTCGTTTTTTTTTTTTTTTCTTTTTCGAAAAGCAAATATCAAAGGTTTTTGATCGGTGTAAATAAGAAACTGTCTTCCTTCAAGAATATGTTTGAATTGTTTGATTGAACGGTATATTCCTAACAGTTCCTTGTCGTCCCAGGTAGCACAGCCAGTTGCACAATATTGTATAATATTGTGAGATATTATATGATATCAAACAATATTGCGAATACTGATCAATGTCATACAATAATGTACAATATTTGTGTGCTACTAGGGGTAAGTACTATATCCTTTCTGAGCATTAGATAACTTCTTAAATAAGAAGGCTAAGGGTTTCCAACTTTCTCCTTCCAATTTCTCTTTCCTTGTAGCTATATGATGTCTCACATTATGTTTCGAGCAAGAAATTAACAAATTTGGTTTGGTTAAATTCGGATATTATAACAACAATTTTGCATACTGAGAATTTTTATCAGTCGTGCTTATGCTATCGGCACTTGTTATACACGTAATATGGCTTCGAATTGATAAATTTGCAACACCATCTATTAATTTTATATTATGCATATCAATTAGTAATTTAAATTTCGTTGAAAAGTCTGCGCCTAAGATAGCATGATCTACTTTAGAGATTACGAAAGGAAACTGGAATGGCCGACGTAGGCCTAAATCCAAAGTTAAAATTTTAAAACCAAAGTGGGTATTACTGTTCTATTTGTAGAATATAATTTAAAGGAATTGCATACTTTATGGTTTGATGTGGCTGGAATAATCAAAAGGCCAGCACCGCTATTAACAAGAGAGCGTAAACCGGTTGTTTTATCGGTAATGAATAAAAGGTAATTACAGCAATCTTCAAATTCCTTTGCAGCAGAATCTGCCACCGAAACTACTGCTGTTCAGAGTTTTCCGACTCTTTACAGCTGCATGGACTCTTGCATTTATTCAGGTAACATTTATTTTCAAATTTGAAATGAAAATAACACAATTTTCCATTGGGATTGTATTTCTTTCTAGACTGACTACGACTCCTAGCTCGACGAAACTTGGATTGGCGAAATTTATCTCTAGCCTGTCTGTGCACCTTTAGTTCCGAAATCTGTTTTTCCAGGCCAGAGAGTTTTTCCAGCATTGTACTCATCACAGAATTTTCAGAACCAGTAGAATAAATTTCTGTCGATAAGCTCATTTCAAATATTTTATCTACCATTATTGACAAGCTGTCTAAGTCTTCGTTACTTAAAACCAAAATATTTTTAATGGGTTCTAGCAGCTTGCCAAGCCACAGAGTACGCAAAACTTTATCAGATATGTTTGTTCCGCCAAGCGATTTCATCTTTCTCAGTAGTTGACTAGGCTTCATATCGCCCAAAGAAATTCCTGTAAGCAGTTTTGTGAAACTTTTTTTCTTCACTCTCTTTAAAAGTATTGAGCAATCTCTCTTTTGCCGCAGCATACTTATCATTCCGATCACTTTGAATTATATACCATATATTTTCAACTACTTTTGCTTCTAACTGCGCGACAAGATAATTAAATTTAGTTGGATCTTGATTTATATTTGCAATTTATATTTGCATTGGGCTTCTACTTGGAAAAACCAAATTTCAGGTTTTACTTCCCAAAATGGAGGAATTTTTACGCTTACCTTGTTCGCCTCTTATCGCTCATTTGTAGCATTCAAAACAGAAGAGTCGCTGGTAGCCATTCTACTGAATAAAAATACTTTTCACACATAGGGTCACCAATTGTAGCGCTGTTATATTCAGTTTAAAAAGATAAGTTATTAAATTATCATAATTCCAGAATGATTAATGCAAATTATATTTCATATTAAAAGCGAGCGAACCTATATCGCGATGACTTGCATTTAAGGGGTGCCCCGCTTCCGTAGAAGCTAACTCCTGTCTTGGATGTTATAGTCAATTGGCATTGCTCTTCAGTAGCTGTCATGGACTGCGTTGTCTCTCTGCTGGACTGGATCAGAATTAACCTGTTCTGCTTCGCAGAACAGTCTCCCCTAGAAGAGGTGGTGGTGGGTGAGGTCAGAGGCCAATGAGAAGTCAAGATACTCTGGGTGGGTGCGTGGGGTTGTGTTTTCATGTAGAAATGTAGCCGGACTATTTTTGCGTTAAAGTTAGAGATAATCTATAGTTTGTTCAGAGCCAATCAGTGATTAATATACCAAGGAGTTTTTGGGGAACATGTCAGTAAAGGAGAAATTAGTTATTTTTTAAAGGAGAGGGATGTTTCTGGGTCTTTTAAAGTTAGGAGCAGGGTTATATATTTCTAATTCTATTAAAGCAGGGTTTTCATGAGAGTCTAAGTTATTGAAAAAAATTATGGCTATTTTCTTGATGGTTTGTTTGAAGATTGGGTATTTTAATGCACGGTATAATTCACTACTGGGCATAGACCAGGTCGCTTTACAGATCATTCTAATTATGCTGTTTTGCTGACTTTCGATAATTTTAATGTTGGATTATGCTGCATAACCCCATACTTGGCAAGCGTAAGTCAGAATGGGACGCAAATAGGCAGTGTAAATAGGCGTTTTAGTGTCCCTGTGAATTTTGGAATTCCGAGCTTTGGAATTTACGAGCTTGTGCTCGAAATTTGTCTTTTAGATAACGGAAATGGGATTTCCAATTTAGTTTACGGTCCATGATGACACCTAAATACCTTGCTTCCTGAGACCAGGGAATGTATTTTTCTTTAATTTTAACTCTTCTGAAATTTTTACCTCTGGGAGCTTTGTGAAACAGCACTGCAACAGTTTTATTGGCATTTATTTCAATTTTCCATTTATTCATCCATTTTACTATTTCACTTAAGTGCCTGTTGAGTGCTATCTGAATAAAATTTGCATTATGATTTTTAGCCAGAATGGGGTCAATTCATGGGTCACGTGTCACGTACCAAACAAACCGATTCTGTTCAATTTTCAACCGTTCTGCGCATCTCGGGATGTCTGCCGATAACGTTGGTTAAAGCATTGCAGTCAGCTGTTGCAGTTGAATGTTACTCTAAACGAATAATTATAAAAAACTTTTCATATGTTTTAAAATTTAATATTGTGAATTATTTTCACCAAACTTTTGTAGTATTGTAATTTTATTTCTTATCCTAAAATTTCAATTAGTATTTTTAATGCAATTATTTTTTGTCTAATTAATTATTACTTTTTAATTTGTTTGCTACCCTTTTATTCTTTACTTTTCCATATATTATATATATATATATATATATATAGTTCAAAAGATACATTTTGATAAATGGCTATGGTGGTGTTTTTGAAAATTTACATATTTTCTTTTTTTTTAAAAAAAATTTAAATGATAAATCAAAGGGAAAAGAACCTATCCTCTGTAGATTGAATTTTATAAATATAAATTTTAAAAATAAATATAACTCTTAGATAAGTTAAAATTTGTAAGCTTACCAATAAAATTATTATATATTTTTTTTCTTAAGTAGTAATTTTTATTAAGAGACTTTCTTAAGTAAATGATTTTTATTTGAGACTTTGATGTTTTCAGTTTGCTCAGAAGAAAAAAACATGAAGCTCAAATTTTTAATGTATGTAATAAATTTTGTTTACAATTGCAAATTATGAACTATAAAAGGTATAGATACCATTTTTTAAAATCTATGCAACCAGAACCAGTTATTTTATTTTAACTTATAGAAATCATTAAAGGACAAACAAATAAAATTATGCCTTTATAATTTTTATTTACACATTTTAAAAAAAGATAAAATACATATGATAATTATTTTTAAAAAATATGATTAAATGGATGTTTTAGTGCTCTTACCAATTAAAAACAACAACTCAAAAGTTGTTTATCAACATTTCTTTTTCTAGACACAAAGAATATAAACATATATGGCAAGAATGTCAGAAATGGTGAAATCAATTTTATTCAATAGAAACAACCTGAATACTGAACAACGTTTTCTTTATCACCTATAAAAACATAATATTGAACAAAACAGTTTTAAAACAGAACATATCTGAAACGTACTTTTAAATTTTAAAGTTACATTGATAAAACTTACTCAGAACGAATATAAAATTAAACATACAATACAGCAAATTTAATAAACAAGAATAAGATCATGATAAATACAAATATAAAAGTAAAACAGGTTATAAAGAGGAGTTGAAAGAATATGCTTTTATAGAATTTTATTATTCATAATTAATAGGTTAAAGTAGAAAAAAAAGTGAAACATTCATGTAACAAGGAAGTTAGAAATAAAAAATATGTAACAAATATTGCTACAGAAGTTGATTTTCAATGAAAAGACCAATATTTTTTAAAACAGAAATCACTGAAGTGTACAATAGTATAGCATGATATTATGATAACAATCAATTTCAGTTTAAATAAAGAAACTAATGACATTTCATTCTAACTATAGCAATAGTTGCCTGACATAAATCTGACTTGAATCTATTACAAATAAACAAATGTATTTGAAAAACTAGAAATAATGATCTCTGAACCCATCCATTTTGCTCTTAAGTTATTATATGTGATTACATGGCAATAAAACAATAATATGAATTACTACAAGAAAAAGAAAGCTTTAAGGTTCACACTCAAAAAGTAAAAACTCCAAAATGCATTTTATTATAATGCCAAAAACTAAAAAACAAATACAAAAAATTATTTGATGTTAATTAATGGTCTTTGAAAGTTATACAACATGCAAGTAATTGATATTATATAAGCACATATAAAGGACAGCCCCTACAAAATATTTATTCATTATAATTTTTGAAATGGCTCTTTCTACTGTAATATTATATAAGATATCTAGCAGTTATCAATTCTTTCAGTGACATTAAACTGAGTACAGTCATTTAAAATTTTATTTTCAACTTATATCCTTTTTTTTTAAAGTTCTTGTTCAATTTGAAAGCTTTTATCTGTCATCACAAAATCATTCAGTTCTAATACATCCATCAGATAGCTTTTAATTTCAAAAAATTCCTATTTAGATATGCTATCCCAGTGTAATGGTGAAATGAAGTTGACAGATCTTGAAAGTATTATGACTATCATATCTTTTAAAATATTAGCTTCTTTATAAAAACTGGAAATCATTTGCTGTTCTGTTGGGTTGATCTGTTTCTATGCAGTCAATAATGAATCTGGAGTTTAATTTTCAAAAATCAACTGGATTTTTAATTTTTTTTAATCAAATGGATGCTTTGACATATTTAATTTTTGAAGATCCGTTTCAAAATTAAAAGAAGAATATACAGAGAAAACCTTTCTTTCGTGACATTTGTCAATGCCCTCATTTTAATATTATTAACAATATTCTCAGGAATGAATCTTTTTCACAGAATTTTGAACTTCATTTTGTAATTTGTGAATTATTTCAGTAAAAAGTAGCATTAAAGTAAGTAGCATTCCATTTACCAAATTAAGAGCACTTTTAATACAATACATCAATTATAAATGCTGTTAACAATCAATACAAAAATTGAATTTTCCAGTAATTGGAAAAGATCCATTTATTGAATAAATCTTAAAGAAATTTATTCACCTCCACCCAAGTCAGCAAAATTTCCACTAATTTTCAGTTAAGAGAGATAGTTTTTACAATAAAAGTTTGTTTACTTACATCAATTAAATTTAGATAAGATTTTGTAGGATAAATGTAATGTAATATTCATGTAAATATTTCAAAATCTTCTAAGCATATTCAAAATTATCAGAAAATTCCATCAAATGTCAATAAAGAAAATTAGAAATGCATTGAAGATTTTGTTTAATTGTCCCCATTTGTTTTAGACAGCAATACACGTACCAATTTCTTTTCCTTTGAGAGGGTTTTCTAAAAAAAATTACTGGAACAGTTTTTGAGTTTCAAAATTTTGTGAATATAAACACACTAAATGAATTCTTGAAAATAAACGGCGCATATCACAACTTCGGAAACAATAACCTTCCATTCCAAAGCTAACAACCAATGTCAGGATTGTTGAAAGGAAACTAAAAAAATGCATTTTATCATGGCATTAACTTGTGTTTCACATTAAAGCATCCAGCAGCACATCAGTCTTTCATCTTTTAACTTTAACAGGAAGAAAGAAAACGACTCAAAATTACAGCTACAAATGTAAACAAAAAATCCGCTTCATACTTGGTGGACGGCGTTAATGACAGACTCATCGAGGAAAGCTTTGCGGATGAAAACTTAAATGCCATGCGCAGAAGTCACATGTCACGTACCTTTGACGTCACATGAATTGACCCCATTGCGGTGTCGTCTGCATATAAACACAACATCGTGTTAAATTGCTTGGGTATGTCATTGATGTAGCATGAAAAGAGTATTGGGCCCAATTTTGAGCCTTGTGTTACTCCTGCTTGTATGTGTTTAATGTCTAAAGCTCGTTTTTCACTCTAACTTGGAAGCTTCGATCATGAAGATATGAGTCAATGATTCTGATAAGATATCCTGTCGTGTGGTTTTTGATTAATTTGTGCATTAAACCATTGATCCATACCCGATCAAAAGCTTTTTGGATACCTAGGAAGACAGATCTGGTTTTTTGCTTGTTTTGTAATCTTGTAGTGATGTACTCAGTTGCTCTGATGAATTGATGTGACGTGGAAAGGCTTGGTCTAAAGTCAAATTGTTCTGGGCAAAGAATGTTGTTATTTACTAGGTGTGCATTGAATCTTTTTAAAATAGTACTTTCGGCAATTTTGCTTAGTGATGAAAGTAAGGATATGGGTCTATAGCTAGAGGGATCCGTGGGATCCTTCCCTGCCTTATAAATTGGAATGATTGTAGCTGTCTTCCATCGTGCTGGGAAGTATCCAACTTCCAAGCGAAACTATATCATGTCGATATTTTTTATTCCAACTATAAGCAACTAGTGTTGCCAATTTTTAAAAATAAACTTGTGAAAACAAAGATAATAATACACAGATATGACTGCAACATATTCTTGAATCCAGCAAGGCTCTACGGGGATAACAGCCATTGATGCTATTGTAGCGATTGAGGGTCGCGCTACGAACCTGCGACTTTTGGGCCTGTAGCCGAGTAACATATCGATCAAGCAAAAGAGACCCTTCAGCTTGAAAGATATTATCTGGTTTAGAAGGATAACACTAGAGTACTTCCCCACCAGTGAGTCGGCGAAGAAGCGAACGAATTTTTTGTATTGCACCAAGTTTTATGGCGAGTTGCTGCTTGCTCGTCAAGTGGATCTGACGGTTTTGTTTGTTTGTTGTTTTCTTTTGTCAAGTGAGTCTGACGATTTTGCTGCGGGTAAATGGCGCCACAACTGTTGCGGAAGGTTGCGTTGTCAAGGTCACCAATGTAGCGATTGAAGGTTGCGGTACAAACCTGCAACGTTTGGACCTGTAGCTGAGTATCATACCGATCAAGCAAAAGGGACCCTTCAGCTCGAAGGATATTATCGGGCCTAAAGGCTAACGCTACACTATACATCTTTTCAAATTCAAGGTTCTAAGAGTTCGAATAATATAACTTGCATCACAGATGATCAAACATTTTTTATAATGCATACGCCATAATGCTCAATAAACCGTTCGTTCTTGAGCGTTTATTGACTCTCTTTCCCGCGGTCGCTTTACCACTTATTTCATTAGTGGAAATGACACACTCGCGAAAACACAAATAGAAGATTAAAACCAATTTCCAGCCGCTTAAAAAGCATTACAAATTTTTTAAGTGGGGCTTTTTGTTTGGCTTTACCAGATTTTAACTTTCCATTTCTGCCTTTATAGATGCCTTCTTGTAAAAGCCACGTTTTCCCCTCCTTTCCAATACAAAAAGATTTGGTTCACATGCCAGAATTATTCAGCCCCTAGGAATCTGCTTCAATCAAAGTAATCATTGCGAATCCGGATTTGCAATGCCGTTCCGTAGTGAACGTTTTTTACTGGGGTTCATTCTACGGGGTTGACAGCTTTTGCCTTGAAAGACCTTTCATGTCCGTCAAAGAGTCTTTGCTCTTACATCTCCACACTTCCGTTTTAAAAGTAGGAAAGAGTTAAACAGCTTATTATAATCTGCATCGTTTATAAAGCTTAAGTACAATGGATAGAATGGAATCACCAACTTTTCGAGTAGTAAGTTAAAACTAAACATTCGTTACTCTAGGGAGTTTCAAGATTTTTTAAGCTGGTCGTGCCGGCACTTGAAACATCTGTCAAAAAATGAAATGTATGTATGAAGTATTTTAGGAGATGTGATCTAAAACCTGATAATTAATAACTTAAGTATTCTACACGTATTATTTTACTTACTATACCTGGATAAATTCGTAATTTGTATATTACTGAAATTGCAGTAGTTTTAAAGTTAACTTTTCTCATAACCATATCAATAGATTAAAAATTCTCTAGATATTTCTGAATCTGAGAAATCTGAATCCATGAATATTCTGAAATTTTTATATGTGTTTTCTTCCTTTTAGTTAATTCAGTTTATTAGTTCCATTAACACAGTTCACTCAACCTCCAAGACGATCGGTGAAATAAAAGACTTAATTGTATAATATTAACGATGATTAATAAAATTTACTTTATTCTGGTCATAGTGAAGCTAGAATTGTTTCTGAAATAGCAGAATTATTACTATTACAAATTAGAATTACGGTCCAAATGTAAATAAAATAATTTTTTAATATGTTAATGGAGAACTTCGATGCAAAAATTAGTAAAATCTTGTATTTAGGTGCCTTCGAACTACACATAATCCATTGAATGTTTTTGTACGAACATGAATATACACATTGAAAAGTAGATGTTGCTCTAAGAACAATGTATAGAATATTTGAAGATAATCTGCTAGAAAGCTGCACATTCTTCTGAATTTTCATTGAAGTTTTGTTCTTTCCACTGGGTAGAAAGATTTGATTTTCGTAAATGTGCTGTAATAGTTTATGACAACATAAAGTAATACACAGATTTCAAATTTAATAAGTAATTTTTCTGCCACAAGTGACATTATAAGTCCTTGCTAGAATAAATTGATTCTAAAATTATCTCCTCTTATATTGCTATTATTCTTCAGCTTTTTCTTTTAAAATTTCAAACATATGAACTATTGGTACCTTTCTTATATGAAACCTTTTTCATTTTTGCTAATGACGAACAAAGTCAAAAGAGGCCTCTTTGATAGAACTTGATGAACTTAAAAACCTAAGGCTGAGGAGAAAAGACTAATATTGGAACAATGTCTACAAGTTACTTCATCACTAGTGGAGGTTCTGAAACTGAAAAAAAGAAGCCTTTTATCAAAATGCTTTATATTTCTGAAGATTCTATAAAAATATTTAAATACCTGTCCAAAAATTGTATTATTTTAAATACTGCATGATTACACATTTATCGTAATATCTTGTTTTCTCTGCTTGTTAAACTTATGAAGTATTGCCATTTTGTTATAACTAGCACACAAATTCAGTTTAGGCATTTCTTCATAAATTAAATATATATACAGAGGAAAAAACAGAATTTTTTCTCCTGATTTGAGTGACTATCTTGTTATAAAGTAGGGGAAGATAGAAGCACTATATTACACATTTATTTTTAACTATTTTATCAAATCCACAAAGTTCTTTTAAGTAATTTTTGATTACTCGCTTATATGTTGCATGTCATTAAAATTGAAAAAATCAGCCTTTATTTCGATATTTGTTTTTTATAATGTTAGGCATATTAATATGTGCAACATTGTTTGGGGTTCAGTGTTACCTTATAGTATCGATAGGTATAATAAGAAACACAATTTTATTATAATTCATTTAAAATGAAAGATACAAATGTGTAATGTTACCTTAAGCAAGAATGAAGTACCATATTTAATAAGATTATATATAATTGATCTTCTTTACATGTGAAGGGCAGTAGAGATACAGACATTAAGCTTATCTTCCCTTTTTTTTTTTTTTCCTCTCTCTCTTTCTTTTGTTTATTGTTCGTGTTCAAATATTTGAAACAAAATATAAGCAAATATTTTACCACACCTAACTTGTTCTAAAAAATACTAACGTAACTTGCAACAAGTTATATCTAATAGTTTAATTATTAACATAATAAAACTATTAGATACAACTTGCTCTAAAAAATATTATAATTATATAAAGTTTAATTTCATCAGAACCTAAACATAATTAGCTTTACTATTAAAATATTATTTATTGTAAAATAAACACCGCTGAAAGATAAATTGAATTTAATTACAAACAAGTAATTTTACTTTTATAAATGTAAGTAATGCAGCAAATTCTTCTAAAAATGGAAACTTTTAAGAAACAATATGACTATTAAAGATTTTAATTATTTTTTAGCTAATAATGTCATCACTCTAAAATGAAATTTTCTGTATTACCGTAACCTCATGCAGCAATGTTCCCTATTTCTACTATTTTAACTAGGAAAGGAGTTTTTAGTTTCTATAATTTAATTTAGTTTTTCTAGTCTGTATCTATATCTTACTTACCTTAATAAACATTAATTAAGAAATATTCAATGAGAAAGCAAAATTTAGTTTTTACTTAGCATGTCTCATTACAGATATTTCAAAGCAAATGTGATGATAAACAATGGAACCGATAGCCTGTTTTCATTTTATTGTAATTGGCTATCTGTTTACTAGTTAAATAAAATTTTCAGTGGGCAAAAACTCAAATTGTTAAAATGTATTTCCTTTCCTCTAAAATCAGACTTTTTATATGTTAGGATGATTCAACTGTCCTTTCATTAACAATTGCACACCATCTATATAGCACATATAAAATATAATTAAGAACATTTTTTATGCTATTTTCTACTGGTTTAGTATATATTAGCATGAGTTAATATTTTTTATTATTAATTTTTTTTAACTTTCATATCTTAGCTAACTACATAAAGAAAAGTTGTTGTTTTTTAATAAATTGATAAAGTTTGGTTTTGATTTTAAAATAACCCTGAAAGTTCTTGTTTTTTTAAAAATTATTTTAATCTACATTAGTGTTTTCTCTTTTAAGCTTCGTCCTATTACTCGTTGGAAGGAATCTCTTTTATTGAGAGCTTATCGAAAAGGCATTTATGTAAGTAACATATATCTGTATCGTCATAAGAACAACATATAACTGCATAAAAATTTTTCATTTGAAATGCATGTTTTTGATAATTTTCTAAGGTTTTCATATATTTCTTAGGGGGACTCCTTTGATACTTTATCTGGAGATGAAGAAAACGACCATACAGTAAGAATTGAATATTATATTAAATGGCAAAACTTTGTGCTTGTTTCATCCATTTTTTTTTAATAAGCATGCACTTTTTGGCTCATTTTTATTTATAAGTTTTCTATGTGTTAAAAAAATAAGGAAAAACTAATTAACTAAGCCATTAAGCCCAACCACTGATCCAATCTTAATTTCAATTGAAAGCTCATAATCTGTAGATTATGAGAGTTAATTCTACCTCATCCATTTTTGAGAGAAATTGATAAACAATACTTAATTGTACTTTCTCTAAGAAGATATCCTGCGATAGAGTTTGCGAACCGTAATCATTGTACTAATATTTGCTTCTACAGAATGTTCATGAGCACTCAACATGTCATCGGTTGTTTGCCCCTTTTTCCCCATTTTAATAAGCGTAAAATAAAACATTGACACAGTCTCAACAGCTGGAATAATTTTGCTGACTTGACATTTTGCTGTTTTGAAATATAGCTAATTTGAATACTCTTATCATTATTGTAAATTTTTTATTTAAACTATTGTTACTATGTGTTTGTTATGTTTTTGTTGTGATAGGATGTTAATGAAAAAATAATTGACATGACTAAATTGTTCTTGTTAATACTAGCTGCCTTTTGCTATTATATTAATGACTTTAATCTCGTCATGGGTGAATTTTAATGTAATAAATCTTATCAAATAAAAAAAGGTTCATTTTAAAACGTGACTTTATAATAATGATAGCATTCTGATAAATTATTTATGTTTGCTGATGAGGAAAATTAATTGGATCAAAAATTGATGAAATTAGTGTAGGAGCTTGGAAGACTTATTTTGTAATAATGTCTCTTGAAATTTAAGGTAAAGGTGGCAGATAAACCATGTCAACAAGCATAGGGGTTGCAAATTTTCACATGAAATAAAAATTTGCTAGATCGATACGTTGGATGTTTTTAGTAGTTGTGACTTGCCAACTTTGTCAGTTTTTCACCAAAAATATACTGTAAAGTAATGTTTTGAAATATCTCTTGGAAATGGATGGTAGTTGAGAGAAGGGCACCATTATTTTGATATGAAATTCCTGTCGCCATTGATGGTATAAATTTCATATGAAATAAAAATTGGCAACATTGGTATTGGCTTTAGTTAGGGGATTATTCTTTGATTTTGTCTAATTTTTTACATGTGTAGATAATACATGAACTGTTATATTATTTTAAATTACTTCTTCTGGTACCATTAAGTCAAATATATCTAAAGGATCATCTGAGGAGATAATCATAATTTATCAATTTTCAGTGGTTTTTTTTATTAGTTTGTTGTGAGAGTTTTTTGCTAGACGGGTGATGGTTCTAGACCACTGAAAATTATGATTTCCAATTGAGAATTGCCTTCATATATTATATATTTCATATTGGTAAGACTATCTGTACAGACAAAACACTGTCTTGGAATGGTAAATGGAATTTGGTTGGATTTGTGATGCATTGTTTTAGAGCTTATTTTTTGCGTTATATCATTTCATCTATGTCAATGAAAATTATGACCCTCATAAGGAAATTTTTTGTCATTGTTCTTAAACACTAATTGCAACTGAAAAGATGATTTTTTACAATTTCTATATTTTTAAATGAGTAAATCAGTTGTATTGAATGCAAATTTGCTTTAGGGTATATATCCACTCCAATCAAGACCCTGCAACTATTTTGTAAACCTTTAATAATAGGCTTACATCTGCTAACAAATTTCTTTAAATGAAGTAATTAATAACATTTTATGTTTTTTTAGTTAATAAATGTTCTGGTGAATTAAGATTCTTTAAAAAATTTTCAAATCTTTTCTGCTGTTTGAATCATCTTTAACAAAAGAATTTTGAGACACTAATGTTGCACACCAATTAACAAATTCAATCTCTAAAGCTAACTAATTTATGAAAATTTAAATGTTACGATTAAAAGAAAACAGACGAATATAGATCATTTCATCGACCATCTCAAAGAAGCCAATTATCTTCTAAAGCTTCTCAAGAGTGATTGACCTATATTAGGAAATTGTAGATGGTCCTAAAATTATAACTTTTAAAATTTAATATATTGACCAGATTTGATCACTAAAGACAGAAATTGTTATATATTAAAAAGTTTGAATGTTAAGAATATTTCGCAGAATGTGATTCCGTAGGCCAAAGGATTGTCTAAAATGTAAACTTCACATTTTAAAAAATATTTATATGCCTAAACAAGTAATATATATTACTGACACCATTTAAATTCTTTTGAAAGAAATTTAAAAGCTGAATTTTATGATGAATCAGAAATTTTTTTGTAGAATAATTCTTTGATATAATTATATAAAATATGAAAATTCTTTTATGATACACATAAGATTTCAATGCCAAACAACTCTTCTTTGAATTCTCATATTTTTTAATTTATGCTTTCTTTCAAGAAATAAGGTTTTTATATTAATTGTAGTTTAATCAATTCCATTTTAATTTAAAGTTGAAGTTAATGGGTGCAGTCGTAAAATTAGAGAAATTCATACTATAGTGAACCAAGTAGCTTAAGGCCTACATAATAGTGTGGGTGTATGACTATCAAAATTTGAAGCCTTAAAATATTTAGTTATTTATTTATTTATTTATTTTGCAACATTAATACTGTTGAACCGTCTGGTTGCCAAAGGTGACTAGTATATACATAAAGATATGTATGTATAATTTTTAGAAACCTATCACTTCCTAAAGAATTACTATAAACCAATCATTTTTATATTTCTTGATTTTAGTTATTGAAGGCATGCAGCAAAGTTAAGAATAATTATCAAAAAATCAATTTTTACAATTAAATTTTGTCTTTGTAAAAATAATAAGGCATAAATGTACTCTTGTTTTAAATATATAATTGTGCATTTGATTATTTTTCCAAGGGCAAATGTTTAATGCTTTAAAAATAAATTTAGTCAATGTAGCCTATGAATGAACTGGAAAATTTATTTACATGTATGTATTTCCTCTAGTGGAGAGTCGGTGATTACTGCAGAGCTAAGTATTCTGGTGATGGTTTGCTGTACGAATGTCAAGTTACCTCCGTATTTAAAGATTTTTGCACTGTAAAATTCTTGGGGTATGATAATACTGAAGATGTTGGAATTGAAGATCTCGGAGAAAGTCATGGAAAGCAGGCTCGTAGAGAGCAAATTCGAATAGCTAGGGCTGTTTTGGATGAGATTGTGGATGTAAGTTTTTATAATAAAATTTTTATCTACTGAACTGTTAATTGCATTTAAGTGACCTATTGGTATACTAGAAATATTGTTTATATTTAAATTAAATTAAATCTCTTTTACATAATGGTCTTGATTCCCTTAACATTGTATTTTAAAGCATTAAATTTGTGTTATTTTGTTAGCCTGGCATTTATTCTATTCATTATGTATATGAATCATTCCAATGGGAGCAAGTAAAATCGTTTTTAATTAAGAATTTCAGAAAAGTCTTTCCAAGGTATACATACTACCTGCCAATTTATACTATAACAAATTTGGTAGCTCTAAGTCAAATTGCCTATTGTCTAGGGTGCACACCTTCTTTATTAATAGTAGAAACTACTGAATTCTCACCCTTGTGAATGGTTTGTTGGACAGTGCAATATATCTGTTATTAAGTTGTGTGATTCCAGTGTTATCATAAACTGTTTATTTTAGAAATAATGAAGTCAATTAAAGTGTAAATTGAATTAATAATTGGTTCCAGTAACTGATTATTATTAAATTCATTTATATTTCTAGAGAAATACTGTTCTTTTCATAAATAACCAAAGAATTAAAGTTTGATAAAATTATTTTATCCTGTGGAATGTGTGCTTTGTGAATTTCAATTAATGTGCATTGCTTGATACCCAGCAGCTGATATTTTAAACATTTTTCACTTGAACAAAAGCTTTATCATGCTTTTTAATACTATTGTGGAATTGAACATAAACTAATTTGTGTAACAGTTCTTCATTCTTCATACAATAAGCATTAATGGATTGTAAAATTTTATTTCATGAAATTACTACTAAAAATGACAAGGAGAAAGTAATGTTTGCTATATTTATAGAAAAATAATAATTCGTTTTGAAATAATTGTTTAATGAATTTTAGCTCTTTAAAAGACTAATTTTTGGATGCAAATGGATATGAACAGAGATATCATGGGAAATAATTTGATTTTCATCAGAAGGTTGTTATAATTCCATCTTCAGAAACAAAACACTAAGAAATCATTCTGATTAAAATCCACACACTTTATTTCACTCGCTTCTTACATCATCTGAGCAAACTCTGTTCAGACAGGAAATCCATCAGATATCGGCTCTCGCCTGTCGCCTCCATTACTTACGATTGCACAAACATAAACAGCTGCATGGAGAGGATATCTTAAACCACAGTACTATGAAAGTGTTCATGACATGTTTTGCTTGCATATTGCAAGGATTGTATCGGCTTGGGTAATGTTTTACTTCAATTTAATTTGAAACAATACTTTCTACAATGTCAGGATATTGGAGAGATACAAGTACATGCCACAAAACAAATTATCTGTAATGTAATCATTGATAGAAACAAATCATGTTTAATATTTAAAATAATTCAAATATACCTTTGATGAAAGGACTTGGTTTGTAACTGATGAAAGTTAATATTGTTTGGTACAATAGATATTCATATTTTCTTATTCACAGGAAAATGGAGATTCATCAGATGGATCTGATGGTAGTGGTCATTTTCATAGTCTCATACGCCGTGCAGGGCAATCTGTAGCTGATGGAGCTGTGTGTGATGATCCTTCTCCTAGGCGCTTATACCGTGCAAGCCAATCTGTAGCTGATGGAGCTGTGTGTGATGATCCTTCTCCTAGGCGCTTATGCCGTGCAAGCCAATCTGCAGCTGATGGAGCTGTATGTGCTGATCATTCTCATAGACGCTGCCGTGCAAGCCATTATGCTGCTGCTCCTTCAATGGCAGTAAGTTGTTGTGTTGCCTGCTTTTGTTTAGTTGATACAATTATGCTAAAGTTCTATTCCTTTAAAATAGAAGAAAATTATGACTTTTTTTCTATTACTAAAGAAAAGGCTATTGTCATGTTTAAGTATACTTAAAAAGTGAAATATAAGATTACACCTGAATTAAAAATACAGCAACTTTAAACAGATTTAAGTATTAGATTTTATTAAAACTTAACGAAGTTTGCTTAATAGTAAAATCCTCATTCATCTTAAAACTGAATATGAAGTTTAATGTGACAGTGGTTTTACTGAAGTGCCTGGGTTTCAAAATTAAAGGTTAGATTTTCAAAAATCCACTATACATGCAGGCCTTGTGCACTCTAATTTCATTGCTGCTGTGAATATACTTTTTAATGTAGTTGAAATAAGGAGTAAAGAATTGTTGAATTCCAATGGATGAGTAAACATTTTGAAATTTAAGATGGATCTAAAAGGTAATTTTCTATAATATTTTCAGAAATTGTTCACTGAATTTTGTTTAATTTTTAATTAAAATCTTATAATTTAGAAAGCATTGTTTTCTATTTTTCAAATTAAATTTATGCAACTTTTGGAGCTCTTAAGACCCAACCCTTCTTCTCTATATAAGGCAACCTATTGTTACAAATATTTAATTCTTACACAAGAGCGATAAGAAGATGTAGACTTTATTGCCTATGAAAACGCGTATTAAACATATCAGTTATATTGTTTGGTCATAAACTTGAATTACTTACATGCATCTGATAACATTTTTTAAAACGCTTGTTTCAAGTTACAGCGAAACTATAGATTCGCGCGGCAACTAGAGAAAAGACGCTTTCTCAAGCTCAGTGAACCAACGTAGCTGGTCCTCCTCAACTAACTCCCCTCAGTTGGCGTCTTAAATAGCCTCCCACTGAAGTAGGCGGGAAACCGTGGAAAGCGCTCGCTCGTTCCAGGCAAGTCTGAAAAATGTTCCAGTATTCTTTAAGAACAAATCTTTATTTCTTAACTTCTGCTACACATTTCAAAGTGTATAAAAACCGTTGGCGACTTCATTATGTCGCCAACACACCTACATCGCCAAATTAATCAAATATAGCAATCTTCTGTTGTAAATTCCCATAAAACGGTCTTTTTTCTGCTGATGCGCGATTCCATTCCAATTAATTTGATACGATTAAACTATTTACACAAAAATTCAGAAATATTAACAATATTTACATTTAATTTACACAAAATTCATAACATTACAGACTTGCATATGCTGCTTTTATGCAATATCTTAGTAGTGGTTTCTTGACTTAGGTATTGCAAGCTAGTGCCAGAATGTCATCAAAGTCTACCATATGTACATGTCTAGTGAATGTAAAATGTCCCATTTAGGATGCACATTTCCAAGCTACACTTTTTCATGAATGAAAGAAAATCAAGCAACATCATTCTTTCACACCGACACGCATTCTGTGACGGGAGTGTGACGTCATTATAACTGAGCTTCGAAATAGTTTCATTTCGTATTTCTAGTACTGATCATGGGTATGATGTATTAATATACAAAGCTTTTTTTTTGTTCCAAGCTTGAATTGCATAATTTTATGTTACTAGCCATTTATATTGAAGCCTAATTTATAATTTAACCATGGGATTTTGACATCCTTTATGAGTAATAAGTTTATCACATGATTTAAAATTATGTTCTTTGTATCACTTTGCTGCATCTTTTTTTGTTTGCTTTTTCTATTTATTGATTTAAGATATTGATATCTTATGGCCTATTTAATTACTTTAATAATAAATAAAATACTTAATATAAGTATAAATATTAAACTAATTTAAATGCTTTTTGATAGTTTAAATGTAATGAATATTTAAAGATTCAGTCTTAAAAAATAGAGGAGAGGGGAAAATAAGTTTATTTTCAAAATTGCACTGGGTAACAATTCATATTTGTATCATTAACATGTTTTAGTTTTTTTTTTTAATTTAAACTATTTACTAAGGTTGCTGATTTTTTGAGTGGTAATGAAATGCAATTAGTGTTTCTAAATAGATTTTTAATTGCTCCTAGCTCTATTTATATTTTGATATATTTATAAAACTTTGAGATATTCAAAACTATCTATAAAAAATATGCTTTTCAAGATTCAATTGGAATAATTGCAATATCCATATCTTTGCCTATCAATAAATGCAGTCGAAAAAAGCTTTGAAATTGTCTGTGTTAAATTTCAAAAAAGTAACGATTGAAGAAAGCATCGCCCGAAAATGAATTTAAAATTATTAAAAATTTCAGAATGATATTAAAATATTTCTTGTAAAATAATTATCCCCCAATTATTTGTGAAAAGCGACAAATTTACGGTCGATTCCTATTTCAATAGATAATATTTGTATTTCGAAAAATTAACTGCATTTTTTTCCTGGCATTAATTATCAGTATGCCAAATTGGCCCAGCAATTAGGAGAAGATGAGGGTTACAGAAGCATATACACGATTTGGATTTAAATAAGGTAATATTGTGTTCATTTGCGACATAATGAAATGCTTTCTTACTTAAATAACACAAAACCATTTTAAACGTTATTAAATGGAAAATCATAATGAATAATAACGATGGCAAACAATAATGTATGCGTTACTATAATGTATTAATAATATCGTAAAGAATTACATCTAATTCATTCAGTTTCTGCGATTTATTTATATAAAAGGCATCAAATCCAAGTTGCGCCGAAAATCGGAACGAGGCAAACATGGCGTCACAAGAGGAACCGACCAATGATATTGCCCGCTTTTCTTCCATACCTGAAATAGGTTAGGGTTTTGAAAATATGCATCCAGAATCATTGCCCGAAGGTTGCTGTGAGTTGCCAGCTGCCAGTGGTATCAGCGCATTTGTCATGAGCAAATTAAAACAGTTCAAAATTGTACAATCCAACCCAAAGTATGTTTTATATATCTTCAAAATGGGAGAAAAATTTGTATGAATTTATGTTTACTTCTATATATATATATTTTATAATCTAAATAATAAGATTTTTTTTCACTGAAAGAACTCCTTTAAGGAAAATATAATGTAAATGAAATGTTAAATATATCCCTTTAATTTATTTAGTATTAACTGTATAAACTAATTATATTGTTACAATCGGGCAAGCACCGCGAAAGCGCACCAAAGATGGCGACGTTTGGCTAGGAGCTTCGCGCCAGCTTGGTTGATTTGGCGAAAGGAATAATCTAGTAGCCGCTGGATCGCGCGTGTTGTTTTGAGGAGTTTCGCGTGTTTCAGGGCACACGCTTCCTCGGCTATATAAGGGACGAGTAGCCGGAGTGAGTGAGTTAGTTGAGTTTTTCTCTCTCGGAAGAGAAGCGTTTCGGTGGACTAGCGGATTTTCGCTTGTTAATAGTTAGCTGTGTTTGCGTTTGCTGTTAACGTTGTGTTATTGAGCTCGCTGTGACTTACTGTTTACTGTGCTATACCATAGCTGTTTTGCAGTCTGTGTTTATTGTGCGTAAGGCTTGTATTTACGCTGTAAGTGACTGATTACTGCTGGATTGTGTTTATCTGAAGTTTTACTTTATCGAGCCATCCTGTAAATAGCTGTAAATTACTTTGTTTGTGCTGTCCTCAAATAAAGTCCATTCAATCCGAACCCGCTACGCTAAAAACGTGACAGAATGCTGTTTTGTACCTTAGCTAGAAAATTTTTCATGGGAAAACAATTCACATATTTATCAGAGTTGTCATGTCATCAAAAAATATAGAAAATTTAAAAATCACATAAAACACCGAGGAATTTTAAAATATCCATAGAAACCAGAAAAATGTGTGGAATTTTGTGTTTCTTGGTTACTTTTTTTTTACCGTCCAAAACATGCTTGTCTCTAAATATTACAAAAATAAGAGATTGTAGCCTTGGTGCCAAAAATGGAACTACTTTGTAATCACAAACTTGCCCCTTTTCGAATCATTCTTCCTTTATTTCTGTATAGATCAGTTTATTATCTATTTCAGCTTCAGATGTTTTCTTCCTTTGAATTTCCCATATGCTTGATGAAACTTTTAGTCTCATTTCACAAAAATACCAAAAGTATTTTTTTTTTTGTAAGATACATTTGATTTTACAAAAAAGGTATTTTTTTGTAAGATACATTTGATCTTACAAAAAGATACATTAATCATACAATCTTTTTGTGAGATCTCTACAAGATATGGAATTCAATATTTTTTAGACATATCACTGCTGAAGTATTGTTCGAAAATATTTAAGAATATTCATCAAGTTTTGTCTTTCAATTACTTTTACAAATCAGTATAAATGGTCCAAATTTAAATAAAATAATTTTTTAATATATTAAAGAACTTTTGTATGAAAATTACTAAAACCTTGAATCTAGATTCTTTCAGGCTACACATAATCCGTTGAATGTTTCTGTATGGACATGAATATACATAATGGAAAGTAAATGTTGCTCTAAGAGCAATGTATAGAATATTTGAAGTTAGTCCTGCTAGAAAGTTACAAGTTCTGAATTTTCATAGAAATTTTTTTCTTTCCACTGCATGTAAAGTTTTGATGGTTGTGAATCTGCTGTAATAGTGTGACACCATACAAAATAATGCACAGATTTCAGCTTTAAAAACATTTTTCTGTCATGAGTGACATTTATAAATGCTTGTCTGGATAAATTGATTCTAAAATTAGCTTCTCTTATATTTCTTGTATTCTTCAGCCATTTCTTTTAAAATTTTTAAACATCTGAACCATATACCTTTCTTATATGAAAATCTTTTCCTTTTTGCTAATGAATTACATTGTCAAAAGAAGCAAAAACATTATACCCTTTTTGATACAGCTAGATGATCTTAAAAATCTAAGGTTGAGATGAAAATACTGAAACTAGAATAATGACTACAACATCACTTGATCACTAATAAAGCTTTTGAAACCACAAAAATAGAAAAGTAGCCTTTTATCAGAATGCTTTATACTTCTGAAAAATATCAACACATGTCCAAAAATTTTACTACTATTTTAAAAGCTGCTTCTTGTTTAAATCCACATTTATTGAGAAACCTTACTTTTTTCACTTATCATGGAATAACAATACTTTAATTATAATTACTAGCATATGAATATTGTATGCTCCTTTTCTGTTATGTTTCATATATAGATGAGGAATTCTTTTTCCAGAATATGAGTTGCAGCCTTATTTTATGTATAAAAATAATCAGAAAATGTAGTTTTATCAAATGGTGTCCCCCAATATAATTTGCAAGTGTAGTATGTTAATCTTAATAATCATGATTTATTATGATGTGCAGTTTTTATTTTAAATTGGTTTCTGTGCAGTTTTTATTTATTTATTTTTTTTAAAGATTATTCTATTTCTTGCATTGTCATCTTTAATGTTGAACTGCGCTTCGTCATCACTAACATTGTCAGTATTAATTTTAGTGAAGAAATTTAAGTTATAATTTTAATAAGTTTTTGTATTTGTGTCTAAATCTAGATGCATGGATATTAACAGGTTTGGCCAAATTTAGCTGCATATTAAACTTGCATTATAAACTTCTTGTGTATTTTAATATATATTATATGCATGAATATCTACCTCTAGGCCAATCAGTTATTTATGCCATCTCCAACATCTATGCCCCAGGGCTCAGCATCTTTTGCTCCTTTTATGCTGCCCCAGATTCCAGGACCTCATGGTCCTCCTGTGCTGCCCCAGGGTCCTGGAATTCAGGCCCCTCCTATGATGCCCCAGTGTCCAATCCCATCAAATGAAATGCCTGCCATTCTAAGTGCTTGGTACATGGCTGGATATTATACTGGAATGCATGAAGTAAGTACCTTTCATCTGCAGAATGTATAAAACAAAAAATGTTTTTTATTTGTGTTTTCAAATGTTTTAACCTAATTTCCCATTTTAAAGATAAAACTATTTTTTTCAGTGTGAACATCAAATGTTTGAAAAGAAAAATTGTAAATATTTAAGTGTGAATGATATTGTTCATTGTTTAAGAAAATATCAAAAATATATTATTTGAGTAGAATGAATACATTGCAAGTAATGGAGTAATTGCAAGTAATAGAGTAACTCCATTATTTGCATGGAGATTGCTGGGATAATGCTGAAATTATGAAATACTTTTATGATTAGTTGTACTTATATTCATGTAAAAACCAATGTATATCATTTTTTTTTTTCAAACCACAAGTGTCATATCAAAATACACTGGTAGACAAAATTAAGAGATGGAAGGCGTTTTTCCAAATATCTCAAGAAATACTGGATAAAAATAAATGGAATTTGATATGGATGTAACTTATAGTATGACAATAGTGTGTGCAAAGCAAAAATTAATATGCAATTCATTGGCAAGAGTTATTGAAAACAGTCCAATGTGGACTGAACTTCATGATGAAAGATGACAATGAAAGTGAGGCTTATATGGTATGTGACCGCCTCTATTATGGTGTGTAGTCACCTCTGACAGATAAACAACATGCACAACGAGTATGCATGCTGTTAATAAGAGAGTTAAGGAGTGCTTGTGGAAGACTCTTCCACCAGAGCAGAGGAATGGCTCTGGGTGGGGTTGGCGTATCGCAATAGTCCTTCCAAGAGCATCCCAAGCATGTTCAATGGGGTTAAGGTCTGAAGATTTGGCTAGCCAATCTATTCGATGAATACCTTCGCTTTCCAGATACTCCTCAACAAGTACAGCCCTATGTGGTCAGGCATCGTTGTCCATAAAAACGAATTCAAGGCCAACAGCACCCCTAAAAAGGCGCACATAGGGTTGTAGGATCTCTCTGTACCTCTATTCATTCACGGAACCAGTGTCAAACACATGGAGTGGTGTGCGGGTATCTTTCATGATCCCTGCCCAAACCATCAATCCTGCACTGGCATAATGATCCCTTTCCATGATGTTACTGAGATAGTATCGGGTCCCAAACTCCCTTCATATGAATATTCGCCGAGAATCAGATTATAGATTGAATCTGAACTCATATGTGAAGAGAACATTAGCCCATTGGAGCTGTGTCCATTGCTGGTGCTGTCTGCACTATTGTACACACTTTCTTTTGTGGGAAGGAGTGAGTGGGAGGCAAATGGCAGGCGTCCTGGCATACTACCCTCTGTCACCAAGCCTCCTGGCAACTGTCTTCCTTGAAACTAATGTTCCTGTGGCAGCAGCGAGGCCAGTAGACAATTGTGTCGCTGTATACGTCCTCTGGCTGTAACAAATACTGGTCTTCATTGAGCATTGTTGGGCTCAAACAACCATGTACTGATCTTCTGGACACTGTCCAATCGTTTTTAAACTGACTGCACAAATTCGAAACAATGCTTGGAGTTGCATCCAATTCCCTAGCAACATGAGCTTGAGACTGCCCTCCCTCAAGTTTAATCACAATTCTCCACCTCATACCTTCGTCTAAGCAATGATGTTCACTTATTTCACCCAAAAAAAAAAAAAAAAAAAACAAGATTATTCAAGAAACGCAATACAAATCTACTGTGTTGGAGAGTGGAATGAGTTGTGCAGCTTGCTGCAGACTTTTAGACCTCCTGCTGGCTTAACAACGCCCACAAAAATGCGTAAACTCATCTCGGCGACGCCCACGCCTTAGTGTCATTATATGGCAACCAGCTGTCCAGGTTTTATGTGAAAATGCCTTCCATCTCTAAATTTTGCCCACCAGTGTATGTAGTAAGCCTTCCACATTGTTAAGGGATTCAATAACATCTGTGCCCGGCTGGTGTAATGTAAAACTATTGTCATTCCGTATTGACTTCTCAATTACAGAATTCTTTGAATATAAGCCAAATTGACTCTTTTTTTTTTTTTTTTTTTAGAAAAAAATTAGCAGTCGAGAAAACTCCTTTTCTAAAAATTTTACTCTACGAATTAAGATGGCGTTATGATTATCAATTTTGTGGGAAAATGTGAAAATTTATTCTGAACACATTTGCCCAGGGCTCCTACTCTGGCACTTCTATTTAAGGTTTTTGTGAACTAGTAGCCAATAGATAAGATTTTTTCTATCAGTCTGCTATTTACCATCATTCATTGAAAAATATTTATATTCATTTTTCAGAAACTAATGCAGATATCGATCGATCTAAAATTCTTATTGGCCATTTCCCATCATTCAAATTAAAAATAGTAAATATTTTTCTAAATTTAAGCTTTTTAAATGTTTTCCCTGGTTATAACTAAACAATCTTTATATTTGACAGCTCATTGTGTGAGACTTTTTAATAACTGTAGATTTTCGATTCAAGTTTATGGACTTTTTTTAAACATGAAAAATTTATTTACCGACTATCCTTATCACTCTGTCCCCTCCTAATCTGATCACATGTTTGGTCCAATAAAGTGATTGATATGTATTTTTTTAGTATTATGATTCTTCATAACAACTCAGTTGGAATATTAGTTTTCTCTTCCGAGTTTCACTATCTGAGAAAGCGTAATGCTAAGGTGGAGTTGTTGCGACCTTTTCCCTCTCGGTAATTTGAAAAGGGGGTTGCAGCAGACAGGATTACAACAAAAGGAAGAAATCTTCAATAAAATCAGGATCTGGAGTGGCGATTACACCATTTACGATGCTTAGATGCAAAATTGAAATATTCTTTGAAATATCAGAATAGTTATTTTTGTAACTTTGGTAAGGAGGCTTATATGTTTGGCATCTTTCTGTTCATCTGAGATATCATGTTTTAAATGTATATGATTTTAATGTTTATATAGTAATTGTTTTGTTAACATTTAGCCAATCCTTGGAAAAAATAAGCAAACAAATTTGCTTTTTTTTTGTTTGGGAATGAGAGGGGGGAAAGCAGGCTGAAACTGGATTTATAGCTTCTGTTTTAATGTGTTATTCCATGGACAAAGATATTTTGAACATTCTTTGGAAAAATAAATTTTGAGAAAGATTTTATATATCTTGATAAATGAGGCCAATTCATGTGACGTAAAAGTCATATATCATTCTCTTCTGCACATGGCATTTAAACTTCCATTCACAACGATTTCGTCTATGAATCTGTCATTAACGTCCTCCACCAAGGAAGAAGTGGATTTTTTTGTTTACATTTGAAGTTATAATGTTGAGTCATTTTCTTTTTTCTTATTATATGTTAAAAGATGAAATGTTGGTGTGCTGCTGGATGCTTTAATGTGAAACACAACAGTGTTAATGTGTGACAACAGTTAATTCCCTTTCAACAATTCTGACTAGATTTGTTAGCATTGGAGTAGAAGGTTTTAAGCCTTCGAAGTCGGGTGATATGCAGAACGTCATTTTGAAAAAGGTTCATTCAGTTTATGTCCATTTACTAAATATAGATTACTGAAACCCACTGCTGTTCAAGTAATTTTTTAGAAAAACTCTTCGAAAAAAAATGGCAATCGATTTGCCCTCAAAATTAAATGTAAACGATCAAAAAAAAGTCGTTAGTACATTTCTAATTTACTTTATTGGCATTTGATGAAGTTTCTGACAATTTTAGGTATGCTTTGAAGGTTTTTAAATGTTTACATGAATATTATAGTAAATTTTTCCTGTAAAATCTTATCTAAATTTAATTGGCGTAAGTAAACAAACTCCTGTTGCAAAAAATACCACTCCTAACTTAAAATTAACAACTGTTATAATATTAAATTTCGGTGGAAGTGAATAATGCGTTAAAGTGTTCTTTATCTTTTTTTATATTCATATTATTTTTTTAAAGTTTAGTAATCATGTTTAATACCAAAATAGCTAAATGTATTCAAGGCATTTTTACTGGTTTTCTAAATACATTAGTGATGGATTCAAGGTGACTATTCTATTGCTACAAATATGTCATAAATTTCTTGTATTTAAACTGAGATTGATTGTTATCAATATCATACTATACCAATGTGCACCTCAGTGATTTCTGTAAAAGATACAAACCTTTTCATTGAAAATCGATTTCCATATCAGCATTTATTATATATTTTTATTTCCAATTTCATTGCTACATGAATATCTCACACTCCCCCCCCCCTATTTTTTTAACATATCTATTTTGAATTGAAAGATTCTGAAAAAGTGTAAGAGTGTTTCTTCCAACTCTTCTTTATATCCTGTTTAACACACGCACACACACACACACACACACATATATATATATTCAATATTACATTTCATTGGAAAGCAGTGTGGAGAGTCGTGGCCGAAAATCATAAAAAAAAACACATTGTCTTTTTAATTTCGTTTTATTCCGGCTCAAGAAGTGTGCTGCGCAGCACACAATAGCCGTAGGTTTACATGGCGAAAGAGGATAGTAAAAAAGGGCCGAAACATTAATCTCTAGTCTTATATACTATGATATTCTTATAAATCCCACACATGTTGATTTTTGACATTAATCCTGATACATTTGACCTTGACAAGAGAAACAGGATTATTTGAAAGTATCTATTTTATATAAGTGATTTATTACTCATCGAAGGAATCCTCCAAAAGAATATTTACAACAGTGATTTTTTTATCCATCCACTGGGCACATGGATTCAATTACGTACTATCTTTATAATACTTTATTTGATTTATTAATGGATCATGAAGTTACCATGAGCTAAATTAAGGCAAAACTTTGGGAATTTATTACATTTTAAATTTAGAGCTTAAAATATCATTACAATTCCCCCCCCCCTACCGCAAATGTGGAAGTTCATCGGGGTCCTGTGACACACAACCATTGCCTGCAGTGATGTCCAAGTAAGAGTTTCATATTTTAAAGCCTTTTAAAAATGATATCCAAATTTCTCTTATCTTTACATTATACAGAAATCTCATTCATCAATCCTATATATTAAAAATATTGTATAAGTTGGAATAATTATCAATAATGACCACAAAATATTAAAATTAAGTTATAGTATGCTCCAAATCATTTTGATCCCTTTTAATTTAAGTTGGTAAACATTGTAAACAGCATATTTACTTATATTATTCTTAAAAGCTAAGAAGACTGACCCAACAAGATTAAATTAAAAATTAAATAATGGATTATTAAACATAATGTCAATATTGTTATGATTTCTTCCTAATAAAATATCAATATAAACATTTTAAATGAAATATTTGAAATGTATTTCAGAAACACAATATCTTTCAAACTTCGATATTATTTCCAAGATTCAACAATATCAAAAACACTCTTGGTAACGTAAATAAATATAAGATTCAAGAATTTCATGCAAAACACTTGTAAATAAATGTAACACAAGATTCAAAATACTCTTATAATATCTAAAAAAAATTAAAAAATATATTTGATTTAAAAAAAACTATTTTAAAACAAGTATGCTGACACAATGATAAAAGAGGGCAGTTTAGTGACTGTCAGAGGTGTCAATATTTCCCCTGAGGCATTTATTACTATTATTCTTATTATCTTGTGTCATTATTTAGTATAAAAGAATCTTGATCATTTACGTTTTTTCATTCACAAGGTATGCATATGTATTAAAACCTTGAGAGTTAAAAAAATTATTTTAATTGGGCAAATCATCTTGCATTATTTTAATAGCATGTAAAATAAGTTTCAAATGCAACAAACTTTAGAATTGGGCATACATTTTAAATAATAGACTTGAAAATATTTAAAAACATAATATTTCAAATAATAATATAAAAAGTGTTAGCAATTATATTGAAATTTTAAAAAAATGCAATCCGAAATAAAAACTACAAAATGAAATTCTTGACTTGCATCGTTGAGTCGGAAAACACTATCCACTTTTTGAAGATTCCACAAGGCCATGTTTAATTTAGAGAACTGGACGCGCACAATCCATATTCCGTGATTCATGGTAGGGCAAAAGCATACAAATAGAAGTTATAAAGAGCACGCAAACGAGGGTATAAACACAAAGGTATTGGGCAGCAGAGATAAGTGTCTGAGGAGATTTTAGGTTACAACAGGTATAGCGTTGAGTATTCCAAAGGAAATCGACGAACTTAGCGTTGTGGAAGAACCCTGGATTACGGAAGACCCAAAAAAACTTCGCCGTGACACCCTGGTACGGACAACCGAGGAATTTTGCCGTTTGAAACTGCATTGGAAAACATATTTTGTTTTGGTGCGGATTTAATTTTAGTTCCTTTTTAAGTGCACAGAAAACCATCCTGTCGACTAATATATAATATATTCAGTGTTACTTTTGATTGGAAAGCAGTGTAGAGAGTCGTGGCCGAAAATCATCAAATAAACACATTGTCTTTTTAATTTCGTTTTATTACGGCTCAAGAAGTACGCTGCGCAGCACACAACAACCGTAGGTTTACATGGCGAAAGAGGATGGTAAAAAAGGGCCAAAACATTAATCTCTAGTCTTATATACTATGATATTCTTATAAATCCCACAC
>JAOUZG010050968.1:11241054-11276218 GCA_026289955.1 Argiope argentata | reverse complement strand
ATATATATATATATATATATAATCTCATTCTTGTTTATTAATTTTACTGTTTTATATGTTTTCATTTTATTTTATAATATTCATTCAG
Source organism: Argiope argentata (assembly GCA_026289955.1). Classification (NCBI taxonomy): domain Eukaryota; kingdom Metazoa; phylum Arthropoda; class Arachnida; order Araneae; family Araneidae; genus Argiope; species Argiope argentata. Next base: position 11,276,130 of record JAOUZG010050968.1, on the reverse strand, counting down.
TGTAATTTTTATCAATGTAACTAACATTTTAAAATAAATTTCAGAAATGTTCTTCTTTAAAAGTATATGGCACAACATTATGTAGGTGAAAAAAAAACTGTTAAGTTGTCTAGGATGTTTCTGTTGAATAAAATTGATTTCATCATTTACTTTGACATTCTTATCATGCTGTGTTTATATTCTTTTTGTCTTGAAAAATAAATGTTGATAAATAGCTTTGGCCTCTTCTTTTTTTTAATGAGTGAGTACATTGGAACATCCATTTGATCAAAATATTTTTACTAATAGTTATATATTTTTTGTAACATATAAATAAAAATTATGAAGTTGTAATTTTGCTTTTTGTGTCTTTTAATTATTTCTCCAAATTGAAATGAAATAACTGATTCATAAATTGCATAATTTTTTTTAAAAAAATGCATTCATACCCTTTATATTCCACAATTTGAAATTGTATTCATAATTTATTCAATATATACAAATTTAAGTTTCATATTCTTTCCTATGAGCAAACTGTGAAAACATCAAAGCTTCAATATTAATAAATATCATTTAAGAAAATAATAGTTTTTTAAGTAAGCTTCAAAATCTTAACTTATCTAAGAGTAATAATTATTTTTTTAAAAACTATTTCAGAAAATTCAACATTTAAATAATATGGAAAGAGGAAAAAAGTTGAAAAAAAAACATTTTTTAACTCATTTGTCAAAATGTATCTTTTGGACAAAAAAAATAATATGGGAAAAAGAATAAAAAGGCACCAAACTAATTAAAGGGGGATATTAATTAACTGTGCAAAAGCAATAATTATATTGAAAATACTGATTCAAATTTTAATATAATTAATAAAATTACCTTGCTACAAAAATGTGGAGAGAATAATTCAAAATATTAATTTTTATTAAAAATCAAAAGTTTTAAATAATTATTCAGTTTGCATAACTGTCAATTGAAATGCTTTCATCAACGTTATTGGTGGACATACCAATCTGCACAGTATGGTTGAAAATTGAGCAGAAGTAGTTTGTTTTGTACCTGTCATGCGAGTGTGAATTAATCCCATCGTCAATCAGAAATTGATTTATTGAATGATGAAATGTAAAATGAACTATCAACTTTGTTAAATATCTTTATATTATGAATAATTGCAGCCTGCTTGGAAGTTTGAAACTCTTTATCGTGTGTGTATTATTTGTGAAGATGGCAAAAATTGCAATTTTATGGCCCTTAAATTCCCCTCCCATTTAGAGTGGAAACACTATGCTAAGTTTTATTGTGTGAGACAGAAGTGTCTATCCATAAACGGAACACAAAAACTTTGTTCTGATTCAAAATGTCAAACTCAGTTTTACTATACATTGTGAGTGTGGGTCTAAGGAATCTGAAGTACATGCCAAGATCATGTAAAGAGGTAGAAAGAAAATTATGAAATGTTGTCTTTTTCTATATAGATGAATCAACCATTTGTCATTGTCCTACCTTATAATTGTCCTCAGATTATTTATTTATTTGAGAGAGAGAGAGAGTTTAAATGTTCTATACTTTTATTCTGCACTTTAATGTATTAAAACTATCCGAAAACTGTCAAAATATGCCCTTAAGTTTTTGTTTCTTCTTTAAAAATGAATATTTTATGTTCCAGTTTTTGTTTCTTTTTAATGCTTAACTATGTAGTAGCAAGAGAACTAAAAATATTACCTGTTACAATAGATAAACAGGAAAAATTTCTTCTTCAACAGCAAAAATACTTAACCTGAGTATGAATTGCTTTTTAGAGAAAAATTGGGTTATAATGTTTCAAAGCAAAATATCAGTTTCATCCTCCATTCATCACTTCAGTGTGTGGAATCTGAAAACATGCTGAAATAATTGTAGTTGTTATATTTTAGTATTTAATTCCTTAATGTCTTCTATTAACTGAACTCTGCACTTGTTTATAGGCTGAAAGAGGGAGCCAAGGATGTCATTGCTGCCGCAACCATTCCAATCAACGCATTTCATATTAAAAAAGGAATCTGTGAGGTATTTTTTTTTTTTTTTTGTCTCTTCATACATTATCTCTTCATCTCATCTCTACATATTGAACTGAATGTTTGCCCCTTCCTTTTATTTGATTGTGTTGTTATTTGTGATGTCCTTTAATCTGGTTTTATGTGGATGTAGTTGTAGTTTTGTTGTTGTTGATGATCCAATAAATGTTAAGTAAAATTGTCTTGTGTCTTCTTAATTTTACATTATGTAAGTAAACAATTTTATTTTATTGAAAGATATCATGCTCATTTGAAAATCGTAGTCTTCTAAATTTTATTTGGTAATTTTAAAAAAGAAGAAAGTGAGAAGTGGATATTTTGACTCTGCAATATGATTTGTCTACTATCATTATATCTGGAAAGAGATGTTTTTTTAAAAAAAACTAAAATGTATTGATACAAATAAATTTTAAAATAAACTCAGCTAATAGATTAAACTTGTATGTGAATGCTTATATAGAACTATATTTTTTAATAGAAACTTTAAATTGTGATACATATAAGCCATGTTATTTCATGTTTGCATAATATAAGTAACTGTTCATGACATCTAGTTGCCAGCGCCAAATTCATTTTCTTTGTCCTTGTGCAAAATATATTGTTAATTCCTGCATTAAAATGATATATTGCTTGTGACGTACAACAGCCTACTTGTTAAATAAAAATGTATGGATAAAATTAAGGAATAGTATTTATATTTCTTCAGCTTAATGGGTATATTTCTTAATATCTTCAAAAGAGTTTATTTTCAGATTTCCCTATAAATTAATAAAATAGAAGAAATGAAAATAAATTTTATTATATTACCAAGGAATATGAAAAATGAGCAAAATCCTTTTTTAGGGTTTGACAATGAAAGGAATTTCAGTTTTAAGCTGAGGAAAAATTATCTTTGTACAGCAGTAATTTCAAAAATTATCTGTCAAAGAAACACTGAAATTTCGTTATTAAAATTTTAATTAAAAAATGCTCCAATCTGCATATTTCCATATTAGAAATATATGAAATGTAATAGGTCTGAATGAAACATAGTCACACCTATGCTTACCTTCTAAAACACTGGCGCTGGTTTGATAAGCCAGTTAACAACCGCTGGGCATTCCTGCTCACTTTTATCTAGGGTTCTAGTTACGTGGCTGCAAATCCTAGCGGCGCGGGTTCGATCCTTGGCCTTCAATCACCATACTGGTGACCTTCACTACGTAGCTTCGTGCAGCTGTCGTGGCGTCATCTGCCCGCAACAAAAGTCGTTAGACTCGCTTGACGCAACAACTTGCACACACGCTGTCATAGCGCTAGGCACAGTAATATCGTTCATCTCACAGGTCGGAGAGTATTGTGGCGCTAGCTGTAACTTGCCTTACATTACTTGCGAATAAAACTAGATCATGATATTATATCTGACAAGAAAGAGTTTTAAGGAAGAACGTACTGATGGTGCAGTTACATGTTAGTTGTTACATTGGATTATGTATATTTAAATATGGTAGTATATTAGTTGAAAAATGAGGTTATATGTTTCGTATTTGAATGCATATATGTGATTATCAACACTTATTTTATTGAAAATGTGTTTTTCCCCTTCGTGAGAATTAACCAGCAGGTATTTTTTAAATTACTAATATGATTTCTATTATATTTATGTAAGCCAAAGTGTTTATTATTTCGCAAAAGAGTGAAATTAATGCAATTTATTTGAATAACTTCAACATTAGCATATTTCAAGTATCAACTTGTAGAATATGTATACGTATATACATGCTGAAAGAACTAAATATTATTGATATCCATTTAAACTTGAATTTATAGTACTTTCTATATATTTTGTTTCATTCTGTTAAATAAAGTTAAACTGTAAGAGATATAAAGATTAAATCTTCATAAAACAGAAAATTATACTTCATTTTATTGGATTATATTTGTATTATGCACATTAAAATTATAATTTTTATAAACTTCTGTGTGTGAAAATTATGAACGGGTTCTTTTATAATAAAATTGTAATGTAAATTTTCCACATTTTATTAATTATTTTTACCACTTCCTTGAAAGGCGGTAAAGGTCATCAGCATTTTTCTCATGGAAGCTTCCTTTCGTTATCAGGGTTATGGAGACAGCGATTGATTACCTTATAGCGTACATTGTCAAAGCGCCAAATTTTACATACAAAGATTATGGTCATAATATGGCAACCTTTTTAAAGCTTGAGCGCAAAGGACACTATTTAATGGCTGAGCGCACCTGACGTACGACCAAGTAGAAAGCTGAGTATTAAAGAATATGATCATTTAAATCCCATGTTTAAATTATAACAGAAACAGACGAATTAACCCATGAACCGCTGGTGTTGCGTTGATGCAACTGTCAAAATAAATATGTATGAAAATTTAATGGCCAAACAAGTTTTATATAAATTAAAATTTTTAAGTCGGGCAAAAACACGAGGAATATTTCTGTGAAACAATATTTAACATAATCAATAATTTTATTTTTAAATTCGAGCGTCTAATTTGAAGTATATTTCAATCAAAACTGTTGACCTTGGATATTTGAAGAGAAAATAATGGGAAAGAGGCATGGTTATAAAAGGTCATCTACTTCTAACGAAGGTCATATTCTACCACATTTTATTCTTCAGCTGTTTTCGGCTTCCTGGAGGGGGGACGGAAAACACGTATTGCGCTGACGCATTGTCAGCGGAAAAAGGGTAGTTCAGGTCACTATGAGAGATCAATTATCCATTTCGCTTTTCGATAGATGGTGTGCATGTTTCTCATTCTACGCATATAGAAATGCCAAAAAGAAAATATCTTGGAGAGTGATCTCCCCAAAACTTTCTCTCATACTGTCTAATAAACTTATTGCTAGGTAAAATATTCTTAGCAGCTACCAGCTGCACTAGCACTTCGAATCAGTTCAATCAGACACATTTTGTCAAACGCTTTATTTAACACAAGCACAAAACAGAAACACTAAAGCCACAGCACAACACACGGACAATAAGTTACAAATCATCAGAATACACCAATACCGCCGACCTACTTATATTAATACAGTACTCAGTTTACTTCAGATCCTTTTCACAGTTTTTGCTTGATTGATTGCGCAACACTTATCACGCCAGAGAACACCTTATATGGCATTGGCGTACAATAGTTACGGAATATTAGCTTTCGGCGCCAACTCAGCTTTTACTGAATTTACCGTGCTATCTTTGGCAATTAATCTCTGACATGTGTTAAAAGGAACCAAAAATCGAATCTGTGTTTCAGACTGGTTTTTCTCATCTGACTGAGACAAAGATTTGACACGAAATTGTACATATTGTCACAAAATCGAATGCTAATTGTTATCTTGGGGGAATGGTGTGATATTTCGCCGCCATTGGTGACGTCTGCGAAAACGATTAGCAAGATTCGCTATCCTCGTTGAGGGTTTAAAAAAAAGAAAGAAGGAGAGGTGGAGAAGAGCTTGTGTAGCGAAGGGTAAAGGATATTTGTGCTTTTGCTTTGATTGTGAATAGATAATTTAAAGAAAAGTCTGAGTTCTGCGTTTTTTTTATGTTATGTGTGAATACACATAACACAAAGAAGTATAATAAGCTCATGTCATTATAGCAGGTTTTATATTATAAGAGATTTTGATAGGGAAAATATTTTTTCTTAATGCTTATATACCATGAGATTTCCATAGAAATTTTTCACACAAGTCTATTCTGATAAGGGAATCACAGGCATCGTTTAAAAGAATGTGCTTGGCTGCAGAGTTTTAATCCCTACACTATAGTGTGAGAACTTATTGGTTTTTAGACGATTGAACAATTTTGCAAAGAGTAAGTAGAATTAATTAAATAGAAAAGTGAAATGAGATCAGGAAATAAGAGAACAATTTAGAACAAAGTCATTATGGGTTAAATTAAGATAAAATTTAAAAAATTAATTACGGTTTAATTTAACGCACACACACATATATATAATGATATTTTTTACTCTAATTTCAGTTCTAATTAATTTCCAAAGTTCTGTCTTAGACCATATCAGTCATTCAAAAAATTTCTCTTATTTCCTGATCCCATTGCAGTTTTTCTAATTTATTAATTTAACTGAAGCTAAATGAAAATGTTTTTGTCAGCGATTCACAAGCTACGAAAGTAGGGATAAAATATTGCTAACTTCACCAGATTCTTCTAAAAGATCTCTATGGTTCCCTTACCTGTGGTCGATGAATGTAAGAAATATAATACCAGGATTTTTTTTTCTTTCCCTTTTGTGCAGTTCAGTGAACGGACTCGTCCTCTCCCCACCTCTTATAAACAGATCATGCCTCAATGGTGAAAATAAAGTGAACTTAATAATTCGGAAGTCTCCTCTGCCTTCGAAGTTCAAGCAGAAGCAGTTTTCCTAAATGTAACAACATTCGAAAGACTTCATTTATTATGTTCAGTCTTTATCTCTCAACTTTATGTAATATATCTGAGCCTTCTGAAAATTGCTACATCATTCCTCTCTATTATATAAATTGGTTTTAAAATAATATTACAGCTCTTAAGAATGTGTCATCAGAAGTAACCCCTTAGTTTTAAATAACTTGCACATATATTATTCAATCAAAAATAATTTCCCAGTTAAATTTTGTTGAATTCCTGGGAATGCTGAAATTTCGCGAAATGAAAATGCTGACAATGCAACCAGAAGCTCAAGCCTGACGGGCAATTTTTTTATTCCATTGCCTGATGCATTCATTATAAGTAATAAAAATAATTCAAAATAAATGTTGGCATTCTCAGTGGGCAAAGTTATCTACTAATGAACTGTTTTAAAAACGACCATCAGTCAAAGATTTCAAAAGCAAAACTCTAACCAGAAATAAAAACGTCATTATCGCGAGACTTCGAATGGCCTACATCTTTTTGATCCCAAAATATCTTCTGCACTTCGATCATGCTTCACTTTGTAATAAATGCAATTGTGTTTTAATGGATTAGCAAACTCTGTGCGAATACCAAGATATTAGTATATGACAAGTTCATTTCGGAGCGACTGTTTTTAACTTAAAATACATTTCATGTTATAACCCACATTCAAATATTTTTACTTTTTAAAAAGATATTGAAATTTTACAAGACATTTAATTGTATCCTTTTTTTTATGAATGCTTTAATCTTTAACACTAAAAAGCATGTCTAATAAATGTTTGGAGCAGAGTAACTACACCTAGTCCTTGTGCCATAAAACCAAATAAAATTATTTCAGATAATTTAACCATCATTTTTAACTAAACAGAATCCAAATCATTTTTTTAAACTTAATTCTATTAAAGTCATACTAATACGTTTGAAAATGCATTTTATTAGCGTTTAATAAATTGCATTGAAATGCTATTAAAAAGCGTTATAGAAAAAGAAAGGAAAGGATAAAACGGAAACTAACTAATAAGAAAGTGTTACTAATTATGTAAAAATAATTATACATTGAAAATACTTATTAATATTGTGATATAAAAAATAAAATTATGTTACAAACGAAATTTTGAAGAAAATAATTCATATAGTACCTTATGCATTAATACATTTCACATAACTATGTATTATAAAAACATTCTTTATTTCAAGATAAGCAACTAATTAAGAAAATGTTTTATGAATTTTTAGATTTGATTATTTCATTTTATGAAATACTATTTTGTCGAAGTTATCATAATCAAATATAAGAGATTTATAAATTATTGTAATTCTGTTCGATTCATTTACTTTTATTGTAATCAAAACATTTTATATTAAAAAAAAGACATAAAAGGTCAAGTAATGTGTGAAATTCATAGCAAATTCAAAATAATTAAAAACGTATTGCTAGTTGAAATTCGATTAACTATTTCTATGATCATGTTACAACAAATTTCGGTAATTTAGTGTAACAACCTTGTTTTATATATATATAATAAATTGAAATATAACGATATTTTTCTACATTTTGAGCCAATGCGATTAAATCTCCAAGTGTCTCGTAAAATTAGACAGACATCAGCAGTCTTTGGGTGGGGAATTACGGGACAGTTGCCACGGTCCTTCACTTCAGAGGAGGGCCTCAAATCGAATAGAATTTTTTTTATGTTGCCTTCTTTAATGAACTTTCTTTAACATTGCTTTTCAAACACAAACAAGGCCCCCCAAAGAAGTTTTTGCCCTGGACACCAAATAGGCTAAGTTGGGGCCTGCTTTCTTGGTGCAGCTTCAAATAAACAAAAGCACCAAAAATGAAGGATGATGTGTTGATTGCGACACATATAAGCCAGATAACATCCATCGGACCGAAGTGCACTTTTGGCCCAACGGATATGTTACGCGGCTACTAACCATAAGATTGGGAGTTCGGGCCTAGCGCTATCCGCTACACCTAAAACGACCTCACGTTGCTTCTCTCTCATATACAGCACATTCTTAAATTGTTTCTTCTGAACATTCAGCAGGGTGGAAATACTGCGCGTTTCAATGTTCTGCACAACCTTCAGAAGAGGAGGGGATCAGTTTTTTAAATAAGAAAAAGGGGGGATTATCGGAGAAATTTCGGATTATTATATTTTAAAAAAATCATTGTAGAAGAAACAACAAAATGAGAAATTTTATTCTTTCACTTATATTCCATTGATTATATCCAATGATTAAAAATTGTAATTGAATTGAATTAATTTGTCGAATACAATTCACTGCACTCATAAGAATTATGAAATTAATAATTTCATAATTCTTATGATATTAAATAAATGCATAAGAATTATGTTTCAAATCCATTTCTATAAATACAATATACACTGAAGTGACAAAAGTCATGGGATAGCAATATGCAAATATACAGATGGCAGTAGTATCGCAGCGAAAAAGTATAAATGCGCAGTTCGTTTTCCAGAGCTTTCATTTGTGTTCCAGTTATTCATGTGAACAGGTTTTTCGTGATTGATGGCGGCACGACGAGAATTAACAGACTTTGAACGTGGAATGTTAGTTGGAGCTAGACGCATGGGTCATTCCATTGCGGATATCGATAGTGAATTCAACATTCCGAGATCCACAGTATCAAGAGTGTGCCGAGAGTAGGAAATTTCAGGCATCACATCCCATCATGGACAGCGCAGTGGGCGACTACCTGCACTTAACGACCGAGACCGCCGACGTCTGTGTAGAATGGTCAATGTTAATAGACACGCAACACTTCGTAAAATAACTGCAGGAATCAATGTGAGACGTACGAGGGACGTGTCCGATAGGACTGTGCGGCGAAATTTGTCTTCCTTGGGCTATGACAGCAGAAGGCCGACTCGAGTGCCTTTACTGACAGCATGACATCGCCTGCAGCGACTCTCCTGGGCTCGTGAGCGTATCGACTGGTCCCTAGACCAGTGGAAAACCGTGGCGTGGTCATGATTTCAGTTGTTACGAGCTGATGGTAGAGTTCGAGTGTGGCGCAGACCCCACGAAGCCATGGACCCAAACTGTCAGCAAGGCACTGTTCAGGCTGGTGGTGGCTGCATAATGGAGTGGGCTGTTTTTACATGGCATGGACTCAGTCCTCTGGTGCAACTGAACAGATCATTGACTGGAAATGGTTATGTTCAGCTGCTTGCAGATCACTTGCAGCCATTCATGGACTTCACGTACCCACACAACGATGGGATTTTTATGGATGACAATGCGCCATGTCATTGAGCCAGAACTGTTCGTGATTGGTTTGAAGAACATTCCGGACAATTCCAGTGCATGATCTGGCCACCTAGATCGCCCGATATGAATCCCATCGAGCATTTATGGGACATCATCGAAAGGTCCGTTCGTGCCCAAACTCCTGCACCATCCATACTTTCACAATTATGGACGTCTATACAGACAGCATGGCTCAATATTCCTGCAGAGGACTTCCAACGACTTGTGGACTCCATGACACGTCGAGTTGTTGCACTTCGCCGGGCAAAAGGAGGACCGACACGATATTAACAGTCATCCCATGACTTTTGTCACTTCAGTGTAAAGGATGTTTAATGAATATATTCACTAATATTTTTTTTAGGAATCATATTATTGTCCTTCGTTCTAATAAGTAAACTTGGTAAAAGAAAGTTAATAGAATAGTTATCGATTGTCCTACAGTTATAATTAAAATTCAAAGATTAAAATTCTTTTTATATTAACTTACCATTCACAGCATAATCTATAGAATCAATAAAGATGAGCATGTGTTTGTAAGTGGTCTAAATGTCAGACTATATACGTGCTAAATGTAGGGTAAATATATACCAAATTGATTTACAACGACCGAATTTGCACATATACACGCCGAAAAATAGGAGCATGCAACCCTAGCAGTGACGTTTTTCTTTTATTTAATAAATTAAAAATTAAGTAGACTCACAATTTTCTGTAATAACTTTCCAATTAAATATTATCATACAAAAAATGAGAAACGTCTTTAAAAAATTGTTTAGGTAATTTACAACATGGACATTTGTGTGAAATAACACTATCGCAAATTTTTTTTAAAAAATAGAAAAACTACAAATTTTTATTTTTATTTTATGTACACATACATAAGACAATTAAAATAACACTTGTTCAATGCTTGGCCATTTTACAGTGCCATTTCATGTACATGACGTTTTATATAAAGGTAACTGTAATTAAAGATAGCCGCTATGTCCGATGAAACCGCTAGCCGACAAAGGCAACTGTCTTGGGAAAAAATGTAATTTTACTTTTGAGATTCATTTCAATAAATCCTGTTTACTTTGTCATTTTCAGAAATTACTGGTTTGAACATATAAAAGCTAATGATTACGGTAATGTAATTCTACAAGCTGTATTTTAGACTTATTAATTTCAAAATGGAAAATACTTAAAATAGGTTTTAATAAATGCTTTTAACTAAGTGGTTCACAGTACTGCCTATAATATTGCAAATAAAATTGAAGCTTATAAAAAAATCTGCAATTATATTTGGAAAAAAAAAAAAGAATTGAATATTTGTATGTTTAATTTTTTGTAGTAAATTTAAATATGATTTCGCTTCGGTTTCGAATATAATGTGGAGACTCTCATTAAATTTTAAAATAATTACTTACATTAAATATATTACTTACATTAATTTGTTAGTTTTACTTTTAGAAACACTATATGTGCTAACACTAATGAATAGCTTTTCGGCGTCTTTACATTTTTCAAGAAACTTTTTTTTTTGTCTCTTAGGTTGAAATAGTCTGAATACCTAAGAAATATACTTTTAAACCCTGCAATGTTTTTTAAAAATAGTAATGGTGCATCCAGTATTAATAAATCAAGTTAAAATTCGAAGAATCGAACACGAATCTGCCAATTTGAAAAAAGAATTTGAAATTTTTAATGATTTTAAGAAATGTTATTTAATTTGTTAATTATTTTAATTTCAAGTTCTAATTACTCATTCCTGGAGAAAAGAGTAAAATGATGATGAGATATCTTCTAAATTTTAACTAATGTTAAACTATTTCTTTTGTAAAATTTAAAATTGATCTTTTTCGCTCCTGACATTTTAAAAATAATTTGATTCTATTTTTTTTTGTCTGGTTGCCCAAATTAATGGTTTAAAGAGGAAGCAAAGGCGGTTTGTTATTTAATAAAATATAGCGAATACTTACAAACTGATAGCAATATAATTTTTTTATAGAAGATTGAAATACATAAACTTAAAATATAACACAAGGTAATTAACAGACTATTATCAGGAAACTACAATAAAGTACTTAGATATTAATAAAAATTAAAAACTATATAATTTCAGCCATAAAGAGCATTCATACATGTATAACTTTTGAGCTTAATACCATTAAATACTTTAAAAAAAATTTGGTTTCTAATGGTATTTATGTTATACTAGCGATGAATTAAATAACAATATTAAAGCAAATTAAAAATGCCAAATTTTTCATTGTTTGCTGTATATTACAATGGGGATTATTTCATTTGTGTCTATTCAAAATTAAACATTTCTACAGGCAAAACATGACAGCATCACTACATATAAAGGAATATAAAATTAAATGAATTTACTCATATTTCAACGCCGTTTTAAAGCAAAATGAGGTTTGCTTCTGTACGGGATTAACAATTTTGAAACATAATTAATCCTACGGCTATGTTCATTTCAAAAACATGCACAATATGCTCGAGTCCAAATGGTTCAGGTTTCTTATTTCAATTACTAACATTACATAGATTTCCAAATTTTGAATAAGATGAATAGAACAATATCTTTTTGCATTTAAAAAAGCATTCAGCATAAAACACAAAATTATGTATACATATTTATCTATATTTAATTCAAGAAAGCACAAAAACTGAATACATTAGAAGTTTCCCTTTTTTTATACAAAAGAAATTAAATTACATAAATTTTGGTCCATTTATCTTCATTATTTTTTTTAAAAAAAAGTAGTTATTGAAATACAATGAAGATATTCATTTCTACGTTGATACTATTATATGGACAAAGTTACATGTTCATAACTTTTTCCAATACACAAAAATTTTCCTCAATGAGCAATCATTGAAATACAATTTGTCCATACTTGATTCAAATGCATGCTTAGTTTTCATGATGTTTTATAAACAATTTAGCTTTTTCTCACCATTAGACATTACCAGCAAAAAAATGTACAGGATGCATAGTGAGAAAATGCTTCAGTAATTAAGGACTTTTACACTCGTTTCAAGCACCTTTTTACATTCATGCATACATGAGCCTGCTTAGTTTTTAAATATAGGATATATTCTATTTTATAAAAAGTTTTATTTTTATTAATTTTTAAAAAATAAATTTCAAGTATGTATTTTTGAAATTTTAAGCTATTTCTGTAATGTCATGGTAAATTTAATATCTATTTCTCCAATAACAGTAATTTTTAATATTCATGACAACAAAACTGTAGAAGTGTCTATTGTATAACATATTTCATATGACAAAAACAAAAAGGATCATAGTTTTATCATTAAAGAAAATCAATCAAGATTTAATCAATCAGTTAAATTTTTTACTCTTTTATAAGATAAACAAATAGAATTTGGCTTCTTTTTCAACATTTTTTAAATAAACAAAATATTAATTAAATTACATAGATACATTGAATTAACATTGGCATTGATAAAGATGTATAGCATGATCAAACATTTTGTTTTTGATTTTTATATATGCTGCAACAAATGAAATTCGACTTGGCAGGAATCTAAATTAAAATCCCCTACAGCTCACATATACCATATAGAGCAGTTTAGAACCTTTCATTTGCCGCCTTATAAACCTGGGAGATAAATCATAGAAGGACGGCTAACATCATAAGACTGGTACAATTGCCAGAAATTGATGAAAGAACAACAGTAATTGATAGAGCAATTGATGCTAGATGCAATACTATAACTACTTTTTTCAGATTATTTTTTTAATCAAAGATAACAATTAAATAGTAGAAATAATAAAAGAAATTTGATAGAAAATAATAGTAAAAAAATTGTTTTATCCCTTCTTATTTTTCATGTTTAGCACTGGGCTTTTTAAAATGTTTTGGAAATTTCAGGAAAAAATGCTTTTTAAGCTCTATGCAAAAATAAGTTAATTTTTATTACTTTAGTTTTAAATGAAGTAAGAAAATGTATTTATATATTTTGGGAAAAAATGAAATTAAATTCAAAATTCCCTTTTTAAATATAAATAATGGAAACAAATTCACAAAGATTTAAATATTGGAAGCAAAATGAAAATAAAAAGAAATAACAATTAATAATTTTTTATAGTAGTTTTTGAAGCTAGTGTGAGAATAATTTGAAAACATAAATAATGCATTTTTTTAAATAGTAATTTTTAAAGCTAGTGTGAGGTTAAAAGCTGCATTGCCTTGAATTATAACATTAACATTATTAAACATGAGTCAACAATCCAATAAACAAGTAGCATTTTTTGAAATTCAAACAATCCTTTTTAAATTTTTAGAATAGTGTAAAAATATTTTTTATTCAATAATGCACTTTGATGATATGGCAGAAATAAATCCTGTTTATATTTTAAAATTAAACTTCTAATTAAAATTTCAAAAATTACATTCTTAGTTCTTAGAGGCAGCTTTCTGCCATATTTCACATTCCTAAATTTAATGTTAGATTCCTAATTTTCCTAAATTTTGTCAATAAGTCAAAACTTCATTGGAGATTTCAACGGGAAATATATACATATACATCTTTATGAGTTACAAAATGAGAAAAGCAAAAAACGTAAATAAAATAAAATCTGAATTCTAAAGAATAAAAGTTTTGAAAATCTGTTTTTGAAATTTTGAGTACCAGATACAATAGATTTTTTTATCCATACAAAAACTAAAATTTGTTAAGATTGGTCCAACAAACAACAATTTTCTAGTGTACGAGGACATTAAAAAAAAAACAACACCAGAAAAGAAATCACAATCATTCAAAATCTATGGCTTCAAGTTGAAATCTCATAAAATTTGTATACTACGAAACGACTAACGCATTGATTAAGAATTCAATATACCTTGTATAGTATATCCCTTTAACACGTTGTACAAGACATTGCTCCAAACGAAACATCAAAGAGAAATATGATCAAAAGTGTAACGAACTAAAGAGGGTTCACTGTAAGCGTTTTTAGACCTCTTTAGGGCACCAAAATCATCTTGCTATATTCATATTTTCCGTCTGCTGGACAAATCTTCAGATTTTTCTTTCAAATTACATGACAAAGTTCAGCATACAAGTATCAAACATACCTGAAGCAATATTTTATAAATTTTTGAATTCTACAAATTATCTAACATCTTTCGAAGTTACAACAAGTATGATAGAGGGAACTTTTTATTTACAGAATATATTTACTTAAGTACATTATTTTACAGTACATACATTTATTTACAGTATATATAAACAATAAATACATTCTCAGTCTTTAAATATAAATATTCATCGAGAGAAAATGATCGATTCAAAAGAGAAAATGAAACTTTTTCTTTTTAAAACAATGTATTTTAACATAAAGGCAATAAAGGAACCAAATACAGTGTAAGTTTTTTTTTCTTTTGACAAATAAGCTTATACTGCAATCACAACAAAAGACAAGCAGATTTCATAGAATCCTGACTACATTTATGAAGACGCAGTATAATAGCCATGCTAATAATTCAGTTACAAAATTAGGTAGCTTTAAGGTCGAAATGGACCCAAATGTAACAGCAGAATTATATGATAAGGTCTTTGTCCATATTAAAATCATTTTCTACATTTTCATAGCGCATTATTAAGAAATTTGTGTACGATGAACTTCAGTAAACCACATCTCTTTTTGAATAATTCTGTGGAACTGCATTTCAAAATTTAAACCTTCGGGGCTCAAAACTGAGACCTTAACTCAAGCCATGGCAGTCCCATGAAATGAGCTGAATGAAGTACTTATGAGATGAAATCTCTGCATCACTGACCCAGTGAAAAGAATCTCTTAACACTAAACAAATAAATATTTTAAAATTTGAATTGAAAAAATATCATGCTTACATTAAATGTGTAATCAAATGGGTATGAAATCATATATCCCATTTAAAAGTAGAAACAAAATCCTACATTCTTTTAAAACTTTAAAAATTGTTGCAAAGAGAAAAAAAGTACATAAAAAACATGACCAATAAAACAAATAAAGAAATATGATTTTAGAATAAAACTCAAACATATATAATTATGTTTTATTTAATTAAATCGAATTCTTCTCTATTTATATAATTTTTATTGGCATGCTTAAAGAAAATATTTTATGTGTAGTAAAAAAACAAAGCATTTCTTCCCAAATAAGATAAGAATCACGTAATGCAGATTATTTTGAAAATCATGCAAGATGTTCAATTATTTAAGATTTAATTCAATTATTTAAGACATAAATATTTAATATTGACCATAAAATAGAGGATGAGAAAATAAAATAGCATCATCACTAAATTGGTGGGAAGAATGGTTTATGTTTATAAATTTCAAGAAAATATATATATTCAGATGTATAATTAATAGCTTTTATTTGTTTAAAAACAAGTATCATAAATATTTTTTGGGGACAAACCAAAAGATAATATTTAAAATAAATCTTTTATGTCATCATTTTTTTTTTCAATTTGCTAAAAACAATTTTTACAAAATGAAGGAATAGCTTAAGTGAAATACATAAGGAAATGCTTAACACAACCTTCAATGATGCCAGACATCATTCATGTCAATATTATAAGCAGTCAAGTTTCCAAAGCAATATTGTTATAAATTATATCAATATAGTCATGAATTCATGACATTTAAAACACAAAGATTTCATGCTTATTTAAAATAAGAATGTATTTACAAAAGAAATTTCTGTTAGTGCAACTTTTAGCAGGATAGAATAAAAAAATTAAATGTTAAATAAGTGGAAAAACATTTTTCATACAGTATGGAAATAGTCAATTCAAAAACTTTGAACATTTAACAAACAAATACCATCTAAAGTTCTTTTTTCATGTTTGCTATAAAACTTTGTATAGCAATTTTACAAAGAGATAATTTTTTATCACTGAGTAATTTAAATTAAAAAAACTGCCATATTCAATGTTAGTATATAATAAATTTCTTTCTTTTTTAAAAATCTAAATTGGAATTGACAGGTTCAAAGTTATGTTTTCTTCTCGTCTTTATTGAATCGAAACACAAAATCATTTGTGGAAGAGATATCAGCACGACTTTGCATTTTCCTTGAAGTGAGTTAAGATTCTTTCCCAAAAGTCCATACAAAGTTCTTCGTATTTAAAATCCTGCTTGATCACTTTGTACGAGAACAGAGACCGTAGTACTTCTTCAAAAAGAGGATTATCAAAATAATTCCAGATCTTTTCCCCCATTGGTAAAAACAAATTTTGATGAGACCATTTCACATAGAGAAGGAGTTTCTTTAATATTTCCTCTTCTTTAATATTCCTCTATCTTTAATATTTCCTCTTCTTTAGTTTCTCCATACAGACAGGAAATAAGATCATTACATGTGGTCTTTGTTACAGAGGAAAGAAACATCTTTCTTGCTTGTAACTGAAAAAAAGTACAGAAGATACAGGTCGGAAATTCTTCATCAAGATCAAGGTATTCTGGGAATGTCCTAAATCCATGGAACCCTATATCTCAGGTGCATACCTCACCTCCTTTTGGCAGAAAAAGTTAGTTAAACGCTTAGCATCATATCTAATGCTGGTCTGTTAGAATTTAATTAGTTTCTTTGATTTGAATATAATTTGGAATAAAACTCTTTCTTCATCCTCACTGATTCAAAACAGATTCTGACATGGTTGGAGATACGATTGTATATCTTTGCCGTTTCCTTCAAGTGATTAGGGCTTATTCCCCAAAAGTCCACATAAAGTTGATTGTAATCAAAATCCTGCAATGTCTCTTTGTTCAAGAATATAGTCGCTAGTACTTTTTCAAAAAGAGGAAAATCAATATAATCCCACAACTTTTGCACCATTTGTAGAAACAAATTTTGATATGGCCAAATCAAATAGAGATAAAGGAACTTGGGAACGTTTATCTTTAATATTTCCCCTTCTTCTTCTTTAGTTGCTCCATACAGACATAAAATGAGATCATTATATCTGGTCGTTGCTAAAGAGGAAAGAAACCTCTTCCTTTCTTGTGGCTGCAAATATGGAAAGAATGCAGAGAAAGTACAGGTCGGAAATTCTTCGCCAAGCTCAAGGTATTCTGGAATGTCCTTTATCCAATGAATCCCACATTGGCCATTCAACCTTCTCATCCAAAAACGTGTAAAAGGATTTTCATTTACGTTTTCTCTATCAAATTCCCCCATTTCTTCCCACAAAGTCTGTATACTTTCTTCTAAAAAATAACTGCAGGCTAATTCAAACCTCACATTGATAAGAACATCATTTCTTAGTACCAATTGCTGCATTGTTTGCATTATATCGAGGCTCCCATCACTTTTCCATTGAAAGATTTCTTCCACATTCCTTAATTCCGAAAAACCTCGATGATCCCAGTGCCATTGTGCAATAGCATTATTCAAGCCTATAATTGCCCGCAGTATATTCTCTCTTGAATATGCAGGAATGAGAAGTAATTCCTCTCTTACTCTATTTATCTCCGGATTGTCTGTATTAAGAGTTAAAAGATTTAATCGATTCTTATCTTCAAGGAGCATATAGCAAGTTTTGAGATTAATACGTTTGGACAATAGTAAAGCTAATTTAACCACCGAAAAGTGGAAAAGCGAAGGCATGAAAGGGATTACCAGTTTTGAATCATTAATAGATACTGCCATTGTCAATTTATCCCTAGGTGGAATAGGAATTATTTTTAAGAAAGTCTTCAGCAAAATCTCAATGTAACCTGGAAAAAAAAGAAAGAAAAAAAAACTATGGATTTCATATACAATACAAAATGCACATTTCATTGCAAACATATTTTTAATAAATTAATAGAATTTGATATCAAACTTAGACTAAAGCTTGCATTACAGTGCATAGTGAAAAAGTACGTAGTTTAAAAATTGTTTTTCTTTTAAAATATAATAATTACGGCCGTATTCAACAAACCGATTGATAAACAATGGATCGTTTAATCAATGATAGTTCATCAAACAATGATCGTTCGTATGCACAAACGTTAGTTTTATGATCAAGCATTCAGTCAAGAGATGGTGATGAAGAAGCCAGGTTTTCCTGCAATTTCTGCCTGTTGGTGGATCTTCATTGATCCAAATACGTTACCTGATTATCACCTGAAACTTGGCGCTTTAAAATGTTCTTGTTATTATACCGGTTTTACACTCGCCAAATTCTAAGACGACAAGTAGGCAGCGCATGCGTAGAAATGCTGAAAAATTCTTTTCGGTCAAGAGTAAGTAATTGTCCCGACGGGACAACTACGAGCAGCTATATCGTACTTTTTCTTAGTGCCATGCGTTTGTAGAATTAGGCGAGTTTTTTTTTGGCGTGATAAAACTGATGACATCGTAGATCAATTCCGACATTTTTGGCTCTTTGCGATGCTAGGTTGTGTTCTTTTTTTCATTTATTGGCTACACCTTTTCTAGAGTTTTTCGAATTCATGCAAGTTTCGCCTTTTTTAGTTTTACCATATTTCTTTGTGCAAATATCAAACATTTTAATCATATGGTCTTTGAAAAAAAAATCCAGGGATGCCAAAATGGCAATTTTGAGCCAAGCATAGAATGCCTGAAACTACGTTATAAAATCGTGGCAAACATAAATCAGTCCCTTTCTACGCATGCGCTGCCTACTGGCCATCTCATAATTGACCAAGTGTAAACACGAAATTAAAAGATTTTCCCCTTTCTTTTTTTTTCTTGTCAGTCATTGACTCTATTGACAAGAAGTCATATTTCAATTTTTAATGAATTAATTGCCCTAATGTCTAGTGACAATTCCTCAGAAATGCTTCTATGATATCAACTCAGCCTTTCTTGGGGTTGTTTATCTGATTTATTCATAACGTATTCTGGATATTTTTATAGCATTTTTTTTTTTATTAATAGTTTCCGACTGAAAGAAATTTTTATCTGACTATTTAATCTCTAAAAGAGAATTTAATTTAATATAATTTATGCCCTTTGCTAATGAGAATACCTAAATAAGAAGTAGCAACTGTAAAAAGTATAATTTCAAATCAATCTAAACTGTGTGTGAAAATGGGAGAACTTTTATGAAAACCAATATATATTAAAACGAAACAAATAATGATAAGTCAAATTAAATAACATTATAATACTACTGAATTTTACTGAGCAAGAGAAGACAGTTTAATAGGATCTCATATGTAAAATTTTAAAATTTATTTGAATGAGTAAACAGTTGCTAACTTCAAAATATATTGTTCTGATAAATTTGAATAAGAGTGACACTAGTTATGATTATTTTAGAGCTGATACCTTTATACCAAGTATATGCAGGATTCATGAAAACAACCAGATCTTTATGAAAATTCTATATAGAGTGCAAAAAACTAAAAGTGAGGATTCTTTTAGCTTCATGAAACTTAATTTTCCTATTACCAATATTTAAAAATTTCTATACGGGACCTATTTTTTACTCGACTCTCTGTTGAAGATGTTTGTTGTTTAGGATTGAAAGGAATAAAAATGTACTCTATTATAACTAAGCAATCAATTAGAATTATTAAAACTAAACAGAAAGTGGGATATATTGTGATTGTTTTGAATATTTCTATAATTATCAAGAAAATTAATTTCTTTTTCAATCATCATTATTTAAATTCAAATATCATACTTATACATGTGTGTGCATATGTGTTAACTTTAGAACTTTCTGTTTCATGGCATAATCATCGCAGTGATGTTTCATATTTGGTCCTTTTCAAGATCTTCTATGTTTTTAATGAATTATACATCTTCCAAGCTATTAAGTTGACTGATTCTATTGGTTTTAAAAGCAGAATATTTAGAAAATATTTTAGTTCAGAATACTTTGTGAATTAACCAGAAATTAATATGAGCTGTTTTGATTGAAATGAAAGTACTATAAAAAAACTGTTTTAAAAACAATAGTAGTAGTGATGTATTTGGATATTTATTATCCAATTTATTATATAGATTGCCACCATTTGTGTGTAAAATTATATTCTTATAAACACTGAGCATAACAATGAGAATAGGAAAAATAAGCATTAATATAGTTTTAAATGTATGAAAACTTTTACAAAATCAAAGAGAGAGAAAAAGAATGCAACTATGCATGTTTCATGCAAAATTTAATTTAAATTTATTCCTTTTAGTTTATAATTATTAAATGAATAATAATGTAGCAAAAAATTAATTCTGATTTGTAAAGAAATGAAAAAAAAAATTAACTAAATTTTAAAAAGAAAATGTTAAGTTTTATAATTAAAACAGCTGATAATGAAAACTAAAATTAAATTGCTCATAATTCTTTTGGTTTTCTGAGGTTAAAGTTTAAACATTAAACTAAAGGCAATACACACTTCACAATGAACATTTAAGAATTTGAATTTCAGATATCTAACATGAATCAACTTTTCTTATACCTTCTTCAATTGTAAATGATTGTACATTTTCTTGAGATGTATTTTTATCTTTATAGTCCATAAAATTTAACTTCCTTTCTTTCGATTAGTCCCATCATCCCACAGTAGAAGCTTTTAATTTTGTTATCTCTATTCGCTGGTAGCTACTTTAACAGACATCATACTTTTTCCTTTTCTTTTTCATTTCTTTTACATATTTAAATGTTTTTAAATATAAATGATTATCATATCTTTTCCTCTGACACAACAATTAAAAAGTTAACTAATTCCTACAAAAAAGAAAGTAATGAATACCATAACTTCAATATATGTTTATACAGTATATAAACTTAGTAATACATCCCAGAAAAAAAAAGCTTAATAAAGCTTATACAAAAATTGTTTTTCCATAAAATGACCTGAATAATTCTTTGAAACACTAATAAGTTAAATGCACTATGGTGTTTTCATAAAATTTATTTCAAATAACTTTCATTAATGTCAGAAAAATTACAGTTAGAGGTAGCCATGGAAACAGATCATACAAGAAAGTTTATATAGCACAAAAATCAATCCTGTAAAACTATCACCAGACAAATTCATTAAATGATTTTAAAATAATGGAAATCCACCAAATTTGCTCTTGATAAACAAAAAATAATACTGAAATCACTATAAATATTCAAGAAATTTTATAGCTGAAATATACAGTAATACAAAATAATACTTCAAAAAGTTTTAAATTAATAAATATCAGTTCATGTTTTGTTTATAAATAGCAATTGATTTGTTCTTATATTACAGCATTATCAGGGCCTGACTAAGACAGGGGCATACCGGGCAGTTGTCCGTTTGGCCCCTACAAAAGTGGGGGCCCACAAATCAAATAGAAATTTTATTTTACATTCCCTTTTTTAGTGAATGTTCTTTATAACTAAAGTAGTAAATCAGAGGGGATGAAAAAGAAATTTTTGCCCCAGGCCCCAACTGGGTTAAGTTGGGCCCTGAACATTATAACACAAGTATTCTCTGTATATCAGATTTTAATGATGACATTTAAATCTGAAATTTCTGACCAATTCCTTATAAAAATTCAAAAATTCTAACTTTGCCTTGACAATAGATAATAAAATTAATTTTAAATAAACCAAACAGCACAATTTCATAGAATGGAGCAAAGTTTTCAAACTTTTTTATACATCATTAATAATTTAAAAAAATCATACTAAAATTTACAATATACATATAATAAAATTCAGTATTTCTATTCAAAACAAAAATATTTAATAGTTTACCTTAAATTAAAACAAAAGTTAGCAATAATTATATTTATTTTCTTTAAAATACAATTTTGATAATCTTCTTGTAATTGGAGAAATGGATGGTAACAAAACCATCAATTTCAGTTTAAATCCCCCAAAACAATGATATTAGATCCTTTATTAGTTTAAACATCACTAATTTCTGCATCCCCAAAACATCCCAAGTTATCAAATGCTTTCTTAAAACAGTTAATAGATTGTGAACATCCATTCTTGTGATATTCGCATTTTTGACTTTTGTTAACCCGGCACAAGCTAAGAATTTAATCAGAAGCATACGCCGGATAATAAACCTTCATCCTTCCTTCTTGAACATCCATTTTAGATTATCAAAAAATTGAGCAAAACAATAGGAAATCCACAACAGAATGGGTTTGGAGAATACTGATTTGACCTTTGAGGAGTGTTTAATCATTAACTGATATGTAACTACCGTTGGTAAATGCAGCCATTACTATATCAATCTTGAACAAAAATAATGCTAGGCTTGCAATAAATTATAATAACTATTTAGATCAAACTTCATAGAAGAAGGAAAAGTTCCAAAAATGTTTTTAGTGCTGAAATGCGAAATCAAATTGCATTTTGAGGAAATTGTGAACATAACACCATCAGATGTTCTAATAAGAAATTTTCTCTAAATGTTTTGGTTCATACTTCATTAATATAAAAAAAGTGCTTATTAAAAATATCATTTTTCTAGACTACTATTCAAAGTTTGTGAGCATTTCTGAAAATAAATCTCATTTGGAAATTAAATTATACTGCATTTGCGCCTTTTTTTTTTTCTTTTGTTATATTCTGACTAAATAGCTATAACTTGAATCTGAAAAAATATGAAAATTTCACTTTATACATTCATTATGTATTATATATCATTATATACATATATGTTTGTGTGTTTAGAAGTATAATTTAGTGCGCTATTTACTGCGCTAAGGATACCAAGTCGTCAATAAAGATGACGGACAAAATAAACAGATGAGAAACAGTTACCACTTTTTAAATTTAAAATTATGATGTTTGTTGATAAATATTGCAATTTTTATTTTAATAGGAGGTTTATTTAATCTGCATGTGAGATTTTTATTTGAATTTTTTTCAAATCTTTTGGACCATTATCGCTGCTACAATTTTGAAAAGAAATTTTTCAAACCGGCTGCGCCGTTCAATTGTGTAAAGAGCTAAATTTAGAGTATGCGATGCTTCTCGGCATATGAAGGCATGGGTAGAACTTTTATTAACTTAAAAAAAACATCCGGCTGCCTCGCATAGCAGTGATTCTGTTAGCTTCGCTAGCGCATTGAAGATGACTGCGAAGATCACAGGGACAATACATATAAACGTGCTTTTCTAACTTCATCAACTCGTAAAAGATATATATATATATTCTACTCACTTGTTATTACTGGAAATACCACTGTATAAAATCTTCCATAATTACTATGGGTGAGAACATTTTAATTTCAGTAATGAAAAATAATATATTTTGAATTCCCTTGTATCTGTGGAAAACGAAATCCAATCCAAATTAAATACAAGATATGGAGTTGAGGTGCAACCGGTATGACACTTCTACTATCTCTGGCACCTTCCAATTTAATGGAATACATATAGAGAGAGATACATAAATCACCTTTTGTTGAATAACAAATAATTTTGCGATTGTTATTTTTAAATGTGTATTCAAAATATCTGTTATTTCTATGATGTTATAAACTAAAAATTATTAATTAGTATTAAATATAAAATTTATTAATATTAATTAATACTAAGTTTACTAATTTAAGAAACGGACGATTGAATTATTTAATTTATTTCAGCTTACTTTTTATTCATTTACTTTATTTATTGAACCAAAATATTTTCTGAAAAAGTTGAATTAAAAATAAATGCAATTTTTTAAAAAACGTTTGCTTTAGTTATAAATTCCAAAAATAAATAGCGACAAGGAAGCGGACAAATTGAATGCCATTAGGGACTCAAGGCTCTATCGCACTGCAAAATACCGTCTACACTATCGTCGACAGTTGTCTAGAGATGCATAATAAACCTTTTTTTGAGTAACAAATAATTTTGCTATTGCTATTTTTAAATATTTAATCCAAATATCTGTTATTTCAATCATATTATTAATTAAAAATTATTAATTATTATTAAATTTAAAATTAATTAATTATAATTAATACTTAATTTAATAATGTAAGAAACACGTGGTTGAATTAATTTATCTATATCAACTTATTTTTTAAAATTCTTTTTCAATATTATTTATTTAATTTATTTATTAGAGTAAAGAATTCTCTGAAAGCGTTGAGTTAAAAATAAATGTCATTTCTTTTAAATTTTCGATTTATTTGTAAATTTTACCAATAGATGGCGCAAGCGAAGTAAATAAACTTGGATGGCCATTGTTGGAGTCAGATGTAACCGTCCAAAGATAGCCACGACTATGTCACAGCAATAACAATGACCTTCATAGGATAGCGGATTGTCAAGTGCGAATATTGGAAAGTCAAGGCCACTACAATTGATTGGAGGGGTGTGTAATAAAATACAAACATTCTGAAAACCAAAACTAGGCTTTAATCAACTAGAACAACCGATTGTTTTAAATAATAAACATTGATGCCAAAAGCCGTAGCATAAATAAGTCTTGCCATAACAAAGGTTATAAAACAATATTTTGTTACGTTTTTAGCGTAGCGGGTTCGGATTGAATTGACTTTATTCGAGGACAGCACAAACAAATTTATTTACAGCTATTTACATGTATATACAGGATTACTTGAAAAAGTAAGACTCCAGAAAGCACAATCCAGCAATAATCAGTCACTTACAGCGTAAATGCAAATCTTACCCACAATAAATACAGTTTGTAAAACAGCTATAGTATAGCACAGCAACAGTAAATCACAGCGAGCTCAATAACACAGCGTTAACAGCAAACGCAAACACAGCTCACTAATAACAAGCGAAACTTCGTTAAGTAAAGCGAAACGCTTCTCTTTTAGAGAGTAACTGCAGAAAGCGGCAACCCGCCTCTTATATAGTCGGGCGAAAGCACCGAGAGGCTTCCGTAATCAGGGAGAAACACCGAGACGCAGCCAGATTTGTCTCGGGGTTACCAGAATATTCCTCCCGCCAAGTCAACCCGGCTGGCGCAGAGCACCTTGTGACGCGCCGCCAACGTTTTCACCTCCGGCGAGCGTTCGCCGGCTTGTAACATTGACCCCTCCTCAAGGACTGCACGTCCCGGGCAGTACAGACCCTGAGCAGAAGACACCCAACAGTTACAATACATAGACACAAAGTTCCAGACATAAACATTTAAAAATAATTAGCATAAAGACACTATTTACAAATATACATGTCATATTTCATAAATGAGGAAACCATGGTTTCAACTAAGTATTTGACAAGTTACCATAATAAGACCCAAGCCGGTCGTAATGTACTACTCTTGGTTTTGAGTTCGGTGACTTCCTTATTCGAACCACGACGTCATTCAGTCTTTTCAGGACTGTATAAGGTCCTTCCCAGGAAGACTGCAACTTCGGAGAGAGTCCCTTTCGTCGAATCGGGTTCCAGAACCATACCTTGTCACCTTCCTTGAATTCATGTCCGGTGGCTTTCGTGTCGTACCTGGTCTTCATCTTCTCCGTCGCTATGTTGATCCGATCTCGGGCAAACCTGTGTACGTCTTCTAAACGGGCCTGGAGGTCTTGAACAAAATTCACAGGCGAAGAAGGCGTATCCGGAGGACACCCGAACAGAAGATCACAGGGCAGTCGGAGTTCTCGTTCAAAGAGCATCTTGGATGGTGTGAAGCCAGTCGTTTCGTGAACCGCGCTTCTATAAGCAAGCAGGAACAAGGGTAGTTTCTGATCCCAGTCTTATTGGTTTTTCGAAACGAAAAGAGAGAGGTTATTTAGAATAGTACGATTGAACCTCTCTACGATGCCGTCTGATTGGGGATGAAGAGGTGTAGTCTGAGTTTTGTCGATTCGGAAGAGTTTGCAGAGTCCTTGACATACAGCAGAAGTAAAATTCCTCCCTTGATCGGAATGAAGCTGAAGAGGTGTTCCAAATCTGGAAATCCAGTTCTGAAGTAAGACTTCTGCTACAGTAGTCACCTCTTGATCAGGAATTGGATAAGCCTCTGGCCACTTCGTGAAATAATCCTTGACGACTAGAATGTTTCTATTTCCATTGTCCGTCCGGGGAAGAGGTCCCAAGATGTCATAGGCGATTCTCTCAAATGGTGCACCTACATTATACCGCTGTAACTTACCACGATTGCGTGTTTTAGGTCCTTTACGGGCGTTACAGTCATAACATGTTCTGCACCATTCTTGAACATCATCTTTCAAGTTGTTCCAATAGAAACGTTCCCGGACTTTATGAATTGTCTTCATGACTCCGAAATGGCCTCCTACAGGACTGCTGTGAAACTCCTTCAGAACTTGGTTTATCCTCGATCGGGGAAGTACAAGTTGCCACTTAACTGACTTCCCATCTTCGGACTCCCATTTTCTATACAAGATGCCATTTCTAATTTCGAGTGAATTCCAGAGAACCCAATAACGTTTAGTTCCAATACTGAGACTTGAAATGTCCTGCCAGTCAGGTCTTGAATTGTTTGATTCCATAAATTCCATAATCGGTTTAATGTCAGGATCATTTATTTGTTCTTTGCGAACCTCTTCATCACTCCAGGGATCAGATTGAGGTGGGACGGCTCCTGCGATTTGGTGCACAGTTGGTGTAACAAGCCCATATTTCTTTTCAGCAGAGGAGCAATAGCGACAACCCTCGGAGCAGGGCTTTCTTGATAAGGCGTCTGCATTTCCATGCAACGACCCTTTTCGATGTTTAATTTCAAAGTCATACTCTTGAAGTTTCTGTATCCATCAGGCTATCTGACCCTCCGGATTCTTGAAATTTAAAAGCCAAGTCAGAGATGCATGGTCCGTTCGGAGCAGAAATTTTCTTCCATAAAGGTAACTATGAAAATTCTCCACGGTCTTCACTATAGCGAGCAATTCTTTCCTGGTGACACAATAATTCCGTTCTGGTTTCGAAAGACACTTGCTCCAATATGCGATGACACGTTCGTGGCCGTCGATTTCCTGAGACAATACTGCTCCAACGCTCTCATTACTTGCATCTGTATCCAGGATGAATTGTTTTTCAGGATCAGGATAGGACAGGATGGGAGCCGATGTCAAGGCTTCTTTTAAGTCGTTAAATGCCTTTTCACATTCATCCTACCACAAGAATTTTTGTTTGTTTTCAGTTAGCCTGTGTAGTGTTCTAGAGATCAAAGAAAACCCCTTAACAAATCTCCTGTAATATGTGCAGATGCCCAGGAAGCTTCTAAGTTCATACACATTTTCAGGGCGGCGCCAGTCTCAAACTGCTGACACTTTTTCCGGGTCTGTTTGGACGCCCACTGCAGAAATTATGTGTCCAAGGTAGCTTACCTCATGACAGAACAAACGACATTTAGATGGATTCAACTTCAAGTTGGCATCTTTTAATTTATTTAGAACCTTTCTTAAATTACAAAGATGCTCTTCAAAATTCCGTCCGACTATGATGATGTCATCAAGATAAACGAGGCAAGCTTCTGGATTAAGTCCTTTTAAAACTGTCTCCATTAGGCGTTCAAAAGTTGCTGGCGCATTACAAAGGCCAAAAGGCATGACCTTAAATTGCCACAGTCCATGTCCTCCAGTTGTGAACGCTGTTTTCTCACGATCGTCAGGATGGATCTCCACTTGCCAGTATCCACTCTTCAGATCGAGAGTGGAGAACCACTTGTTCCCGGAGAGTGTATCTAGTGTATCATCGATTCGGGGAAGAGGGTACGAATCTTTCTTCGTGATGTCATTCAGTTGCCGGTAATCTACACAGAATCTTGTAGAACCATCTTTCTTACGGACCAAAACGATGGGAGTGGCCCAAGGACTAGACGAAGGTTCGATGACGTCCTTTTCTTGCATGTCATTTAACAAATCTTTCACCTCTTCCACTTTGGCAAATGGCAATCTTCTGGCGTTCTGTCGTATAGGAGGATGATTTCCAGTATTGATTCGGTGTTGCGTTAACTTTGTTCTGCAAACATCATCAGATGTTTGGGAGAACAAGTCTTTAAATTCATCAATAACTCTTCCTGCAGCAACTCTTTGCTCTTCATCCAATTCAGTGTCTTTAAGTAATTCCAGGCTCAAAAAGTCAGAAGACTCCTTTGATGTTAAGTGGGAATTCTTCTCGATACAGAACTGGAGAGCATTTAGCTAGAACTTCACCCTTCTTAATTAATTTTGATTTATTACTAACATTGATAACCCTGACGGGTACATTCTTTTTCGAGAGATCTACAAGACTGGAGGCCACCATCGTTCCACTTGGAAGACTCCCGTCGATGTAAAATTCAACAACACCAAACCGAAAATTCTCCGTTTCGCCAGTAGATCCCTCTAAAATTATTTCTCTTCTAGCTGGGATGACAAAGTCTGTTGAAGCAACAATCTGATGGCATGTATTTACTCTTCCAGAACCTAAATGGAAAAGAGTAACGACTTCTGATGTGGAATGCAGGGAGTTATTTTTAAAGTCAATTACAAAATCATATTTCTTCAGAAAGTCCAGTCCAAGTATAAAATCATCTGTAATTTCCACTACATAAACAGCATGGTCATCAGTAGCATTTCCAAATCTTATCACAATATTCATTTTTCCAATAATCGGGATTTTGTCACCAGTGACCGTTTGGAGGGTGACTTAGGGCGGTGTCCAGAGAATTTTCCTTCGGAGTTGTTCTGCAACATCTCTTGGTTACGTTGGCTCCTGTGTCAACGATCATTCGGCAGGGAGCTCCGTTGATGAAGGCTTCGACGAATAAACCATTTTCACCGCCACCTCTGGAAGATATCTGCAAAACTCAAAAATGGGACTTTTCTTCATCTGGCAACCTCCGCCCCGCGGGACCGCCAAATTCTAGTTTTCCTGATTTTTTTGCGAAGGATCTTTAGCCCGTTTATTTAAGCGGGCTGAACAATTCCTTTGAACATGGCCCTCGTCGCCACATTTCCAACATTTCACAGTTCTCTGGCCATGTTTATTGGGCCTTTCATCTCCTTTCCGGATAAACTGGCAAATTGTTTTTACCACTTCAGTTAGATTTTGCATCGAAGAATCTGATGCATCTTCAACCGTAGCACCTCTTACTGAGTGCCGATCTCACCGTGCAGCTTGCTGAGTGGCTTCAAATTTCATTGAATAAACCAAAGCTGATTTTAAATCCTTCAATTCAGCCATTCACAGGGACTTTTGTATCTCTGGATCCCTCACACCGTCGATGAAATACTGCAGGGCCAGTGTTTCCCGTACCTCGGCAGGACAGTCGGAGAAGGCAAGATGGGAGAGCCTCTCTACATCTGCTGCAAGCTCTAGCAGGCTTTCATTCGATCGTTGTCGCCGGGTCTTTAACTGAAGACGGCTATAGTCCCTGAGGCACTTTTCTCCGAAGCGGAATTCCAGAGCGTTTGAAAGAGCTTCAAATTCCAGATGTTGATCTTCGGGAATAGTTCTCAAAATATCAGCAGCTTCATCCCGTAGTGATGCAGCCAGTTGACGAGCCTTCGTGACTGGATCCCAACCATTGGCTTCTACGACGATGGAGAATTGAGTCTTGTAGACTTACCAAGATGTTTTTCCGTCGTACGTGGAAACTTTAATGCTTGATTTAGGAATAGCAGGTACAGGTTGAGTTATTTCAGGCTCTCGAACATTCGGGGATTGTTTTTCAGATTTTACCTGTACATCCTCCATTTTCACCAACCTTCCTCTCCATTTCTTGTTCAAATGTTTTAAACTTTTCGTCCACTTGTTCAAATTTCTCTTCAAAACTCTGCTGAATGCTACGAATCTTTGCATCGTTCTCTTGAACCTTTTCCGCCAAAGCATCCACTTTGTTGTTGATTACTTCGATAATATTAGCTTGGCCTTGTTCTATCTTCTTCTCCATATTCTCTTGGCCTTGTTCTATCTTCTGTTCTATCTTCTTCTCCATCTTCTCTTGCCCTTCTTTCATTTCTTTAATGAAAGCAAAAAGCTGTTCGAATTTTGTTTTCTCTGCTTCCTCCATCGCTCTAGTTTTCACCATTCAACCCCACTTCTAATACCAGTTGTTACGTTTTTAGCGTTGTGGGTTCGGATTGAATGGACTTTATTCGAGGACATCACAAACAAATTTATTTACAGCTATTTACAGGTATATACAGGATTACTTGAAAAAGTAAGACTCCAGAAAGCACAATCCAGCAATAATCAGTCACTTACAGCGTAAATGCAAATCTTACCCACAATAAACACAGTTTGCAAAACAGCTATAGTATAGCACAGCAACAGTAAATCACAGCGAGTTCAATAACACAGCGTTAACAGCAAACGCAAACACAGCTCACTAATAACAAGCGAAACTTCGTTAATAAAGCGAAACGCTTCTCTTTTAGAGAGTAACTGCAGAAAGCGGCAACCCGCCTCTTATATAGTCGGGCGAAAGCACCGAAAGGCTTCCGTAATCAGGGAGAAACACCGAGGTGCAGCCAGAATTGTCTCGGGGTTACCAGAATATTCCTCCCGCCAAGTCAACCCGGCTGGCGCGGTGCACATTGTGACGCGCCGCCAACGTTTGCACCTCCGGCGAGCGTTCACCCACTTGTAACAATATATATCACTACATTCACCCCTCCTCAACAATCGAAAGTCAATTTAATAAGTAACGTAATCACGAAGATATGCAGTTGGTCGTCTCTTTCGACCGGAATAAGAAGCGTTCGGAGTAGATGATTGTCCAGAGTCGTCGGCGCAGGAAGGCCAGAATTGTTTAGTTCCTGTACCGCTGTATCTTGATTTTCTTCTTCAATGACTCTAACGTTCTTCGGAGGACACGGTGCACGTTTTAGTGACTTTTCTCCAGGGTCAGCTTGCGGTGGGTGTAAGTTTGGCCCGGCGAGCCTTACTGCTAAGTCACCTTTTGGTGCCAAATGTCTAATAGAAACACTTGATTCCCGTCCATCAGGCAACTTTACATGTGCATAGTCTGGATTAGCTTCAATTAGTTCCACTTCCTGCACGATTGGATCATATTTGGTATGCCGCACGTGATTTTTCATTAGAACCGGACCTGGTTGGGTCAACCATGTAGGCAAAGAACGACCATTAAAAGATCTCCTGGGATGATTGAACATGCGTTCATGAGGAATAGCATTTATAGCTGTGCACAGCAGTGATCTGATAGAGTGAAGTGCTGGCTGAAGGACTTCTTCCCATCGTTCTGTCTCCATACCTTTTGATTTCAAGGCCAGAAGTACCGTCTTCCATACAATACCATTGTATCTCTCGACTTGTCCATTTCCTCTAGGGTTGTACGCAGTAGTTCTACTCGTTGCAACGCACAGAGAGTTGAGAAATGTTTTAAGTTCATGTGACATGAACGAAGCTACTCTATCTGAATGAATGTATGCCGGTGTCCCAAAGAGGGAATACATTCGTCAATACTTTTATAACAGTAGAAGCAGAAATGTCTTTAGAAGGGAATGCAAATGGGAATCTTGAGAATTCATCAACTATTGTCAAGAGGAAACGATTCTTGGATGAGGTAGGTAGAGGCCCTTGAAGTCCATGTTTAACCTTTCAAGGGGTGAAGTAACTTTTATTAGATGCCCTTCATTCTTGTAAAAACGCGGTTTTAATTCATTGCAACAAGAGCAAGAATTAGTTACTCTCTTGATGTCATCTAATGTGAAGGGTAAATTTTTAGCTCTAATCCAGTGGTACATCCGAGTTATGCCAGGGTGACATAAAGCATCGTGCAATTCTCTAAGACTTGTTCCGGTCTCCGGATATATTGCTGCTGTAATTCTTGACATTGTGTCCGCAGTTGTGTTACGTTTTCCTGGACGGTAAATTATATCAAATTTAAAGTTAGCCAATTCGAGTCGCCGTCTCATAATTTTTTCATTTTTTATTTTACTGGAGTGATGCTGGTCAAACATGAAACTGACTGATCTCTGATCAGTGATGACTTCAAAATGTCTTCCGATAAGGTAGTGCCTCCAGTTTCTCAAAGTCTCCACAATTGCATAAGCTTCTTTCTCCACTGAAAAGTGCCTTTGTTCAGCTGCATTAAGTGTTCTTGAAAAGAAAGCTATGGGACGTTCTGCTTGACTGAGAATTGCCCCAATGGCGAATTCTGAAGCATCAGTTTCAACTCTAAAAGGTATATTGTCCTCAATCATGGAGAACGAGGCCTCTGCTACGTCTTTTTTGAGAGAACTGAATATTTCCTTAGCCTCTTCAGAAAGAAGGAATGCTCCTTTCGTAAGGGATCGAATTTTCTCTGAAAATCTGGGAATCCAACGGCAATAGTGGGCGAACATACCTAAAGTCCTTTGAAGGGTTGCCATGTTGTTTGGTATAGGTAAGTTCATCAGTGGTGCGAGCCTATAGGGATCAGGTTTAATAATCTTATTTTCGATTAGATATCCTAATAACTTTATACACTTTGTTGAGAAATTACATTTATCCTGATTTATTGTCAAGCTATATTTTTTCACTACGTCCAAAAATCTTTTCGAATTTTGGTCATGTTCAGATTGATCACGACCTCAGATAGTTACATCATCAAGATATGGGAAAATGCCTTCGAGTTTTCCATCTTTAATTATGCTATCTATGTTCCTCTGAAAAGCTGGGACACCATTAGTGACCCCAAAAGGGATTCTCCAGAATTGATAAAGTTTTCCTGCGGCTTCAAAGGCTATATACTGTTTGTCGGATTCTAGAATGGGCACTTGGTGGTAGTCACTTTTAAGGTCAATGGTGCTAAATACTTTATATTGAGATACCTTCTGAATTAATTCATCTATTCTTGGGAGAGGGTAGGCGTCTAGCATTGTAAATCTGTTAATGGTTTGTGAATAATCAACAACCGTTCTCGGTTTGTGATTTTCTCCCTTTACTACAAAAACCTGGGCACGCCATGGTGAGTTACTAGGCTCAATCACTGCTTCTTTGAGCAATTTTCCCACATCATTATCAATGAATATTTTCTCTGCATTTGTATGTCGTCTTGATTTAGCTATGATGGGTTTGCAATCTGGTGTAAGGTTTGTAAATAAAGATGCAGGTGGAACTAAGGCAGTAGCCAATAAGCATATTTTAAGGGGCGATCTGTCACCGCGAAATTCAATTTTTAGTGAAGAATGTCTCTTTAGAAGATCATGCCCAATCAGAAAGTCAGCACACAGATTTTTCATAATTAGCACTTCAATATTAAAATATGTATGGGCTTGCATCTTTAAGGTAAGGAAACCATATCCAATAATATCCGAAGTCAAGGATGAATTAGCCATGGTTATTTTACCATAGTATGGTTTTACGACAATTTAGCATTTTTTCACATGACGCTCATTCAGGAAAGTAAGAGAGCTACCAGTATCAATAGGGGCATTTAATTTTATTCCATTTACTAACACTTTAGTTATCGATTTCTGGAGACAATGTGGTGTTGCTATAGCAGAAGCCAAAAACAATGTAGAGGCTGTAGTATTTGTGGTTTGCCGTGTTTGTCTTGATTTACACACTCTTAAGTAATGTCCTTTCTTGCCACACTTTCTTCAGATAACTTCTTTAGCTGGACAAGAATTCCTTAGATGGCGTTCGTTTCCACAAAAAAAAAAATCATTTTTCGGTGCTTGTTAGAACAGCTGAAGTCCATTGGGTTTCTTCTAAATTATCATCTGTGTGATCGATGGCAGCAACTGAGGTCGGATTGAACAAATTTGAATAAGATGCGGAATGTAGCTCAGCTAGTTCAAGTGATCTAGCCTGATAATAGGCTTTTTCTAATGTAATGGTGGCGTTTTCCAAGAGTCTTTCACGTATACGTGAACTCTTAATTCCTCGGATAAAAGCGTCCCTTATATACTCATCTCTATTTTGATCGGCCATTACCGTTTTAAATTCACAATCTTTGCTCATCTGTTTCAATATCTGGAGATATTCGTCGATAGATTCTCCCGTTTGTTGAGCTCTAGATGCTAGGAAATGACTGGCGAAAAATTTCATTTCGTTTGGCGATATATAGCGATTCGAGTAATTCAATAACGTCAGAGTATTTTTCTGAGTCAATAATATACCGAAAAACATTAGAAGAGACATAGTTACACAGTAATTGAAGTTTGTTATCGTCCGTAACTGGGTTTACCTGTGCGAGGAAATTAGCGAATATTCTTTTCCAGTGTTTCAACCTCGTTTCAGCTCCCGCACATGTCGGATAAGTATCGAACCTTTCGGGTTTTAAAAGTTGCTCCATCTTTCTGAATCAAGTAATGAGGCAGTGCAAAAAGATTCTAGTTGATTAAATTGTAATAAAAGACAAACATTCTGAAAACTAAAACTAGGCTTTAATCAACTAGAATGCAACGCTAACAACCGATTGATTTAAATAATATACAATGATGCCAAAAGCCGTAACATAAATAAGCGTTGCCATAGCAAAGATTATTAAACTATATATATATATATATATATATATATATATATATAT
>JAOUZG010050968.1:11206651-11221054 GCA_026289955.1 Argiope argentata | reverse complement strand
TATATATATATATATATATATATATAAAACTCTTAATTTCAATATCATAATATCAATAATATCATTCTAAAATATTCTCTTATTTCTTGATCCATTTCACTCGCTCTAGTTAATTAATTCAAGAGAAGCTGTGTAAAATTGCTGAAACAGCTAAACGCCTGTTACTTTCTCGCACTCCGTGGGAGAGATGAAATTTGCTGACCTAAACAAAATACTTTTAAAAAGATCCCTGTGTTTCCCTTACTTCTTACATGTGAGAATTGGAAATCCCCACTGAAATCCACGTTTATAAGCTCTGTAAAGAATATTTATCCCTATCAAAGTCTTGGTATTTAAGACCAGAGATAATGATTTCCCGTCCATTTTGTACACTTAGCTTTATCGTCAATTCTGTGCTGTATCGTTCTGTGTTGTGCACGTCGCTTTCGCTTGTAAATAATGCCAGCTCCCGTGATGGAATAAAAAGAACTTAAAAATTCACCCTGTTTTCTCCATGATTTCGGCCACGACTCTGCTATTTACTCTCAACAAATTATTAAGATGTGTTTCATTGTGTGTGTGTGTAGGATATCCCACAGAAGGGTTTTAATTAACCAACATCTGCCTTCATCTTGTTTTGTCAACATCCGATGATATATGAAATCCAAAGCAAGAGTTGTAAAGGTTAGATCATTTCCCAGAGGACGATAATTTTTAATTATCTTAGCATTCCAGAATAATACCATCTATCGGTCTTTTGAAAGTCTGTCCCAATTAATTTTGAGGCAGAGGCCCCATTAACTTTCGTCAAGAGAAGACGTCTGTCTTCACGCGTCAGTGATTCCCGCAAAGCTCAGTGGCTACGCGGTAATATATATTTTCAGTCATAATGTTTCCCTACCTCTAACGTCCTCCTAGAGGAAATAATCTATCTTTCTGATTATTAAATATCTCCATGTTTTAATTCTTTTTAATATTTCCCTGTAAATACTCCCCCTGTAAATATTCCCCTTTAACTCTAAATAAATTCTTTTATTTTTTCTAAAGAAGTCTCTTCATCCTTCGTTTGTAGTATTTTAATTTTGGTTTAGAAACTAACCCATAAATATTTTAAATAACCCTAGACACCACGCCACTAAAATCCCGCTATCTGAAGAGTCTAATTTTTGGAAGATTTATTTAGACTCTCTCTCTCTCTCTCTCTCTCACACACACAGTGTTTATAAAAATATAGAAAATAAATGGATTTAACAATAAAAAAATAACTAAGTAAGACTTATAAGATGTACAACTTCAAATTATAAGAAATTGTATCATACAATAAGTGACAAATTTAATAATTAATATCATTACCTGGAACAAAATTTTAAATCAGAAAAAAAAAAAACCCTAGTGTCAATCCAAATGTCATTTAAACACATTTTCAGAATATTTTATGTTATTTTTTGCATAAACTCGCATAGCCTCCTGCGACTTTGTATATTAACTTCATTTATTTAAAAAAAACATTAATTCAGCAAATTTATATTTTGAGAAAATTTTGAATTGAAATTTACAATAATCACAATTAAGATTAATGAATAAAATATATTCATCAGTGGTTTATAAAAAAAGTCTTAAAAATTATCAATTTCATATTTAGTAAATAATAAAATAAAATTAGTCTCATAACAATTGTTTTTTTTTATTTAAAACTACAGCCTTTAAAGATGCAATAAGCCGAACCAAATAAAACTGGAAATATCAGAAAGAGTCATAGAGAAAAAACCTGTTCAAATCTCCGCATGTGTTAGCTAATTGCCTATCTAAAAGAAAGATATTGATCCTCTTTTTCAGATAGTTTTTCCCGGAAATGGAGTCATAAAAGGTGGTAAAACGAGGAGTAAACCCGCGAAGAGGGCGAATGAAGCACAGACCTCTTAAGCACAAAACATTTGCTAACTAGCCGTAAACCTTTTACCCACACACCAATTTTAATCGATAGGAATGTTGAATGTTGCTTTGTTTTATATTTAACACACTTTGGAAAGGAGATTTAAAAGTATCTGAATGAAATTTCCTTTTAAGTAATACTTTTCTAAGGCTTTCCCAATTTTAAACTTTAATTCTTACAGAAAAAAACTGACATGTTTTGAAGACAATTGATTCAAAAAAAGTTTTTTTCTTCTATATCATTTAAAAAGGCACCGATTCTTCAAAAAAGAAGTTCATTTGATTTATAAATTAATTTCAGTCTTTATTCAAAACAATTACTTTTGTAAATAATAATTTAGTGCGGAAATGTTTGTACTCATAAGAAAGCTGAGAGCTACATGCATGCGTGCCCGAACAAAAGGGATCTCGTATTTAATGTATAATGGGGCCAATTCATGTAACGTAAAAGGTATGTGTCATTTGACTTCTGTGCAGGGCATTTAAATCTTCACCCGCAACGCTTTCCTCGATAAGTCTGACTTTACAATATTTGCATTTGACAATCCGCTATCCTATTTATGATTATTGTTATTGCCTGTGAAAAGAATAGTAGCCATCTCTGGACGGCCACACATGAGTCCCTAATGGCCATTCAAGTTTATTTACATCTCTTGCACTATATATTGGAAGAATTTAGAAATAAAGGGCACATTTTAGAGAAATGACATTTATTATTAATTCGACTTTTTCAAGAAATTCTTTACTCCCATAAATAAATTAAATAAATAGTATTGAAAAAGAATTTAAAAAATAAGCTGAAACAGATAAATTAATTTGACAACGTGTTTCTTACATTAGTAAATTCAGTATTAATTATAATTACAAAATTTTAAATTTAATAATAATTAATAATTTTTAATTAATAATGAAATGACAGATATTTGAAACAAATATATAAAAATGGCAAAAGAAAAATTATTTGTTACTCAAAAAAAGGTGGATTATGCATCTCTAATCTCTTCTACATGCATTCCTTAAAATTGGAAGGTGCGAGAGTATGAAAAATTCATAGAAGTTACAACTCAACTCCACATGGTGCAGTTAATTTTAATTTCGTTTTCTACAGGCGCATGTAATTTCATTCAAGATTCTAGTTTCTGTTTAACCCGGCAAACGCTAAGGGCCGCATTTCTGGAGCATGCGCTGGAGAACACGCCTTAATTCCTTCCTTTCTACTTGTTGCTTCGGAATATATTATTTTTAATTATCTAAATTAAAATGCTCTCAGCTATAGTAGCTATGGAAGATTTTATACAGTGGTATTCCCAATCATAAAAGGTGAGTGGAAATTACTTAAATTTTTTACGAGTTGATGTAATTAGGAAAGAATGTTTATATGTATTGTCCCTGTGATCTTCGCAGTTCTTATGTTCAATGTGCTAGCGAAGCTAACAGAATCCTCGCTATACGAGGCTGCTGGATGTGTTTTTTTTTTCCAAAAATTAATAAAAATTCTATTTATACCTTCATATTCCGAGAAGCATCGCATGCTCTAAATTTAGTTCTTTACACAATAGACCGGCGCAGCCGGTTTGAAAATTTTTATTTCAAAATTGTAGCAGCGATAATGATCCGAAAGATTTGAAAAAAAAAATTCAAATAAAAATCTCACATGCAGATTAAATAAACCTCCTATTAAAATGGAAATTGCAATATCTATCAACAAAGATCATAATTTTAAATTTAAAAAGTAGTAACTGTTTTTCATCTGTTTATTTTGTCCATCATCTTTATTGGCGACTAGGCATCCTTAGCGCAGTAAATAGCGCTCTAAATTATACTTCTAAACCCACAAACATCTATGTATATATTGATATATAATACATAATGAATGTATAAAGTGAAATTTTCATATTTTTTCAGATTCAAGTTATAGCTATTTAGTCAGAATATAACAAAAAAAGGCGCAAATTCAGTATAATTCAATTTGCAAATGAAATTTATTTTCATAAATGCTCACAAACTTTGAATGTGAGTCTAGAAAAATGATATTTTTAATAAGCACATTTTTTATATTAAGGAAGTATGAACCAAAACTTTTAATGGAAATTTCTTATTAGAACATCTGGTGGTGTTATGTTCACAATTTCCTTAGAATGCAATTTGATTTCGCATTCCAGCTCTAAAAACATTTTTGAAACTTTTCCTCCTTCTATCAAGTATGATCTAAATAGTTATTATAATTTATTGCAATCCTAGCATTATTTTTGTTCAAGATTGATATAGTAATGGCTGTATTCACCAACAGTAGTTAAACATGAGCTAATGATTAAACATGCCTCAGAGGTCAAATCAGTATTCTGCAAACCCAATCTGTTGATTTCCTATTGTTTTGCTCAATTTTTTGATCATCTAAAATGGATGTTCAAGAAGGAAGGATGAAAGTTTATTATCCTGATTAAATTCTTAGCTTGTGCTGGGTTAACAAAATTCAAAAAGATGAATTTCACAAGAATGGATGTTCACAATCTATTAACTGTTTTAAGAAAGCATTTGATGACTTGTGATGTTTTGGAGATGCAGAAATTAGTGATGTTTAATCTAATAAAGGATCTGTTTGGGGGATTTAAACTGAAATTGATGGTTTTGTTACCATCCATTTCTCCAATTACTAGAAGATTATCAAAATAGTATTTTAAAGAAAATAAATATAATTATTGCTAACTTTTGTTTTAATTTAAGGTAAACTATTAAACATTCTTGTTTTGAGGAGAAATACAGAATTTTATTATATGTATATTGTAAATTTTAGTATGATTTTTTTTAAGTATTAATGATGTATAAAAATGTTTGAAAATTTTGCTCCATTCTATGAAATTGTGCTGTTTGAATTATTTAAAATTAATTTTATTATCTATTGTCAAGGCAAAGTTAGTATTTTTGAATTTTTATAAGGAAATGGTCATAAATTTCAGATTTAAATGTCATCATTAAAATCTGATATACAGAGAATGCTTGTGTTATAATGCTCAGGGCCCAACTTAACCCAGTTGGGGCCTGGGGCAAAAATTTCTTTTTCATCCCCTCTGATTTACTACTTTAGTTATAAAGAACATTCACTAAAAAAGGGAATGTAAAATAAATTTCTATTTGATTTGTGGGCCCCCACTTTTGTAGGGGCCAAACAGACAACTGCCCGGTATGCCCCTGCCTTAGTCAGGCCCTGATAATGCTGTAATATAAGAACAAATCAATTGCTATTTATAAACAAAACATGAACTCATATTTATTAATTTAAAACTTTTTGAAGTATCATTTTGTAGTACTGTATATTTCAGCCATAAAATTTCTTGAATATTGATAGTGCTTTCAGTATTATTTTTTATTTATCAAGAGCAAATTTTGTGGATTTCCATTATTTTAAAATCAATTAATGAATTTGTCTGGTGATAGTTTTACAGGATTGATTTCTGCGCTATATAAACTTTCTTGTATGATCTGTTTCCATGGCTACCTCTAACGGTAATTTTTCTGACATTAATGAAAGTTCTTTAAAATAAATTTTATGGAAACACCATAGTGCATTTAATTTATTAGTGTTTCAAAGAATTATTCAGGTCATTTTATGGAAAAACAGTTTTTGTATAAGTTTTATTAAGCCTTTTTCATTTTCAATTTTAAAATTTGGGATTTTTTTTATTTTGAACTTTTTTGCTACATGGATATTTTATAAAAGCTTTTTTTTTTCTGGGATGTATTACTAAGTTTATATACTGTATAAACATATATTGAAGTTATGGTATTCATTACTTTCTTTTTTGTAGGAATTAGTTAACTTTTTAATTGTTGCTTCAGAGGAAAAGATATGATAATCATTTAAATTTAAAAACATTTAAATATGTAAAAGAAATGAAAAAGAAAAGGAAAAAGTATGATGTCTGTTAAAGTAGCTACCCTCGAATAGAGATAACAAAATTAAAAGCTTCTACTGTGGGATGATGGGACTAATCGAAAGAAAGGAAATTAAATTTTATGTACTATAAAGATAAAAATACATCTCAAGAAAATGTACAATCATTTACAATTGAAGAAGATAGTATAAGAAAAGTTGATTCATGTTAGACATCTGAAATTCAAATTCTTAAATGTTGATTGTGAAGTGTGTATTTCCTTTAGTTGAATGTTTAAACTTTAACCTAAGAACACCAAAAGAATTATGAGCAATTTAATTTTAGTTTTCATTATCAGCTGTTTTAATTATAAAACTCAACATTTTCTTTTTTAAATTTAGTTAATTTTTTTTCATTTCTTTACAAATCAGAATTAATTTTTTGCTACATTATTATTCATTTAATAATTATAAACTAAAAGGAATAAATTTAAATTAAATTTTGCATAAATTCTCTCTTTGATTTTGTAAAAGTTTTCATACATTTAAAACTATATTAATGCTTATTTTTCCTATCCTCATTGTTTTGCTCAGTGTTTATAAGAATATAATATTACACACGAATGATGGCAATCTATATAATAAATTGGATAATAAATATCCAAATACATCACTACTACTATTGTTTTTAAAACAGTTTTTTTTACAGTACTTTCATTTCAATCAAAA
Organism: Argiope argentata; assembly: GCA_026289955.1. Lineage (NCBI taxonomy): Eukaryota > Metazoa > Arthropoda > Arachnida > Araneae > Araneidae > Argiope > Argiope argentata. The sequence goes on along the minus strand of JAOUZG010050968.1, from coordinate 11,214,543 downwards.
CAGCTCATGTTAATTTTTAAACCCTCCATTACCTATGTTGCATTGTTATTATATGTGAACCAGTCACAAAATATTATCATATATATTAGAATAGTAAGAGCTAGTAAAATTTTATCTGATAATTTTTTTAGTGTGATTAATTGTAAATTTTTCAATCAACATTCCCTGGAGAATTAATTTATACTAAGCTGAATTACAAGCATGTTTGCATTTGGGTTTAAAAAATTCTGTTAGAAATAGTACTCCTGTCATCTAAATATTCCAATCTATTGTATAGAATCATGCCATGATCATTTGTTGTTAATCAGAACATAGTAATTGGAATCAGTATTTCATTTATAATTTTAAGTGTCAAAGATATGTTTCAAAGTTTACCAAAATATATTGAAACATACTTTATCATTATGAAATTTAACATATCATTTATTATACAATTATTTGATTGGATAATACTTTTTTAAAAGGAAGTAATAAATTTCCGTAGAGTTTTTTTACTATTACATGAGCAAAAGTTTTGAGCATGTTAACAGTTCCTTAAATTGCAAATCAGAAAATAAATGTTTCATTTGTGTTAAGTCATAGGAAATAAAATTCCTTCATAGCAAAGAAAAATTAAAATGATATTAGAAAACTCACAGGAGAAAAAATTGTAAGTGGTTTTTATCAAAACATTTTACTGTCATAAAAGATGGTATAATTTATAACCAAGTTTTCTTTTCATCTGATAACTGCAATACAGGTTTCTAATGCATTGTTAAGTACACAAAGTATTCTGAACTAAAATGTTTTCTAAATATTCTGCTTTTAAAACCAATAGAATCAGTTAATAGCTTGGAAGATGTATAATTCATAAAAAACCGAGAAGATCTTGAAAATGACCAAATATGAAACATCACTGCGATGATTATGCCATGAAACAGAAATTTCTAAAGTTAACACATATGCATACACATGTATAAGTATTATATTTTAATTTAAATAATAATAATTGAAAAAGAAATTAATTTTCTTAATAATTATAGCAATGGTCAAAACAATCTCAATATATTCCACTTTCTGTTTAGTTTTAATTATCCTAATTCATTGCTTAGTTATAATAGAGTACCTTTTTATTCCATTCAATCCTAAACAACAAACATCTTCAAATGAGAGTCAAGTAAAAAATAGGTCCTTTATAGAAATTTTTAAATATTGGTAATAGGAAAATTAAGTTTCATGAAGCTAAAAGAATCCTCACTTTTAGTTTTTTGCACTCTATATAGAATTTTCTTAAAGACCTGGTTGTTTTCATGAATCATGCATATACTTGGTATAAATGTATCAACTCTAAAATAACCATAATTAGTGTCACTCTTATTCAAATTTATCATATTTTCAAGTTAACAACTTTACTCATTCAAATCAATTTCAACATATGAGATCCTATTAAACTATTTTCTCTTGCTCAGTAAAATTCAGTAGTATTATAATGTTATTTAATTTGACATATCATTATTTGTTTTGTTTAAATAGATATTGGTTTTCATAAAAGTTCTCCCATTTTCACACACAGTTTAGATTGATTTTAAATTATACTTTTTACAGTTGCAACTTCTTATTTGGGTATTCTCATTACCAAAAGGGCATAAATTATATTAAATTAAATTTCCTTTCAGAGATTAAATAGTCCGATAAAAATTTCTTTAAAAATTGTTAATATAAAAAAAAATGCTACAAAAGTTTCCAGAATACGTTCTGAATAAATCAAATCAGATAAACAACCCCAAGAAAGGCTGAGTTGATATCATAGAAGAATTTCTGTGGGATTGTCGCTAGACATTAGGGTAATTAATTCATTGTAAATGGAAATTTGGCTTCTTGTAAATAGAGTCGATGACTGACAAGAAAAAAAAAGAAAGGGGAAAATATTTTAATTTCGTGTTTACACTTGGCCAATTATGAGATGGCCAGTAGGCAGCGCATGCGTAGAAAGGGACTGATTTATGTTTGCCACGATTTTATAAGGTAGTTTCAGGCATTCCATGCTTGGCTCAAAACTGCCGTTTTGGCGTCCCTGGATTTTTTTCAAAGACCATATGATTAAAATGTTTGATATTTGCACAAAGAAATATGGTAAAATTAAAAAAGGCGAAACTTGCCTGAATTTGAAAAACTCTAGAAAAGATGTAGCCAATAAATGAAAAAAAGAACACAACCTAGCATCGCAAAGAGCCAAAAATGTCGGAAGTGATCTACGATGTCATCAGTTTTATCACGCCAAAAAAAAAAAAAAAAAACTCGCCTAATTCTACAAACGCATGCACAGTAAGAAAAAGTACGATATAGCTGCTTGTAGTTGTCCCGTCGGGACAATTACTTACTCTTGACCGAAAAGCATTTTTCAGCATTTCTACGCATGAGCAGCCTACTTTTCGCCTTAGAATTGGGCGAGTGTAAAACCGGTATAATAACAAGAACATTTTAAAGCGCCAAGTTTCAGGTGATAATCAGGTAACATATTTGGATCAATGAGGATCCACCAACAGGAAGAAATTGCAGGAAAACCTGGCTTCTTCATCACCATCTCTTGACTGAATGCTTGATCATAAAACTAACGTTTGTGCATACGAACGATCATTGTTGGATGAACTATCATTAATTGAACGATCCATTGTTTATCAATCGGTTTGTTGAATACGGCCATAATTACTACATTTTAAAAGAAAAACAATTTGTAAACTATGTGCTTTTTCACTTTGCACTGTAATGCAAGCTTTATTCTAAGTGTGATATCAGATTCTATTAATTGATTAAAAATGCGTTTGCAATGAAATATGCATTTTGTATTGTATATGAAATCCATAATTTTTTTTCTTTCTTTTCTTTCCAGATTACATTGAGATTTTGCTGAAGATTTTCTTAAAAATAATTCCTATTCCACCTAGGGATAAATTGACAATGGCAGTATATATTAATGATTCAAAACTGATAATCCCTGTCGTGCCTTCGCTTTTCCACTGTTCTGTGGTTAAATTAGCTTTACTATTATCCAAACGTATCAATATCGAAACTTGTTGTATGCTCCTTCAAGAAAGGAATCGATTAAATCTTTTAACTCTTAATGCAAACAATCCTGAGATAAATAGAGTAAGAGAGGAATTACTTCTCATTTCTGCATATTCAAGAGAGAATATACTGCGAGCAATTATAGGCATGAATAATACTGTTACACAATGGCACTGGGATCATCCAGGTTTTTCGAAATTAAGGAATGTGGAAGAAATCTTTCAATGGAAAAGTGATGGGAGCCTCGATATAATGCAAACAATGCAACAATTGGTTCTAAGAAATGATGTTCCTATCCATGTGAGGTTTTTTTTAGCCTGCAGTTATCTTTTGGAAGAAAGTATACAGACTTTGTGGGAAGAAATGGGGGAATCTGATAGAGAAAACGTAAGTAAAAATCCTTTTACACGTTTTTGGATGAGAAGGTTGAATGGCCGATGTGGGATTCATTGGATAAAGGACATTCCAGAATCCCTTGAGCTTGAGGAAGAATTACCGGCCTGTGCTTTCTCTGCATTTTTTCCATGTTTGCAGCCACAAGAAAGGAAGAGGTTTCTTTCCTCTATAGCAAAGATCAGATATAATGATCTCATTCCATGTCTGTATGGAGCAACTAAAGAAGAAGAAGAGGAAATATTAAATATGGACGCTCCCAATTTCCTTTATCTCTATTTGATTTGGCCATATCAAAATTGGTTTTTATAAATGGTTGAAAAGTTATGGAATTGTATTGATTTTCCTCTTTTTGAAAAAAATACTACAAAGTATATTATGGAACAAAAGGGCATTGCGGGATTTTGATTACGATCAACTTTTTGTGGACTTTTGGGGAATAAGCCCTAATCACTTGAAGGAAAGGGCAATGACATGCCAACACCTCTCCAACAATATCAGAATTTGTTTTGAATCAGTAAGGTTGAAGAAAGAGTTTTATTCCAAATTATATTCAAATCAAAGAAATTAATTAATTTCTAACAGACCAGCATTAGATATGATGCTAAGCGTTTAACTAACTTTTTCTACTAAAAGGAGGTGTGGTGTGCGCCTGAGATATAGGGTTCCATGTATATAGGACATTCCCAGAATACCTTGATCTTGATAAAGAATTTCCAACCTGTATCTTCTGTACTTTCTTTCAGTTACAAGATAGATGTTTCTTTCCTCTGTAACGAAGACCACATGTAATGATCTCATTTCCTGTCTGTATGGAGAAACTAAAGAAGAGGAAATATTAAAGATAGACGCTCCCAAACTCCTTCTCTATGTGAAATGGTGTCATCAAAATTTGTTTTTACCAATAGGGGAAAAGATCTGGAATTATTTTGATAATCCTCTTTTTGAAGAAGTACTACGGTCTATGTTCTCGTACAAAGTGATCAAGCAGGATTTTGATTACGAAGAACTTTGTATGGACTTTTGGAAAAGAATCTTAACTCACTTCAAGGAAAATGCAAAGTCGTGCTGATATCTCTTCCACTAATGAATTTGTGTTTCGATTCAATAAAGACGAGAAGAAAACGTAACTTTGATGAATCTGTCAATTCCGATTTAGATTAAAAAAAGGAAAGAAATTAATGATATGCTAACATTGAATATGGTGGTAATTGTTTAACTCCCTTTTTGCTACAATAAAGTCTTTTTCTCTTTTGTAATACCATAAATACGTATATTGAAAGACTGAGAATATATTTATTATTAATATATACTCTGTAAATAAATGTATATACTGTAAAATAATGTACTTAAGTAAATATACTCTGTAAATAAAAAGTTCCCTGTATCATACTTGTGACTTCGAAAAATGTTCAATAATCTGTAGAATTCAAAAATTTATAAAATATTGTTTCAGATATGTCTGATAATTGTATGCTGAACTTTGTTATGTAATTTGAAAGAAAAATCTGAAGATTTGTCCAACAGACGGAAAATATGAAAATAGCAAGATGATTTTGTTGCCCTAAAGAGGTCTAAAAACGCTTACAGTGAACCCTCTTTAGTTCGTTACACTTTTGATCATATTTCTCTTTGATATTTCCTTTTGAGCAATGTCTTATACAACGTATTAAAGGGATTTACTATGCAAGATATATTGAATTCTTATTCATTGCATACAAATTTTATGAGATTTCAATTTGAAGCCATAGATTTTGAATGATTATGATTTCTTTTCTGGTGTTTTTTTATTTATTTAATGTCCTCATACATTAGAAAATTGTTGTTTGTTGGACCAATCTGAACAAATTTTAGTTTTTGTATGGATAAAAAAATCTATTGTATCTGGTACACAAAATTTCGAAAATAGATTTTCAAAACTTTTATTCATTAGAATTCAGATTTTATTTTATTTGACCATTTTTGCTTTTCTCTTTTTGTAGCTCATAAAGATGTATATGTATACATTTCCCATGGAAATCTCCAATGGAGTTTTGACTGATTGACAAAATTTAGGAAAATTAGGAATTTGACATTAAATTTAGCAAAAAGCTGCTTCTGGTATGTTAAAAAATCACTAAGAACGTAATTTTTGAAATTTTAATTAAAAGTTTAAGTTTAAAATATAAACAGGATTTATTTCTACCCATTTTCTTTTCTTTTTTTTCTTTCTTTTACTATTATTATTATTTTAATTTTAAAAAATTTTACAAAATTAATTTTGAACTAGATTTGTAACAGTAATTTTTTTAACCTCTTGCGCTATTTTGACGTACAATATACATCATTGGAAATTTTCTCCTATACTGAAAATAATGTACGGCGTACGTCCACTAAATTCTCTGCGCTACTGTGCTACTTAAAGCTTAGTTGAAATTTCTTTAGATAGGATGGCCACATATTTCTGCTAATTAACTGATAGCGCAAGAGGTTAAATAAAATTTAAAATGCTACTTGTTTATTGGATTGTTGACTCACGTTTTATAATGTTAAAGTTATGATTCAAGACAATGCAGCTTTTAACACCACACTAACTTTAAAAATTACTACTTAAAAAAATGCATTGTTATTTATGTTTTCAAATTATTCTCACCCTAGCTTCAAAAATTACTTTTAAAAAATGTATTAATTTTTATTCTTTTATTTTAATTTTACTTCCAAAGTTTTTTTTTAATCTTTTTGTATTTGTTTCCATTATTTATATATAAAAAAGGAATTTTGAAATTATTTTCATTTTTTTTTCTCAAAATATATAATCACATTTTTTTACTTCATTTAAAACTAAAGTAATAAAAATTCCTTTATTTTTGTATAGAGCTTAAATAGCGCGTTTTTCTGAAATTTCCAAAACATTTTAAAAAGCCCAGTGCTAAACATCAAAAATAAGAAGCGACAATACAATTTTCTTTAACTATTATTTTCTATCAAATTTCTTTTATTATTTCTACTCTTTAATTATTATCTTCGATTAAAAAATTGATCTGAAAAAATAGTTATAGTATTGCATTTAGCATCAATTGCTCTATCAATTACTGTTGTTCTTTCATCAATTTCTGGCAGTTGTACCAATCTTATGATGTTAGCCGTCCTTCTATAATTTAGCTCCCAGGTTTATAAGGCGGCAAATGAAAGGTTATAAACTGCTATATATGGTATATTTGAGCTGTAGAGGATTTTAATTTTGATTCCAGCCAAGTCGAATTTCATTTGTTGCAGCATATATAAAAAACAAATACAAAATTTTTGGTCATGCTATGCATCTTTATCAATGCCACTGTTAATCCAATGTATTTATGTAATTTAACTAATAATTTGTTAATTAAGACTAATTATTTAAAGGTGTTTTTTTTTCGTTTAAAATTTTAAAGATAATTGTAAAAAATTGGGAGATTTTTTAATTTCTTAAAGATTGTTTGTGGTTTATTTCGATATTTGGAGGTACGGGAGAGGCCCATTGAAATTGGAATTGGCAGTTTTTGATTCATATACAGCGAATTATTAGATGCAGAGGTTAGTGCATGGCGGAACCTGGGGGATTGAGATACTTTCTTTTTTTAAACATGTTGTAAATTAATTGTAAAATTTAAACGCCGATTAGGGGGTTAGTCATATGTGCCAATTATTTAGAAGAGAGCCAGCCCCTTTTTAGTTAAAATTCCAATATTGCAATAGTTTTTAGGGCCGGCTTTCTGACACAGTGGTAGCGCGTCTTCCTCGTGTTTTGGGCGTCCCGGTTTGGGAATGGTTGTTCTTCTGTGAGATGTGTGACTGTGCGACCCCCTCCACCCTGTAAAAAGAGGCTGTACAAGCAAATGTGTTGGGAGTGTAGCTAAGTCGTACTATTGGCCCTAGTTGGCACTACTTAAAAAAAACAAAAGACGCTCCTTTCGGCTTAAATCTGCTGATGTTTCTGCAGGGGGCTTGTCCATTGCAAGTGCCATAAGTAACAACATAGTTTTTAGGGAATCATTTTGCTTTTGTAATATATATACAGTAAGACCCCGCTTAACACGGGGGATACGTTCCATCAAAGTAGAGCGTAATGCGAAACAGCGCTAAACGAGGCTATCTTTACATGTAAATATTGGGGTTAGGGGAAGATGGCTAGGAAATTGGTTAGATATTAAATTTAAAAAGTATGTTTTTTTAATAAAAATAAAACCAAACATTTATTTCTTAAAGCCCAAATTAATACCACATTATTATTTCTTGCAAAAATAAAAACAAAATATAAATAACAAAACGAATATTCTTTAAAAAAAACAAATAAAATTCTAAGTCAGTCATATTTAGTTAGCCTTCCGCGTTTTCAGTGTTCTGCCTTTTTGTGACAAAAGCATCTAATGTTGTTTGCCTTTTTCTTTTGCGTTGTTCTGTTAAAAGTTCTTCATAAACGGATAGAGCATCTCTAACAC